>CM066321.1:91547126-91930054 GCA_033807775.1 Saussurea involucrata | reverse complement strand
AACTAAAGGTTAATTGGTCAAAAGAATTGAAAAATATTCGTTCGATAGTGGGGATCTTCAAACGCATAACATTTGTGCTTATTTTGAAGGTTTTGATGAACAGTTATAATGGTATAATTTATAAAAAAAGAAAAACATATTTTTTTAATGTATTTTAGTTTATGCATGTTGATATGACAAAGATGTAAAATGAAAAATGAAACAAGAAGGGATATAAAGTAAATTAAATAACTAACTATAATGGTATAAAATGTAATTTAAAAATAAAAAATAATTTTATTTTTAATTATCATGTTGAACGTTGAAGGTTTTACATCTTTTAAATTTGTACATAATGTATTGAAGCTTGTACTTCTTAAAAATTCAAAAATAACTGTAAATGAAATTATTTTAAAGAAGTATAATAGATAAATATAGATAAGAGCGTAAAATGTACAAGTTTAAAAAAAATCTCGGTACGTCATTCTTGAAAAATCTTGATACGTATTTATGATATTTCACAATATTATTAAGTTAAAAAAATATTTAATAATAAACTTGTTAGACAACCTAGGGGGGGGGGGTAAGGTTGTATTTTAAATCTTTTACTTTCAAAAAATTCTTTTATAAATAAATACAGTACAGAAACAGTATAAATAAATCAGAGTATAGAAATAATAAATAAACAACAATTATATAAACAGATATAATTTAAATGCACAGCGGAATAAATAAAGAGATAAAAGTTAGAGATACTTGACACGGAGATTTACTGATTTACCACCAACTGTGATAAACCAGCAGCCGAGACACTTCTCGACACGATCCAATAAATGTATTCTTTACGGTAGAACACAAACCAAATACAAAGGAATTTGTAATAGTTTCTCAAGCCTCTGCTATGAGATAAACAGGATCACACACCCGTTATTCAAATACTTACAAGAGGAGTATAACTCACAATGGGTAATCACTCTTGTATAATAATCACTTGGATATTTTATAAAAAAGGTTTTATAAAATATATATATGTTAAATAAGTGAGAGAGATCAGATGAGTAAGTTGTTGTGTTGGTGTTGGTTCTTGTGGTCTACACCAGCATGCATGTATATATATCAGCTCTTCCAACGGTAACATGCAATCCGCGGTATACCGCCAAATGCACGCGGTATACCGTGCAGACAAAAGTACACTGACATTCAACGGCTCTCATGCAAAGTTGACTTCTGGAATACGTACCCGCGGTATACCGGCTAGGACTCGCGGTATACCGGCGTCAGAAAAAGAACTTCCAACCAATCAGAGACAAACACCACGCCTGCCGCGGTATACCGCCTGTACCTTCGCGGTATACCGGCCAATATGTACCCGCGGTATACCGGGCATTCTCCACGGTATACCGGCGTCAGAATAGACACCTTCCAGGACGCAACCAATCTTGCTGGATCTTCTCAATAAACCTTATTTAATTAAAATCATTTATGGTTTTTAGAAATATCCAAGTGGTATATTATTTTAGGGTGTTTATCATTATAAATTATAAACACTAATGACAACGTAAATCTTCCGTCTTGAACTCTTCAGATAAAATCTTCGTGTTCTTCAAGAACTGTACACTTGGATTAGATTGTTAGATAAACAATAATACGGTGTGTTTGTAATCATCAAAATAAATATATATAAATATATAGAGATGTGGTACACTTGCACCAACAATCTCCCCCTTTTTGATGATGACAAACACAACCGCTAAGCAAGAGCATATGCGGTTTCTCTCCCCCGTTTGTCGAAACAAAAAGGGTCAAGAAAGACGGTATGCTTCCCCTCGAGAGATGCTCCCCCTCAAAATATGCATATATTTGAGGTAGCATAAACTCATGGGTAAAAGAGCTAAAACGCTCCCCCTCAAATTAATAACGATATCAATTTGATTTTATAAAATTTGAGGGATAAAATAAAATGCAAAAAGCAATAGAGACAAAGATATACAAACCAATACGAAACACTTGCACCAAAACGGATCTTAAGGCTTCAATTTTCGGTTAATTTTATGTGATAAAAAAAAATCACCACGTATTATGACCTCGTCAGGTAACCACGTATTATAACCTCGGCAGGTAACCACGTATTATAACCTCGGCAGGTAACCACGTATTATAACCTCGGCAGGTAACCACGTATTATAACCTCGTCAGGAAACACGTATTATATCCTCGCCAGGAATCACGTATTATTTCCTCGTCAGGAAACACGTATTATATCCTCGCCAGGAAGCACGTATTATATCCTCGCCAGGAAACACCTACAAAAGGTAAAGAAAATTTTCGTGGTACCCTTTTCATATGGGTCCTTTTAACAGTTAGTATAAAACATAAACTGCAAAAAATATGTTGTCGACATAAAACAAACACGACAAACATACAAAGCCATATAAATGGTTTAAAACCACAAACGCATCCCACCGGGATTGTCAACATTAAACATTCCTTTCGGAATCCATTTTCTAACCATTTTTATTTTACGATCGTATTTATCATATACGTAAAATGAAGCATTTATATTCACATTATTGTTAGGTCTAGAAAAGTTACCATTATACATACGAGCATGCGGTTTCCTTGGCATATAATTCACATTATTCATTTTGGATACATACGGAGGTTTTTGCACATAAGGTTTTCTCGTTTCAACTTTAGGTGGTTCAAAACACCTTTTAATTTGAATACACGAGCACGTATCAATACATGTATTAGAACCAATGCCTTTTCTACAATTAATGCGATTAGACATATTTAGCATTTTTAACACTTTATCATTGCTATTTTGAAATGCATTAGCTAACAGATTATCTTTTTCATATAAATCGCATTTAGCTTTTAAACATGCATTATCATTTTCAAGTATATCGCATTTTGTACATAAAATATTTTCACATGTTCTTTTCTCTAAACATGCAATTTTATCATTTAAGACAATGCAAGATTTGCAAACAATATTTTCGCATGCTTTCTTTTCTAAAGTGATAACTTTATCATTTAACTCATTTTTGATTTTATTATCACATGCAATGGTTTGTTTACAATTTTTCAACTCATTTTGACATAATAATAATTCTTCTTTTAATTTAGCATTCTCATTTTTAAAACTATTTACGAGAACAATCAATTTTTGAAAAGAGACATTTAACATATCAATATCATCATCGTTATCACTACAACTAGAATAACTTGAGTATGAAGTACATACCTCTTTCTCGCAGTCGACGATGAGACACGTTTCTTCATTTCTTTGATCTCGGGTTTCGTCTCTCTTTTCTTTTGAGTTTCCACCATAGGTGATGTTCAAGTTCTCCCAAATATCACGAGCAGTTTCAAAGAGATAAACACGCTCAATATCATCGTTAGTAAGAACCGAAAAGAGAAAATTTTTGGCTTCATAATTTAAACAATAATTAGCCTCATCTTCGTCGGACCATTCCGAGCTAGGTTTTTCAACAACTTTGTTGTTTTGAAATTTTGTGGGTTTGAAATTTCCTTTAATAATAATATCCCAAATTTTTTGATTTATCCCACGAACATAACGTTCAAAAGAATTTGCCCAAAGATCAAAATTTTCGAAATCAATAAGAAGAGATTTAGAAAACCAAGCATTTTGTTGAGCCATAACAAAAACGGATTTTAAAAAAATTAAATAGACGATTTTTGAAAGCCCTGCTCTGATACCAAATGTTAGACAACCTAGGGGGGGGGGTAAGGTTGTATTTTAAATCTTTTACTTTCAAAAAATTCTTTTATAAATAAATACAGTACAGAAACAGTATAAATAAATCAGAGTATAGAAATAATAAATAAACAACAATTATATAAACAGATATAATTTAAATGCACAGCGGAATAAATAAAGAGATAAAGGTTAGAGATACTTGACACGGAGATTTACTGATTTACCACCAACTGTGATAAACCAGCAGCCGAGACACTTCTCGACACGATCCAATAAATGTATTCTTTACGGTAGAACACAAACCAAATACAAAGGAATTTGTAATAGTTTCTCAAGCCTCTGCTATGAGATAAACAGGATCACACACCCGTTATTCAAATACTTACAAGAGGAGTATAACTCACAATGGGTAATCACTCTTGTATAATAATCACTTGGATATTTTATAAAAAAGGTTTTATAAAATATATATATGTTAAATAAGTGAGAGAGATCAGATGAGTAAGTTGTTGTGTTGGTGTTGGTTCTTGTGGTCTACACCAGCATGCATGTATATATATCAGCTCTTCCAACGGTAACATGCAATCCGCGGTATACCGCCAAATGCACGCGGTATACCGTGCAGACAAAAGTACACTGACATTCAACGGCTCTCATGCAAAGTTGACTTCTGGAATACGTACCCGCGGTATACCGGCTAGGACTCGCGGTATACCGGCGTCAGAAAAAGAACTTCCAACCAATCAGAGACAAACACCACGCCTGCCGCGGTATACCGCCTGTACCTTCGCGGTATACCGGCCAATATGTACCCGCGGTATACCGGGCATTCTCCACGGTATACCGGCGTCAGAATAGACACCTTCCAGGACGCAACCAATCTTGCTGGATCTTCTCAATAAACCTTATTTAATTAAAATCATTTATGGTTTTTAGAAATATCCAAGTGGTATATTATTTTAGGGTGTTTATCATTATAAATTATAAACACTAATGACAACGTAAATCTTCCGTCTTGAACTCTTCAGATAAAATCTTCGTGTTCTTCAAGAACTGTACACTTGGATTAGATTGTTAGATAAACAATAATACGGTGTGTTTGTAATCATCAAAATAAATATATATAAATATATAGAGATGTGGTACACTTGCACCAACAATCTCCCCCTTTTTGATGATGACAAACACAACCGCTAAGCAAGAGCATATGCGGTTTCTCTCCCCCGTTTGTCGAAACAAAAAGGGTCAAGAAAGACGGTATGCTTCCCCTCGAGAGATGCTCCCCCTCAAAATATGCATATATTTGAGGTAGCATAAACTCATGGGTAAAAGAGCTAAAACGCTCCCCCTCAAATTAATAACGATATCAATTTGATTTTATAAAATTTGAGGGATAAAATAAAATGCAAAAAGCAATAGAGACAAAGATATACAAACCAATACGAAACACTTGCACCAAAACGGATCTTAAGGCTTCAATTTTCGGTTAATTTTATGTGATAAAAAAAAATCACCACGTATTATGACCTCGTCAGGTAACCACGTATTATAACCTCGGCAGGTAACCACGTATTATAACCTCGGCAGGTAACCACGTATTATAACCTCGGCAGGTAACCACGTATTATAACCTCGTCAGGAAACACGTATTATATCCTCGCCAGGAATCACGTATTATTTCCTCGTCAGGAAACACGTATTATATCCTCGCCAGGAAGCACGTATTATATCCTCGCCAGGAAACACCTACAAAAGGTAAAGAAAATTTTCGTGGTACCCTTTTCATATGGGTCCTTTTAACAGTTAGTATAAAACATAAACTGCAAAAAATATGTTGTCGACATAAAACAAACACGACAAACATACAAAGCCATATAAATGGTTTAAAACCACAAACGCATCCCACCGGGATTGTCAACATTAAACATTCCTTTCGGAATCCATTTTCTAACCATTTTTATTTTACGATCGTATTTATCATATACGTAAAATGAAGCATTTATATTCACATTATTGTTAGGTCTAGAAAAGTTACCATTATACATACGAGCATGCGGTTTCCTTGGCATATAATTCACATTATTCATTTTGGATACATACGGAGGTTTTTGCACATAAGGTTTTCTCGTTTCAACTTTAGGTGGTTCAAAACACCTTTTAATTTGAATACACGAGCACGTATCAATACATGTATTAGAACCAATGCCTTTTCTACAATTAATGCGATTAGACATATTTAGCATTTTTAACACTTTATCATTGCTATTTTGAAATGCATTAGCTAACAGATTATCTTTTTCATATAAATCGCATTTAGCTTTTAAACATGCATTATCATTTTCAAGTATATCGCATTTTGTACATAAAATATTTTCACATGTTCTTTTCTCTAAACATGCAATTTTATCATTTAAGACAATGCAAGATTTGCAAACAATATTTTCGCATGCTTTCTTTTCTAAAGTGATAACTTTATCATTTAACTCATTTTTGATTTTATTATCACATGCAATGGTTTGTTTACAATTTTTCAACTCATTTTGACATAATAATAATTCTTCTTTTAATTTAGCATTCTCATTTTTAAAACTATTTACGAGAACAATCAATTTTTGAAAAGAGACATTTAACATATCAATATCATCATCGTTATCACTACAACTAGAATAACTTGAGTATGAAGTACATACCTCTTTCTCGCAGTCGACGATGAGACACGTTTCTTCATTTCTTTGATCTCGGGTTTCGTCTCTCTTTTCTTTTGAGTTTCCACCATAGGTGATGTTCAAGTTCTCCCAAATATCACGAGCAGTTTCAAAGAGATAAACACGCTCAATATCATCGTTAGTAAGAACCGAAAAGAGAAAATTTTTGGCTTCATAATTTAAACAATAATTAGCCTCATCTTCGTCGGACCATTCCGAGCTAGGTTTTTCAACAACTTTGTTGTTTTGAAATTTTGTGGGTTTGAAATTTCCTTTAATAATAATATCCCAAATTTTTTGATTTATCCCACGAACATAACGTTCAAAAGAATTTGCCCAAAGATCAAAATTTTCGAAATCAATAAGAAGAGATTTAGAAAACCAAGCATTTTGTTGAGCCATAACAAAAACGGATTTTAAAAAAATTAAATAGACGATTTTTGAAAGCCCTGCTCTGATACCAAATGTTAGACAACCTAGGGGGGGGGGGGGGGGGGTAAGGTTGTATTTTAAATCTTTTACTTTCAAAAAATTCTTTTATAAATAAATACAGTACAGAAACAGTATAAATAAATCAGAGTATAGAAATAATAAATAAACAACAATTATATAAACAGATATAATTTAAATGCACAGCGGAATAAATAAAGAGATAAAGGTTAGAGATACTTGACACGGAGATTTACTGATTTACCACCAACTGTGATAAACCAGCAGCCGAGACACTTCTCGACACGATCCAATAAATGTATTCTTTACGGTAGAACACAAACCAAATACAAAGGAATTTGTAATAGTTTCTCAAGCCTCTGCTATGAGATAAACAGGATCACACACCCGTTATTCAAATACTTACAAGAGGAGTATAACTCACAATGGGTAATCACTCTTGTATAATAATCACTTGGATATTTTATAAAAAAGGTTTTATAAAATATATATATGTTAAATAAGTGAGAGAGATCAGATGAGTAAGTTGTTGTGTTGGTGTTGGTTCTTGTGGTCTACACCAGCATGCATGTATATATATCAGCTCTTCCAACGGTAACATGCAATCCGCGGTATACCGCCAAATGCACGCGGTATACCGTGCAGACAAAAGTACACTGACATTCAACGGCTCTCATGCAAAGTTGACTTCTGGAATACGTACCCGCGGTATACCGGCTAGGACTCGCGGTATACCGGCGTCAGAAAAAGAACTTCCAACCAATCAGAGACAAACACCACGCCTGCCGCGGTATACCGCCTGTACCTTCGCGGTATACCGGCCAATATGTACCCGCGGTATACCGGGCATTCTCCACGGTATACCGGCGTCAGAATAGACACCTTCCAGGACGCAACCAATCTTGCTGGATCTTCTCAATAAACCTTATTTAATTAAAATCATTTATGGTTTTTAGAAATATCCAAGTGGTATATTATTTTAGGGTGTTTATCATTATAAATTATAAACACTAATGACAACGTAAATCTTCCGTCTTGAACTCTTCAGATAAAATCTTCGTGTTCTTCAAGAACTGTACACTTGGATTAGATTGTTAGATAAACAATAATACGGTGTGTTTGTAATCATCAAAATAAATATATATAAATATATAGAGATGTGGTACACTTGCACCAACAAAACTTATTTTGAAATAATATAATTTGTAAAAAATGCATTTATTAATATGTTTTAGTTAAACTATATGATTATGTATTTTTAATATTTTTTTTTTGAAAGGCAGGAAATTTTTCATTAAACCAACAAAACCCAATACACAATGTTAACCAACAGCCTTTGGCCAAGACCAAACAAAACAGCAGTAGCCAGCAGTCTTTGGCCAAAAACAAAAACTGCCCCGAATCAAATTAAAAAGCTTACGACCAAAACAGGGATACAATACGCGACACCATATTTAAACACGACACCCATTTTACCAACAACAGGAGGGGTCGTGTTTGCGAGGTACAAACGGAATTCCCCCATTTGCCAATTCCGCGACAGAAGCAACCCATATGACCGGGTTGTCGCCCCATTCTTCATCGATTTACTGCAGGGATGAATGGTCACCGAACCACCTAGTAACATCTACCGAGACCCTTTTGTTGAGCCTTTTTATCCATTCGAACATGACCGACTGGAACTCGAACAATTGCTCTTCGATTTTCCGTTTCTCCCCTCGAAAAATCACCTTATTTCTGTGATCCCAAATCAAGTACATGGCAGCCCAGATTACACAATTCCAAATCGAATCTGTGGAATTGCTACTAGCCGAGGATGCTCCTTCTAGGAGCAATTCTTGGACCGAGTTCGTCCCGTCCAAATTTTTTTTCCACCATCTTCCAACTTGTGACCATAGCTTTTTTACCTTTGGGCACGATACTAAAGCATGATCGACCGTTTCAATCGAATCCTCGCATCTAGGACACAATGTTGAATGTAGGTCTATGCCCATTTTGTCCAAAACCGAACGGGTTGGGATTCTTCCTTTACTAACTCTCCAAATAAAAACACTAACCTTTTTGGGGACGCTTTCCATCCATTTTGTCGGTTCCATCGTCCCGTTCGTCATTGACCCTCCTTCTTCCAAAACTTCTCTTAATCTTCTGACGTTGAAGATTTTCGATGTGTCTAACCTCCATTCCTCTTTGTCTTCTTGTTCTCTTGCGATCTAGATATTTCCAAGTCTTTGGGTTAATGCATCCAACTCGCCTATTTCCCTCCCCCTCGGGGGTCTTCTCCATTTCCAGCTCCATCTCCACAAGTCTTCCATCCACGTTCCTCTCTCTGCAATCTTTGCTTCTTTCTCCGTCTCCAACCGGTATAATCTTCCGAACTCCTCTTGTAGCAATCCTCTGCCCCGCCCAGTTTTCCTTCCAGAAGCTTGTTCCTTTGCCATCACCTATTTTTTTCTGGAATGACGAAGAGAATTCAGCTCCCAAATTATCCATTTCTGTCCCGATCCTTGCAATGTTTGTCCAGATCGAACCTGCACCACCTGCAAAATTATGGTTCCCAAACAGCCCCCCTCCCCATAAATACTTTTAACAATTTTTACCCAAAAGCCATTTTTTTCGGTTCGAAACCGCCACCACCATTTACCTAATAATGCTAAATTCATCAATTTCAAACTCCCGATATTAAGACCTCCGTTATTAAAGTTTCTCACCACACTCTCCCACCTCACCCACGCAATGTTTTTCTTATCGCTATCCTCGACACCCCCTCCCCAAAAAAACCTGCTCCTCAACCTTTCCATTTCTTTTATCACTCCGCTCGGGGCCCGAAACAACGAGAAGAAGTACAAGGGAAGACTCCCCAATACCGACTTGACCAAGGTCAACCGACCACCAAAAGAGATCACTTTTGACTTCCACGAGGCTAGCCTTTTTTTTACTTTCTCAATTGCCACCACCCAATGATCTAAGCGTTTCATCGAGATTCCAACCGGCAACCCCAAATATGTGAGAGGGAAAGATCCCAGGCCACATCCTACACTTCTTGCAAAGCTTTGAACTTCTACTTCCGTAACTCCCAAGCCAAAAATCTTGCTTTTGTTAGCGTTTATTTTTAGACCCGACATTAAGTGAAAGCATTTCAGGATCTTTAGAAGATTTTTGAAGTTGTTTAAACTCCATTTGCCAAAGAAGATGGCGTCGTCCGCATATTGGAGATGCGAGATCGGCACATTTTTTGCTCCCACTTTAATACCTTCAAATAATCCTTTGCTTATCGCCTCTTCCATTAGGATGTGAAGGCTTTCGGCCGCTACTAGGAAAAGGAAAGGTGCCAATGGATCGCCTTGTCGTAAGCCTTTACCCATCGGGAATTCCTTCGTTGGGCTGCCGTTTACAAGAATTGACATCGTTGCCGAGTTGAGACATGCCGAGATCCATTTAACCCATTTGTCTCTGAAACCCATTTTTTTCAGGCTATCGATTAGAAAAACCCACTCGACGCTATCGTATGCTTTCTCGAAATCTACCTTGAAGATCACACCTTTCCTTTTTTTTCCGCATGAAATCGATCACTTCGTTTGTTATGAGTGCCCCGTCAAGGATGTATCGGCCCTTTACGAACGCGCTTTGGGTCTCGCTAATTATCTTATCCATTACAGATTTTATCCTTTCCGCAAGTAATTTGGCAATTGTCTTATAGAGGATTCCAATTAGGCTTATTGGCCTAAACTCGCCAAAGTTATTCGGGTTTGCCACCTTAGGGATCAACGTTAGGAAAGACGAGTTGCACCCCCGGCTGATCTCTCCATTTTCGCCGAACCAGATTATAGCTCTTAAAAAATCATCCTTCACCGTGCTCCAGTATCTTTTTATGAACCCGAAAGTAAACCCATCCGGACCCGGCGCTTTATTATTTCCGCAACTATTCACAGCCCTTAAGACCTCCTCCTCGGTAAATGGTCGTTCCAAAAATTCAGCCTCCTCCTTCGACAGTTTTTTAAACAATTCTTCGCGAAGGGAAGGATTTCCCGAATTGCTCGATTTACTCGAAGTGAATTTTTCTTTGAAATACTCGAAAGCAAACTGTTTTATATTATCCGGATCATTCGTCCATCCGGCATTTGTGTTCAAACCCCATATCGAGTTCTTCCTCTCTCTATATTTGACCGCCGCGTGAAAAAGCTTAGAATTTTCATCTCCTTCCGTAATCCATTTCACCTTCGCCTTTTGTTTTACCATACCGATTCTTTTTTCCTCTAATTGTAGCCAATTTTTCCGTGCTAATAGCCATCCTTGTCTACTCGACTCATCCCAACCTTTTTGTTCCGCCTCCTTTTCTTTCTTTATCGCCTCTTCTTTCCACCTCTCCAGATCTTTCTCTAACTTCCCGAATTTCGTTTTCCCCCACTCTTTAATGGCTTCTTTGACATTTTTAATTTTATCCCGAAATATACAGTCCGGCCTATTCGAACGGGTGCTTATCCCCCACGTGGATCTTACTAGTTCCTCTAGGCCGTCCTCTTTCATCCAAGAGTCAAAAAACTTAAACGGCTTCGGTCCAAAGTTGGTTCTATAAAACAAAGGGATATAAAACAAATTAATTCGTACATGTTCATGATATTTAATAATATGATTAAATCCTAAAAATATTCAATATTGGGCTCATTTCGAATGTATTGACGAAACGATTACAATGATATCATTTATAAAAAATGTATTTTTTTAATTCATTTTTGTTCATATACGATTATTTATGTTAATATGATAATGGTTTAAAATAAAAAATGAAAAGGTAAAAGATTAAAAGTAAATTGAATAACTAATTCTAAGGGTATAAAGTGTAACTTAATATTATAAGGGTGTAAAATGTAATTTGAATAATGTAAGAGATATAAAACAAATTAATTCGAATATGTTCATGATATTTAATAACATGATTAAATCCAAAAATATTCAATATTGGGCTCATTTCTAAGGTATTGACGAGACTATTACAATGGTGTAATTTGTAAAAAAGAATTGTATTTTTTAATGCATTCTAATTCATATACGATTATTTATGTTAAAACGATAAGGGTGTAAAATAAAAAATGAAAAAGAAAGGGATTAAAAGTAAAGTGAAAAACTAATTCTAAGAGTATAAAGTGTAACTTAGAAATTGAATTTGTTTGATTTGTGAGAGACGTGGGAGATGTGTGGGAGAGGTCAGCTTAAAAGGTTGTACATTATGCTTAATAAATGGTAATCTTGAAAAACTGCTCTTAGAAAAAAACCGTTTTACAATTTTCATAAAGTAGTATAGATAGAGTAAAGGTGCGTTTGACACGCATACAGGAAGGTATGGGACAGGACAAAACAGGACGAGACAAAACATAACAGGACAGAGCAGGTGTTCAGCGTTTGGTAAGACCAGACATGACAGAATAAGACCGGTTAAATGACCAATTTACCCATAGTGAGTCGTTTAGTGTTTTTTACCATATAATTGATTCTTTGTTGTTAAGCACTGTAATAACCGTGTTCCGTTTGGGATTAAAGATGTATTTTGGGGTAAAAGTCTGAAGCCTAAAAGTTGAGGGTTTGATTTGTAAATTGGATGGAAAGTATTTAAACTCTTAAATTGGGCTCAAAACCATAAGAAACTATTCTTGGTGTGTGTGTGGCGGCTTAGAGAGAGAGAGAGAGATCAGGGAATGAAATTTGTTCAGGTGCATTTGGAGAGAAGATATCGCCAATCTGCAAGTGGAAGAAGAGCTCCTCATCAAGGAATTTCAGGTAATCTCCGTTTTCTATTCTGGCAATTGATTTTTCCTTTTGTTGCTGTAAGATTGATCGGATTGTTGAGAGTTTTTGCTTAATAGATGAAAAGGGTGTTTTTTTAAAGAGATTAATCAATCCTAAAAGAGGATCAATAGAGTAGAATCATCACTTTGTGGGGTAAGGGACTTGGTAATCGTTGAAATGGGTTAATCACTGACCCTGGTATTATTTTGTACCGCATCACCTTATCTGTTTACGAAATTCTGGAATAGGAACTCGATGGATCCGGAATCCATAAAGGATCCGGAAGTGGTGTGGGGCATAAGAGATCCGGAAGATTATAAGGATCTGGTATTTGTATTAAAGAAAAAGAGACCCGGTGTTTGTTTTAATAGAAATCCGGAATTGGTAACTTAGGATCCGGTATCTCTTAATTGAATTGCGTTCCAGAGTTGGACTATAAATAAAGTCCCGGAGTTGGACTATAAACAAAGTCCCGGAGTTGGGCCTTACAACATGAGATCCGTAATGCAAGGATTTGGGCCTGGAACCGGAGTCTGGGCCATTTGAACTAAAGAATCGGTGTTTGTAAATGTTGGGTTGATCTGGAATTTTGTGTGTGATCCGGAACTTAATATCAAGTGGACCGGAGTTCGGTGTGGACCTGTTGGACCTGGAATATACTTCTGTTGGGCTTCTGAATTATAGATCCGGTATTTATTTTATGGATCCGGTGTTTGGGCCGTTGTGAATCCGGAGTCCAAGCAAGGATCCGGAATTGTTAAATGTTTGGGCATTAGTAAATGGATCCGGTAATTTTAAATAAAATGAGGATCCGGTAGTTATAAATAAAATTAGAATCCGGAGTTGGGCTTTAAATTGAAGGGAACCGGAATTTATTTCCATTGGGCCGATCGTATCCGGAACCCGGGTATTTTCGGCTGAGACTTTTCAAGGTAGTAAAATGCAGTAAAACCCAGTGTGTCTTACCTGGTATGTGTGTGGGTTTAAATTGTAGGTGCGAGTAGAGACGACCGGTGCGAGTAAGAAATTCTAATCAGGACTCCAGGTGAGTCTTTCTAAACCTAAATTTTATACAAGTGTGACATGGTTATTATCTATCTGTGTGCTTTTCAACTGCTCTTTATTACAAAGCGAAGTGTAAGTGTGTGGCATGATTATTATCTAACTGCGTGCTTTTCAACTGCTTATAATTATGAAGCGATGAGTAAGTGTGTGGCGGAATGTATGATTTAAATGTGTGTGAACGTGCTCTGGCGTTGTTGAGAAATGGGGGGTGTGACCCATATTAATTATATATCGTGTGGTGTCCCATATTAATTATATATATATATATATATGAATTTGTTTCATATATGGGCGGTGTGTGCCCTATTGCGTTGTCACGGTGTGTGTGACTATAGCGTGTGCCAGTAGCATGTGTCATTGTGTGCATATCAATTTAAGCGTGCTTGTTATAATTGTATAAACTCTTTCATAACTATTTTTATAAATTGTGAAGTTTATGGTGTGACATGGTGTGGAGGGAACTCATTAGACCTCGTGGACTAACCCTCGCTTTTCAAAAATAAAACATTTTCAGGTAAGCAGGTAGTCGAAAGTTTGCTTAGAAGTTTGGCAAGGCGTGAGGCGGAGGTTGCGTATAGAAGGATTAGAAGGCTTTCTTTTCATTCTTGTAGTTATGTTCTCAGCTGTAATTAGGGTTAATTCCGCAAACCCAGTCTGTAATTATTGATAGTGTGACTATGTTGAGCCATATTGGAGTATCAATGTAAAGAAGTAGCTTTTGGCTTGATAGATTGGTGTGGGTTGTTACAGTTGGTATCAGAGCCCTAGTTTAAGGGATTTAGGTGACCGGATGGGCCTAAACTTAAAATGTGGAGTAGGAGGACACAACTGAGATATATGAAGCTTTTAGGGAAGACCTTAATCACTTAGAATTTAGGACGATGGTAGTGAGGACTCTCATGTAAGGTAAATTCAAATCACATCTTGCCAATGTCATTATGAATTTACAAGTGCATGGGTGTGCTTGATTACCGTTGTTCTGATATTGGTAATGGGTGAAGTGTGGTGGATTGAGTGTGGAGAATAATAGCAGTGTGTAGAGTGTGGTAATTAGTGTGTGGAGAGTAACAGTAGTGCGTAAAGTTTTAACCTTGTCATGATGGCAACGGTTTAGTGTGTTGCGCAGGTTATTCTTGGTGTGACTGATGACACTATCTAGAAGGGTATTGTTTGAATGTGGTGTGAGTGTCCGTGTGAAGTAGAATCTTTAGAGTTCTTAAGGAAAATAATTGTTTGGAGGTGAGCTCCTAATCTCTAATGAGTCTTTATTTTGGGAGTCCCCGATGTCGGTGAATTGAAATCTTGAGAGTTTTAACTCAAGGATCGGATAGTAGAAGTGTGTTTTATTACTCTCTAGTTAGTGGAAGAGTAACAAGAGTGGTTGAGAAATGATAGTTGTATGGATTGGTAACACTGGTGTCGGTTAACCTATTCAGGGCCGAGGTGAAGCCGTTTATTTTACGAGTTAGTAGTCAGGTGGTAACTGTGAGGTCAGAGCATCCAAGTGTGTGGGGAAGTATCGGTACCGAAGGTTGTTTCAAATGTAAGGAACCTGATGGAGTAGTTGGAAGTAGAGTGTCGACGTTGATTTGTTGTAACTGCAAAAGGTTGACCCTGCTTGAGCGAATAGCCTTCAATGTAAAGTGAGTCATGCATTGCGTTTTCAAACAAGATACATAAGTCCTTCATGTCAAAATGTATGTGTGTGTGCCTTGTAAGTTTCTGGTTTTGAATATGAGTTGGCGTGTGCAAGTGTGGGCTTGGAGGAAAAGATAAATTTATTTACGTGGTGTGATAAATTTCGAACTTGGAGAAATAGTGAATTATTTCACTTCTTTTGCGAGTGAGTTAAACTTTGTTGTAAAAAAAATCATAACAATATTTGATCGCATGGTTTTGGGTGAAAAACGATATGAACACGTTGTTGACATATCAGCGAGTGTGAGAGTCGGTCGACTATCCCCGTGTGGGTGATTTTTCTGTATTTTAAAATTTTGCACGAAGAAAGTTTCAGTGAATGCATTTTCAATTGATGAACAAGGTTACGTGTGATCGATCCTTGAGATCGGTGTGTGTGTGGTTACTCTTTGTGGGGGTGTCGTGTCGTACATATCAAACCTTGTTTTGTGGAGTATTTCAAGTGTGTAAAAAGATCTACATCATTGTGTTGTCATGCATGAAGGCTATGAACTCGCTAGGTGGTAAGAGACATCGCGCTTAATAATGTGCAAAGCTCAGGGAGTGGAAAATGTGGTTGAGACATTGATGGTCGATTCATGACCTTGGTGTTACAGTTTAGGGAGGGCGACGTCTAACTGTGGTCTCAGTCTTTAACTTTAGAAAGGCTTGTGTGATGGTAGTCTTTGTTTTTGTTTGGTAAGTTGACGTGTGGCTGTCGACCGGGGGGGTGTCCCGGGTGATTTCGAAGTAGGCAAGTTACTTCGAAAGGCAACGTTGTAGTATGTGGATGAAACGGTATCGGCGTGGAGCCGGAGTTGAGGTAGACTTGTATTTAGGCTGAAAGTCAGGCATTGATGTTGAAGTCAACGACGAGCGTTGAGTTCGTTGTCGGGAGATTTGAAAATCTGAAAGGTTAGCCCTGACGTGATTATTTTATCGGGTGTGTGCGCGGAGATAAGAGGTCGGTTGGGAAAGGTGTGTATCTGTCAAGAGGGTGGACCGCCTTTTTATGAGTATCCTGAAGGTGGAGAATTGATAGTTGGATAGGTGATTCTTCCTATGTGATTGATATGTCGATTTCGAGTGAAGTAGACGGTCATACTTTGTGGTTTATCTAGATTTGGAGAAAGGCAAAGTTGTGAGTTTTCTAAGTCAAAGCTTGATGGTACTTGTTGTTTTACTTGTACATACGTACTTATTATTGTGTGATTGCATATGGCTTATTTATGCATAAATATCAAGTTGATGGTGTGTTAGACATGGGGGGTGTGTCTCATATAGATTATTCGAACGGACTTGGTATGTTCCCAAGGGCGGGTGTGTGCCCTAGATCAGGTCACAAGTGTGTAGTGACCAGGCAGGAATTCCAGTTTTATGTGTGTAGATATTGATTTACAAAACTAATTGTTGCTCAATGTTTTCGCAAACTCTTTCAAATTTACGTTGTGAAGAAAGCATGGCCTAGTGTGCGTACAAATGATCGTGAGGATTGAACCTCTAGTGTACGGAGGTTGTGTGGATAAGTTGGTGGTAACTTATACTTAGTGAGCATGCGAAACATGGTGGGAATGAATTGCGGTGAGGTTAAGTGGTGGACTAGTGTTGATATGGGATGAGCATAGGTGGAGATCTTTGCTCGGGATTTGCTTATAAGTTGTTCAGATGTGGCAAAACTTATGTATGGAGATGCATGGATGTCTAAGTGACGTGTGGTATTGTTGTCCGAGAAGAAAAGAATGGGGTGGCAGTTGGTGGCTAACTAAGAAGGAAATTGTGTGCTCTTGGATTGGTTAGTTTATGATGTTCGTAGTAGATACGAAACCTTTGGAAATGTTGAGCTAATCCTTGAACGTAAAAGAAATGCAAAGGAGTGGGTTAGTATCACTTGGGAAGGGAGAAGTGTGTGGTCGCTCCGAGCTTTGGATGTTGTTTCGGTTTGACTTGGTTGAATTCTCGTATGAGGTGTGGTGAAACTGTTGGTTAGGCACAGTAACCGTGGAAATTGTGTGTATGAAGTGGTCAATGTTGGACGAGAAATGTTCCATACTAGCCTGAAGTGATAGGGACGGTAGGTTGGAATAAGTGAGTAAACGGGAAGTGGAAAGTGTGGCATATGGCACGGAAAATGGGAAACAATGTTTTCAGAACGTCACCGTCGGGTGCATGAACTTCTAGTGGGAGTATGAGAAAGAGGATTTGTGGGTATGTGATCGGCCTAAGAGTTGAGGAAAGCTAGCTTCTGTGTTTGGTCAAGAGTGTGCACCTTCTAGTAAACCGTTCTTTGGAACCGTGTTTTATGTTTGAGAAGGGAGTGGAAGAAAGTAGTCGAATGTAGTGCTCAGGGTGAAGGACCAATGGCTTGGTAGTAGTGTGGGAAATATTCCAAGTAAACTTTGTCGTTCCGCATTAAGGTAATGGGAATCGTTTTGTGCGAGCAATAGTTGCTCCTTCCGGTTGAGCGGGTAAAACTTGAAATTGTAGGTGAATAGACGATTGTTGGGAGTATGGAGAATTTAAGGGTGTGTCTTCAGGAGTGGTCCTGTATGGTTTGGCGAGTGCTTCAGATGCTGAAGTGAGGAGGTTTCCTACTTTTAAGCTCTGTATAGTGTGGGAGTGACGTTGTGGTAAAAGTATGTGATTTGATTGTTATCATTGGTTTGTGGTCAGCATATTTAAGGTGAGAAAGTGTTATCTGTCTTAGACGTATGTTGTGTTGGGAAAGTGATTGTAGAATTGTGTGTAATCTGTTGAAGAGAATCTTAACTGCGGGTTAAGGTGATATTCAAGGTTGATCTTGAGATCAGTTGGCAAATTGAGTGTCGTTTCTTATGAGGGATTTATGTTGTTGTGACGTTAACGTCGGTAGAATCCGTTCATTTAAGAAGGTGGAATTGTGTGTGAAACCCTTAATTTGACGCGTTTTAAAACTGTGAGTTTAGATGGGTGGATGATATTGGTATGGTTGGCCTGGGGCGTTTATATTTCTTTATATTACGCGAACCTTCTCGGGTAAGAGTGGTAGTTAATCGAAAGTGTAATGATTCGTTGGTGTACGCTCTATCGTTGAAGGGATGTGAATAGTGTGAGTGATAAAATTCATAGAGAAGTTAAGCGTGGCTCAAGACCGCAACCGGGTATGTAAGCAGAAGGAGGAGAGTGATCGAATCCTGTGTGGGAAACAGTGTGATGCTTATAGTCTCGTCGTGAAAATACGTTGTGCGTTGGAAAGAAAGGAGAACTAAGACCCAGGTATGACTGTAACGTCCCAAAAATTACAATAAATTTGAACTTTTAAAAACAACATTTTATTTAAAATAAACCATGAGTATTTAAATCCAATTAAACGTTCTGTCAAAATCTCGTTAAGTTAAAACAACCAACTCAATTAAAGCAGCGGAAAATATAATATTTCTAAACATAGTGTCTCAAAATAATAATAGGGTAAATCTCCTCAACGCGCCAGTGTGTACTGTCACGCCTTTGTGCCACTCGTACCTGAAACAGTAATTTATAGGGAAAGAGTAAGCACAAATCTTAGTGAATTCAAACACACGCATACGATATCAATCATATCGACACCACCCCTATCAACAGATAGATATAACAACCAATACATGCAGTTTAATAATACAAGCAAACTCATGCCTGAACCCCTATGCATGCATCATTCGGTCTCCCCGAATTCATACAACACTCGTGTAAGCATCCCTCGGTCTCCCCAAGTTCATACAACACCCGTGTACGTATTCCTCGGTCTCCCCGAATTCATACGACACCCAATATCTCATACTAGACACTAACGCGGCCTAGTACTACACACAAACAAAACAGTTAACACACACGAACTATAGCAGCGCACATACAATCTCTACCCTATGCAGTGAGTGAACTCACCTCAGAAAGCAATGTAGAACTCCACGAACAGCGATACGAACCCGCCAACTCCAACTCACTTCTTTCCACCTAAAGAAGGGTTATCAAGTGTCAAAGTGTAGCCCCAACCCGGAATTACAACTACGAGTCTAAACGTACATTTTCCGGTTTTTGGTCTAACACCACAGGTCTGTTCGTGACCTATTTAGCCCCCCTTAAACCCATCAAACCAGAATTATTATTCCATAATTAGAAAGTTCTATGTCTTAGGTTTCCAGGGACATATCGCACGCGTTCATACGAGGTCCCTACTATTTTATATGAATATTCTAAGACAGACTACCCGAAACAGGAATTCCGGACCAGTCTGTACAAATTGCCATTATGGCCCTAGCTAGAGGCCGAATTGATTTTTCTGTAAAACATATGAAACTCAGTAGACACAATTTGGGAGATTTGTGCATTGGTTTCACCTCAATCCGAGCTTCCTAGAATAAACTACGGATTTTACAAAACAGGGACAGATTGGACATTTTCACATAAAATGATAACATGGGTTAAGCTTCTATTAAGCTATGACTTAATACAATCAGATCTGCAATTCATACTTTGGCTTAGGGTTTTAGGCTACTAAACACACAACACCACCCACTGCCACCTCAAGCAGTGGCGGTCAGTGGCGGCGTGGAGGCGGCAGTCGCCGCCGACGGTGGTGATGGTTTGCTAAAAAAATCCGACGATGCAAAGGGACGATCCCACTAACGACTCTTGGGTCACACGCACACACCCACCCACGTCCTAACAGGAACAACCCCGCCCGTCACAACCACCGGACTGGTGGCGCACGGCGGAGGTGGTTTTGTGGTGCATCGGCGACGACGAAAGAAAGAAACAATGGGAAGAGAGAGCCTTACCTCGACGACGCTAGAAGAAAACACCTAGATGAGGATCCTTACCTCGCGACGACGACACAACAGCGACACGAAAGCTCCGGCACCCTCTCTCTCTCTCATTCTCTCTCTCCGGCAGCGAACCACGGCGACAGCGCCGGTGGTTTTGGGTGGAACAGCAGCGGCAACAAGAAGGGAGGGGAAGGAGGTAGGGTTGCGCTTAGGGTTTTGTGGGTGTTCTTTGCGTGGGACGAAAGTGAAACGAGAAAGGGGAGGGGGTCGGTCTCTTAAGCCGATCCCCATGCCACACTTTCAAAAATTCACATAATTAGTCCCTGCCTTCAAGTTCCTTTACAAACAAGTTACGGTTTTAACCATTTAGCCCCCTCATTACATTATTTTAACATTTTAGGTCTTCCCCGTCAAAACCCGTTACTATCAAATCGCTTAGGGAAAGATATTAAATAAATAAATGCGTAAAACTAAACCATACCGGGACACGGGCTTTACAACTCTCCCCCACTTGAATTAGACTTCGTCCTCGAAGTCTACGTCCGCGAACAGCTCCGGATAGTTCTCCCGCATCTCAACCTCGGGTTCCCAAGTCCACTCGGAACCCTTTAGGTGCTGCCATTGGACTTTCACCAAACCAATTACCTTGTTACGCGAGGTCCTCGTCTTCCTGTCAACAATGGCGATCGGCTTCTCTACGTAATTAAGCCGCTCGTCGATCTGAATATCCTCGAGAGGAATCACCGCAGACTCATCCACCACACACTTCCGCAACTGAGACACGTGGAATATGTTGTGGATCAAGCTCAGCTCGTCCGGTAACTCTAAGCGATAAGCTACCTTTCCCACTCGTGCAATGACCTTGTAAGGTCCAATGTAACGGGGTCCTAACTTTCCCCGTTTACGAAACCGAATCACCCCTTTCCAGGGCGAAACCTTCAGCAAAACATAATCCCCCACTTGAAACTCCAAGTCTAATCATCTCTTGTCGGTGTAACTCTTCTTCCGACTCTGTGCAGTAACTAAACGTTCCCGCACCATCTGTATCATCTCAGTCGTCTTCAGCACGATATCAGTACTCCCCAATACTCGCTGACCAACCTCGCCCCAGCAAATGGGCGTCCTGCACTTCCTACCATACAACATCTCGTACGGCGGCATGCCAATACTGGAATGGAAGCTGTTGTTGTAGGAAAACTCCGCCAAAGGAAGGTACTGATCCCAACTACCTCCAAAATCAATAGCACATGCCCGAAGCATGTCCTCGAGTGTCTGAATAGTACGCTCACTCTGCCCGTTAGTTTGTGGATGAAAGGCCGTGCTAAAATATAACCGCGTACCCATCTCCACCTGGAACTTCTCCCAAAACCGAGAGGTAAAACGGGTGTCCCTGTCAGAGACAATCGAAACTGGCACCCCGTGCCTGGCTACAATCTCTCGCACGAAAGTCTCTGCGAGCTTCTCCGTCGAGGAGCTCTCCCTGATGGCCAAAAAGTGAGCACTCTTGGTCAGACGATCGACAATCACCCAAATAGCATCATTCCCACGTGGAGTCCTTGGGAGTTTAGTAATGAGATCCATCGTGATCTGCTCCCATTTCCACACCGGAATCTCTAAACGCTGCAACTTCCCATGCGGCCGCTGGTGCTCAGCCTTGACTTTCCGACATGTCAAGCATACCTCTACACACTTGGCGACATCCCGCTTCATGCCGGGCCACCAATAATTCTCCCGCAGGTAACGGTACATCTTCGTAGCTCCAGGATGAATCGAAAACTTGGACTTATGCGCCTCATCCAACAATATCTGCCTGTTCCCGCCAGTGAAGGGAACCCACACTCGACCATACCGAGTCAATAAACCTCGACTATCACGGGCAAAATTCGGAATTTCACCCTAAACTCTCGCGTTTGGCATTCTCGCCCAGAACTGCCACTTCATGAGCACTACCTATCGACTCAAGGAGAGGTGTAACCACTGTTAACCATTTACACAAACCTCGCAGTGGCTCACCAACCGGATGTCGACTAAGTGCGTCCGCCACAACATTCGCTTTACCCGGGTGGTAAAGTATCTCACAATCATAATCTTTAACTACGTCAAGCCACCTCCTCTGACGCATGTTGAGGTTTTACTGGTCCATCAAGTATTTGAGGCTTTTATGGTCAGTGTATATCGTACACTTGACGCCATACAAGTAATGCCTCCAAATCTTGAGAGCAAACACCACTTCTCCCAACTCCAGGTCATGTGTCGGGTAGTTCGCCTCATGAGGCTTCAACTGCCTCGAAGCGTAAGCTATAACCTTACCGCGCTGAATGAGCACGGCGCCCAATCCCTGGTGAGAAGCGTCACAATACACTACCAAATCCTCCATACCCTCAGGCAAAGTCATCACCGGAGCCTCGCATAAACGTCTGCGCAGCTCCTCAAAAGCCCTCTGCTGCTCCTCACCCCAGCTGAAAGCCGCAGATTTCTTCGTCAATCGGGTCATAGGTAACGCAATCTTGGAGAAATCCTGAATGAATCTCCGGTAGTACCCTGCTAACCCAAGAAAACTTCGTACCTCAGTGGGAGTCTTCGGCTCCTCCCACTGCATCACCGCTGTAATCTTGGCCGGATCGACCATAATACCATTTTCGTTCACGACATGTCCTAGGAATTGGACCTCCCATAACCAGAACTCACACTTGGAGAACTTAGCATAAAGCTTCTCCCGCCTCAAAACCTCTAAAACTTCCCGCAAATGCGTCTCGTGCTCTTCCTTCGACTTCGAATACACGAGAATATCGTCAATGAACACAATCACCGACCGATCCAACATCGGGCTACACACCCTGTTCATAAGGTCCATGAACGCTGATGGTGCATTGGTGAGCCCGAAAGGCATCACCACAAACTCGTAATGGCCATAACGTGTACGAAATGCCGTCTTCTCCGTATCCTCACTCCTCACCCGCATCTGATGATACCCCGATCTCAAATCAATCTTAGAGAACCACGAGGCTCCCTGTAGCTGGTCGAACAAGTCGTCGATCCTTGGCAGAGGATAACGATTCTTCACCGTAAGCTTATTCAACTCACGGTAATCTATACACATCCGTTGGGACCCGTCCTTCTTCTTCACAAACAGAATCGGGGCTCCCCACGGTGAACAACTCGGCTTGATGAACTCCTTTTCGAGAAGTTCCTGCAACTGAGTGTACAACTCCTTCATTTTTGGTGGAGCCAGGCGATAAGGTGCCTTGGCCACCGGAGCAGCACCCGGAATCAAATCGATGCGGAACTCTACCTGTCGCTCGGGAGGTATCCCCGGTAAATCATCGGGAAATACGTCAGCAAACTCCCGTACGACGGGCACATCCTCCGCAGTCTTCTTCTCCCCAACGATGCGCGTGTCTATCACATACGCTAAATACCCTTGGCCACTGTGCTGTAAGTACCTCCGCGCCCTCGCAGCCGAACATATCGCTGAGGTCCGCCTGGGCGAGTCGCCCTGAACTAGCAATTCTTCCCCGCTTGGGGTTCGAACTCGTACTTGTTTGCGACGACAAACTATCTCTGCATCGAAAACATCCAACCAATCCATGCCCACAATCACGCACAACTCCCGCATAGCGATCGGAATCAAATCAATAGGAAATCTCACACCATAGATTTCCAAAGTGCACCCACGATACACGTCAGTAACCGTTAAGGTCCTATTATCAGCAACCTCAACCACAAGTGGACAACCTAACCGTCCTACAACTCGACCCAAACACTCACTAAAAGTGTGAGGCACGAAAGAATGAGTAGCCCCGCTATCAAAAATCACCACGGTAGGCACCGAGTTAACTAAGAACGTACCTGATCACACAGTTTAAGCAAAAAGCAATTACATACAACAATCAATAACCAAAAGAATCGAGTGATGAAATATACCTGTCACCACTTTAGGCGTAGCCTGTGCCTCCTCCACTTTCAGTTGATGAACTCTTCCTCGGGCCGCCTCGGTTCCAGCCTGACCCACACGACCATCAGTAATACGCAAAGGAGCAGCCGCAGGAGCTCTCTGTGCCCCACCCCCATCAGTAGCTCTCGGATTCGGGCAGTTGGTCTTCACATGACCCGTCTGTTTGCAGTTAAAATAGACCATCAGTGGTACCCTGCAATCACGACCGTAGTGTCCTACCTGGCTACACTTGAAACATTTGTCGTCTCTCCTTCCGTTACTATCCCTGGGCTTAAACCCACCTCTCCTTTGACTCGAGCGCGAGTCTGAAAACTTCGTCTTCTTTGGAATAGCCGTTATCGGTGCCACGGTCTGCACCGCCTTCCTCTTCTTGGCCTGTGTCTCCAATTCAAGTTCCCGTCTCCGGGCAGCCTCCATCATCGCAGCAAGTGTTGCATACTGCGCAGTACTCACGAACTCCCTGATCTCGGTACGTAACATATCCTTGTACCGCGTCATCTTCATGTCCTCAGAAGCAGCATACTGAGGACAGAATAGTGCCATCTCCGTGAACTTTCGGTTCATTTCCTTCACGGTCTCCGTAGTCTGAGTGAGCTCCAAGAATTATTTAGCAATCCTCTCCATCTCCACTGGAGGCACATATTCCGCACGAAAACGTACGACGAACTCCTTCCAGGTCAAAGTAGTGCGCTCATTAAGCGTCAAAGCTGTAGCACACCGGTCTTTCGCTCCGTCTCGTAACAGATTCACCGCGAAGCGAACCTTCAGATTCTCAGGACAGCCACTGGTAAGGAATGCTCACTCCATATCCGAGATCCAGCGCATACTGACGATCGGGTTCGAGTCTCCCTTGAACTAAGGAGGAGAACAAGTAGAGAGATCCCGATACTGAAACTCTCTCGCTCGGGGCTGCCCACCGGCAGGGGGTGGAATCGCCGCGATGCGCTCCTCCATCAACACTACTACCTCATTACAAATGGCGGTAATAATCTCGGGGATCGCCTCCTCAATAGCATGTGTCACCTCAGCCGCAATCATCTCACGAATCTGCTCAGCAGTAAATCCAGTACCAACATCTGGATCAGCATTGTTGTTCCTTCTTGTGATGGCCATTCTGGGTAATTATTACAACGATTTATTAGCACGCAATAAATCCTGCTAACTACGCTCACGCTCAACTCCTTGGATTCTCCGTAACTTTCCCCGACTCGAGCACGGATCCTGTGCTTCAGATAATAGGAGCTCTACTACTACCTTCCACACCTATCCTCACTCGTTTTGAGTCTCGTCCCGAAGCGCCCCTTGCCGACAGTTTCAACCCATATGCCCGTACCAACATATGTAAACACTCTTCCTAGCTCACTAGGAATTTCACCCCATTCCACTACCCTTGCTATGACGAAATCCCCACTAGTCATGACGAGCCGCCTCGCGAATGCACAGTTGCATACAGTGTGAAATCAGATAGACATTCAAATAAAAGATTCTATCCTACAACGGTTAGACTCAAACAAGAGCTGCGCAATAGAACTAAATCCAACATTCTAAGGCTATTTGGTTCCCACTGCATACAACTTATAGGGCATTCACTTAACAACCTATCAGGACTAGCATAAATTCCTACTAGCAAGTAACAAACATGCAGTACAGTGTAATAAGCACCAGGAAATCTAGCATACATACTCCTATGTTCTAGAAAGCAATAAATTACACTAAGTACTCTACCTTTTCCCTTGGCATCGGCTGACTGTACACACTGTGCCTTCGATCACCGTCTCTAAAACGTACTTTTCGTTTCTTTTATTTCTCAAAATTTTAAAAAGAAAACTCCCTAGCCGCAAACTTGAGTCCAAACACACCGAAATGTATTTGATTCACTCAAGCCGTGCTCTGATACCAACTTGTAACGTCCCAAAAATTACAATAAATTTGAACTTTTAAAAACAACATTTTATTTAAAATAAACCATTAGTATTTAAATCCAATTAAACGTTCTGTCAAAATCTCGTTAAGTTAAAACAACCAACTCAATTAAAGCAGCGGAAAATATAATATTTCTAAACATAGTGTCTCAAAATAATAATAGGGAAAATCTCCTCAACGCGCCAGTGTGTACCGTCACGCCTTTGTGCCACTCGTACCTGAAACAGTAATTTATAGGGAAAGAGTAAGCACAAAGCTTAGTGAATTCAAACACACGCATATGATATCAATCATATCGACACCACCCCTATCAACAGATAGATATAACAACCAATACATGCAGTTTAATAATACTAGCAAACTCATGCCTGAACCCCTATGCATGCATCATTCGGTCTCCCCGAATTCATACAACACTCGTGTAAGCATCCCTCGGTCTCCCCGAGTTCATACAACACCCGTGTACGTATTCCTCGATCTCCCCAAGATTCATATGACACCCAAGATCTCATACTAGACACTAACGCGTCCTAGTACTACACACAAACAAAACAATTAACACACACGAACTATAGCAGCGCGCATACAATCTCTACCCTATGCAGTGAGTGAACTCACCTCAGAAAGCAATGTAGAACTCCACGAACAGCGATACGAACCCGCCAACTCCAACTCACTTCTTTCCACCTAAAGAAGGGTTATCAAGTGTCAAAGTGTAGCCCCAACCCGAAATTACAACTACGAGTCTAAACGTACATTTTCCGGTTTTTGGTCTAACACCACAGGTCTGTTCGTGACCTGTTTAGCCCCCCTTAAACCCATCAAAGAAGAATTATTATTCCATAATTAGAAAGTTCTATGTCTTAGGTTTCCAGGGACATATCGCATGCGTTCATACGAGGTCCCTACTATTTTATATGAATATTCTAAGACAGACTACCCGAAACAGGAATTCCGGACCAGTCTGTACAAATTGCCATTTTGTCCCTATCTAGAGGCCGAATTGATTTTTCTGTAAAACATATGAAACTCAGTAGACACAATTTGGGAGATTTGTGCACTGGTTTCACCTCAATCTGAGCTTCCTAGAATAAACTACAGATTTTACAAAACAGGGACAGATTGGACATTTTCACATAAAATGATAACATGGGTTAAGCTTCTATTAAGCTATGACTTAATACAATCAGACCTGCAATTCATACTTTGGCTTAGGGTTTTAGGCTACTAAACACACAACACCACCCACTGCCACCTCAAGCAGTAGCGGTCAGTGGCGGCGTGGAGGCGGCAATCGCCGCCGGCGGTGGTGATGGTTTGCTAAAAAATCCGACGATGCAAAGGGACGATCCCACTAACGACTCTTGGGTCACACGCACACACCCACCCATGTCCTAACAGGAACAACCCCGCCCGTCACAGTCACCGGACTGGTGGCGCACGGCGGCGGCGGTGGTTTTGTGGTGCATCGACGACGACGAAAGAAAGAAACAATGGGAAGAGAGAGCCTTACCTCGACGACGCCAGAAGAAAACACCTAGATGAGGATCCTTACCTCGCGACGACGACACAACAGCGACACGAAAGCTCCGGCACCTTCTCTCTCTCGTTCTCTCTCTTCGGCAGCGAACCACGGCGACAGCGCCAGTGGTTTTGGGTGGAACAGCAGCGGCAGCAAGAAGGAAGGGGAAGGAGGTAGGGTTGTGCTTAGGGTTTTGTGGGTGTTCTTTGCGTGGGACGAAAGTGAAACGAGAAAGGGGAGGGGGGTCGGTCTCTTAAGCCGATCCCCATGCCACACTTTCAAAAATTTAAATAATTAGTCCCTGCCTTCAAGTTCCTTTACAAACAAGTTACGGTTTTAACCATTTAGCCCCCTCATTACATTATTTTAACATTTTAGGTCTTCCCCGTCAAAACCCGTTACTAACAAATCGCTTAGGGAATGATATTAAATAAATAAATGCGTAAAACTAAACCATACCGGGACACGGGCTTTACAATGACAGATCGTTCGCCATCACCGGGTAGGTGAGGTGGCGTATAAGCTGAAGTTGCCGAGGAACTTCGGGGAGTTCATTCGACATTTCCTGTGTCGAATCTTAGGGAGTGTTGCCCAAGGAAGACATGGTCGTATTGTTCGAAGATGGAATTCTGGGGACGAAATTCTTTTGAGGGGAGGATGATGTAATAACCGTGTTCCGTTTGGGATTAAAGATGTATTTTGGGGTGAAAAGTGTGAAGCCTAAAAGTTGAGGGTCTGATTTGTAAATTGGATGGAAAGTATTTAAACTCTTAAATTGGGCTCAAAACCCTAAGAAACTATTCTTGGTGTGTGTGTGGCGGCTTAGAGAGAGAGAGCAGGGAATGAAATTTGTTCAGGTGCATTTGGAGAGAAGATATCGCCAATCTGCAAGTGGAAGAAGAGCTCCTCATCAAGGAATTTCAGGTAATCTCCGTTTTCTATTCTGGCAATTGATTTTTCCTTTTGTTGCAGTAAGATTGATCGGATTGTTGAGAGTTTTTGCTTAATAGATGAAAAGGGTGTTTTTTTAAAAGAGATTAATCAATCCTAAAAGAGAATTAATAGAGTAGAATCATTACTTTGTGGGGTAAGGGACTTGGTAATCGTTGAAATGGGTTAATCACTGACCCTGGTATTATTTTGTATCGCATCACCTTATCTGTTTACGAAATTCTGGAATAGGAACTCGATGGATCCGGAATCCATAAAGGATCCGGAAGTGGTGTGGGGCATAAGAGATCCGGAAGATTATAAGGATCCGGTATTTGTATTAAAGAAAAAGAGACCCGGTGTTTGTTTTAATAGAAATCCGGAATTGGTAACTTAGGATCTGGTATCTCTTAATTGAATTGCGTTCCAGAGTTGGACTATAAATAAAGTCCCGGAGTTGGACTATAAACAAAGTCCCGGAGTTGGGCCTTACAACATGAGATCCGGAATGCAAGGATTTGGGCCTGGAACCGGAGTCTGGGCCATTTGAACTAAAGAACCGGTGTTTGTAAATGTTGGGCTGATCCGAAATTTTGTGTGTGATCCGGAACTTAATATCAAGTGGACCGGAGTTCGGTGTGGACCTGTTGGACCCGGAATCTACTTCTGTTGGGCTTCTGAATTATAGATCCGGTATTTATTTTATGGATCCGATGTTTGGGCCGTTGTGAATCCGGAGTCCAAGCAAGGATCCATAATTGTTAAATGTTTGGGCATTAGTAAATGGATCCGGTAATTTTAAATAAAATGAGGATCCGGTAGTTATAAATAAAATTAGAATCCGGAGTTGGGCTTTAAATTGAAGGGAACCGGAATTTATTTCCATTGGGCCGATCGTATCCGGAACCCGGGTATTTTCGGCTGAGACTTTTCAAGGTAGTAAAATGCAGTAAAACCAATGTGTCTTACCTGGTATGTGTGTGGGTTTAAATTGTAGGTGCGAGTAGAGACGATCGGTGCGAGTAAGAAATTCGAATTAGGACTCCAGGTGAGTCTTTCTAAACCTAAATTTTATACAAGTGTGACATGGTTATATCTATCTGTGTGCTTTTCAACTGCTCTTTATTACAAAGTGAAGTGTAAGTGTGTGGCATGGTTAGTATCCAACTGCGTGCTTTTCAACTGCTTATAATTATGAAGCGATGAGTAAGGGGCTGTTTACCAAAATTTTCATTAAGTCCTGTATGGATAAATCTGTCTGTCTGGTTAAATTTATCTGTCTGGATAAATTGTTGTTGTTGTTTACATTTTTATCTGAATCAACAGTCTGAATAACAGAAATGACCGATTTACCCCTGAGTATGAATTATAAGCTGTTTTATATATTATGTTTATTTTTTAAACATCAAAATATAAATTCATTGATATAATCCAAAATTCAAAACATAAACCATAAAGTTCTTAAAAATCCAAGTTCAGATTCAAAACATAAATCATAAGTTCTTAGCACCCCATTGAGATATATCCGGTTCTTCTTCTTCACTTCCTTCGACTTCTTCGTTGTTAAATACGCTGTCCTCGTTGCACTCCATAAACAACCGGTTTGTTCCATACCTAAAACAACACATAATCACAACATTTTGAGAAGGAAAAAAACATAAATCACACTACAACCTTTAATCTAGATTTTAAAGTGAACAATAAAATCAAACACAAAATCAAACCTTTAATCTAGATTTTAAAGTGAAAATTTTAAAGTGTTAAAAAATAAAAAATTTAGCGCCACATCTTTTTGATGCCCTTTTGGTGTCTGCTTGATAGAGTTTAAGAAAAAAAAATCAAATCCCAAATACCTTTTAAACAATGGAGAGTAACAATGGACAAAATCGACAGCAACATTTTAAACAATCGACAACAACAATGGAGAAAAATCGACAGCAACAATGGAGAAAGGGAAAAAACGAAGAAAAAGGGGGAGACATCGTACCTTCGTCGTCGATGGAGATACTACGTCGGAGAAGATAGTCGCCGGAGAAAAGAGTCCCGTCGCCGGAGAAGAGAGCTTTGGAGTGGGAGAGAGAGAGGTGGAGGCAATATGATAGAGAGAGGTGGAGAAATCTACAGTAGGGTTTACCAAAAAGTAATTTTGGGCATTCTTTTCTTCAAGGGTAAAAATGTCAAGTTTCTCATCTGAATTGGGACAACACCCATAAATCAACTGTGCGAATAAGCCCAATGCTGTGCCATTAAGTCGTAAGTAAACACCCATTTTTGTCTGCACGAATAAGCCCGTTCCTTCATTAAGCCCAATAAGTCACAAGTAAACACACCCTAAGTGTGTGGCGGAATGTATGATTTAAATGTGTGTGAACGTGCTCTGGCATTGTTGAGAAATGGGGGGTGTGGCCCATATTAATTATATATCGTGCTCTGGTGTTGTTGAGACATGGGGTGTGTGTCCCATATTAATTATATATATATGAATTTGTTTCATATATGGGCGGTGTGTGCCCTATTGCGCTGTCACGGTGTGTGTGACTATAGTGTGTGCCAGTAGCATGTGTCATTGTGTGCATATCAATTTAAGCATGCTTGTTATGATTGTATAAACTCTTTCATAACTATTTTTTATAAATTGTGAAGTTTATGGTGTGACCTGGTGTGAAGGGAACTCACTAGACCTCATGGTCTAACCATCGCTTTTCAAAATTAAAACCTTTTCAGGTAAGCAGGTAGTCGAAAGCTTGCTTAGAAGTTTGGCAAGGCGTGAGGCGGAGGTTGCGTATAGAAGGATTAGAAGGCTTTCCTTTCAATGTTGTAGTTATGTTCTCAGCTGTAATTAGGGTTAATTCCACAAACCCAGTCTGTAGTTATTGATAGTGTGACTATGTTGAGCCATATTGGCGTATCAATGTAAAGAAGTAGCTTTTGGCTTGATGGATTGGTGTGGGTTGTTACAAGCACTGATTTTCATTATCCATGAAGAATGAGTCTTCCTTTTGCAACTGAAAGACCTCCGCTTAAACCTATCCAACCTCACGAAGCAAAACTACAACATGGTGGTTCACCCAAAATTAGATGATCGAAAACCTCTTTTTCTCTTAAATGTAGGATTGTATCGAAATTCTTCAAAAGATGTTAGTATTGAAGTCTTCATAGTTGTCTGCCTCCTCTGTTGACCATTTGTATCCTCCTTTGAACTGCTATGTGCTTGGTTTTAAGCATCATAGTTATCTGATTCCTCTGTTGCAACAAAATTCCAATCGATATTTTTTTTGTGAGATACTTCCTATCGATATTTAATACCTTGAACATATACACACTCAGATATCAGCTTATATGATTCACAAACAACAATGCTTTGAGTAGCAAAATCGAAAACCAAAATCCAAAACCTGATGAAATCGAGAACCAAAATCGAAACCTGTTGAAATTGAGAACCAAAATCGAAAACTTGATGAAATCGAAAACCAAAATCGAAAACCTGATGAAATCGAGAACCAAAAATCGAAAACCTGATGAAATCAAGAACTTGATGAAATTGATATACAAACCTGTGATTAAATCAAAATCCAGAACCTGATGATGAAATATAGAATCTGATGAAATCGATTTACAAATCTGGAGAAGTTTGAAGATGAAGACGACCGATATGAGGATTTCAATTACTCTGGAGAAGTTTGAAGATGAAGAAATCACAGGTATATAGGATAGGAGTTGTGGCTGATATGAGGAGGGTTTAGATTTTTGTCTTTTTTAAGAGTATCTTGGTCCAAATGGTGTTGTTCCACTTAGTTCCAGGGGGTAATCATAGAACAAGCGTGTCCCAAGCTAGTTCAAGTTAGTTCCACTTAGTTCCACATATGGTCACACCAAACATGGGACAAGTGTGTCCTTTCATGTCCTGTCCCATGCTGTACACCCTACCAAACGCACCCTAAATTAAAATTTTGGATCTTGACCCAAATTATGATGGTGGCTTAAACCATAAATCTCATGGATACGGTCCTTATAGTTTCACTTTTGTTACGATGGAAGTTCTTGAAGCTAACTTTCATTTAAACCCCTCTTTAAATAAGGGGGTATTTTGGTCCAATTACAATTTACTTTTCATTTTCTATTAATAGTTTAAAAGTATTAATATAACATATAAATAATATATATGTATATGAGTGTGTGGTATAACACACACATTGAATACACAGACGGTTACACAGGGACGAGAAAGCCACATCTCCGGCCAAAAAAGAAACTATAGAGAAATCTCCGACAACCCTCCCCTCGTGCCATCTCCGACAACCTTCTCCCTCCCTTGACCAACGCCATCTCCGACCGAATAGGAAACCACAGAGACGAGAGTTCGTTTGCAGTCATTAATCTCCGGTCAAATAGGAAACCACGATGACGATCAATCGACACCTATTGATCTAGACCAGAACCTCCAGATATGATTGATCTGAACCAGATTTAGAACCATCAATCTGGATTAGAACATCCAAAGACGATCGATCTGGACGAGAACCTCTTCAAGTTTTTCCTTTTGTTAATCGATCTGGAACTACAGGGATGAAAATTTGTTCATCGATCTTGTTTTTGCTTTTGTTCATTGATCTCGATATTGAACCGGTCAGTTAAAAATGAGTTTTTGTTTTTGATTTACATGATTATTGTATAACAATTTTTATGAATAAGTTTATATACTATTGATGTTCTTGAAATTGGTTGATCTTCTTAAAGTTCCATGTTCTTGTTAGTAAAGTTAATGTTGATCTTCATTTTGATTTGATCTTGATTTTGATAAGTTTGCGTTTTTTTTTATTTTGATTGGGGTTGATTGATTATGTGGGTGTGTTTTTTCTAATGTGGTGACTCAAGAAGGTGATATTAACCGAAGAAGGCGATATTCATCAAAAAAATTGAAATGACTAAAATGTCCCTCACATGAAGGGCACATAGAAGGCTTAACGGAGCACTTTTAATGCAAGTTAGCTACACGTACCTCTATCATGATAAAAATTAAAATCACAAGGACCATAGCCATTAATTTTAGGGTTTAGGGATATCATTGTAATTTTGGTCAAACCACAAGGACCAAATTTATAAGTTACTCTAAAATACATTTAAATAATACATATTATTTGATCTATACACTACTTATTTTTTATTTTCCTTTCGGCTTAAAATTTTAGCTTATACAGTTATACATGTTAGAGCATTAGATTTTAGAAAAATAGAAAATTAAATCAAGATTTTTAAAAGGAATTTATATTTAATTCCAACAATTTTTACATTTTAAAAACTACAACATTAATTATATTATTAAAATATTAAATAGAGTTAATATGTTAATAAAAAGTTTAAATAATTAAGATATAAAACAATACTACAATTAACTCGTTTTAGAAACAATAAAAAAATATTCCACTAAATAATTATTTTTGGAGAATATTTTTCAAGTTTGAGATTTTTTAAGGTTATCTCCTCTACTTTCTCCATTCTTGAACCTAAAATCTTGATACTTCCATTTTTTTCCCATTTTAGAAAATTTGATACAGATGTTCTTAGCGACTTAGGCTATGTTTGTCAAACTAGCTGATGACTGATAAGTTGACTGATAAGTTAACTGATAGCTGATGACTGATAAGTGATGTTTGACAAAAACTAGCTGATAAGCATGTAAAATGCCTAAAAAGGACATGTTGAATATATAATCAATTACAATATTTCATAATATAATGTTAGACAACCTAGGGGGGTAAGGTTGTATTTAAAATCTTTTACTTTCAAAAATTCTTTTACAAATAAATACAGTACTGAAACAGTATAAATAAATCAGAGTATACAAATAATAACGAAGAGTGTAAATATAAACAAATACACAGAGATTATATAAATAAATATAAATGCAAAGCAGTTTATATAAATAAATATAATAAAGCACAGCGGAATAAATAAAGAGATAAGGGATAGAGATACTTGACACAGAGATTTACTGATTTACCACCAACTGTGATAAACCAGCAGCCGAGACACTTCTCGACACGATCCAATAAATGTATTCTTTACGGTAGAACACAAACCAAATACAAAGGAATTTGTAATAGTTTCTCAAGCCTCTGCTATGAGATAAACAGGATCACACACCCGTTATTCAAATACTTACAAGAGGAGTATAACTCACAATGGGTAATCACTCTTGTATAATATCTCACACTTGGATATTTTATAAAAAATGTTTTATAAAATATATATATTATAAATGAGAGAGATCAGATGAGCAGTGATGGTGTTGGTTGTATCTGTATTGTCTATCTGTTCTTCTCCACCATCGCATGCATTATATAGCAACACTTCCAACGGAAACAAGCATCCGCGGTATACCGCCAAATGCACGCGGTATACCGTGCAGTAAAAAGTACACTGTCAGAAGAGAAAGGTCAAACCTGCAAAACCAACGTAAACTTGTACCCGCGGTATACCGGCTAAACATCGCGGTATACCGCCCAACTGAACCCGCGGTATACCTGCTAAACACCGCGGTATACCTGCGTCAGAAAAAAGTACGACCAATCAATCAGAGGTAACATCAAGCCGCCGCGGTATACCTGCTGAACCTCGCGGTATACCTGCGTCAGAAAAAGCAAAATCTTGCTAGATCTTCTAAAAAAAACTTTATTTAAATAAATTATTTATTGGGTTTTTAGAAATATCCAAGTGGTATATTATTTTAGGGTGTTTATCATTATAAATTATAAACACTAATGACAACGTAAATCTTCCGTCTTGAACTCTTCAGATAAAATCTTCGTGTTCTTCAAGAACTGTACACTTGGATAGGATTGTTAGATAAACAATAATACGGTGTGTTTGTAATCATCAAAATAAATATATATAAATATATAGAGATGTGGTACACTTGCACCAACAATCTCCCCCTTTTTGATGATGACAAACACAACCGCTAAGCAAGAGCATATGCGGTTTCTCTCCCCCGTTTGTCGAAGCAAAAAGGGTTAAGAAAGACGGTATGCTCCCCCTCGAGAGATGCTCCCCCTCAAAATATGCATATAATTGAGGTAGCATAAACTCATGGGTAAAGATAATAAAACGCTCCCCCTCAAATTAATAACGATATCAATTTGATTTTATAAAATTTGAGGGATAAAATAAAATGCAAAAAGCAATAGAGACAAAGATATACAAACCAATACGAAACACTTGCACCAAAACGGATCTTAAGGCTTCAATATTCGGTTAATTTTATGTGATAAAAAAAACACCACGTATTATGACCTCGTCAGGTAACCACGTATTATAACCTCGGCAGGTAACCACGTATTATAACCTCGGCAGGTAACCACGTATTATAACCTCGGCAGGTAACCACGTATTATAACCTCGGCAGGTAACCACGTATTATATCCTCGTCAGGAAACACGTATTATATCCTCGCCAGGAAACACGTATTATATCCTCGCCAGGAAACCACGTATTATAACCTCGTCAGGAAACACGTATTATATCCTCGTCAGGAAACCACGTATTATAACCTCGTCAGGAAACACCTACAAAAGGCAAAGAAAATATTTCGTGGTACCCTTTTCTTATGGGTCCTTTTAACAGTTAGTATAAAACATAAACTGCAAAAAATATGTTGTCGACATAAAACAAAATACGACAACATATAAAACCATAAAAATGGTTTAAAACCACAAACGCATCCCACCGGGATTATCAACATTAAACATTCCTTTCGGAATCCATTTTCTAACCATTTTAATTTTACGATCGTATTCATCATAGACGTAAAAAGAAGTATGCGGATTAATATTTTTCTTAGGATTCGCAAACTTATTATTATACATAAACGCATGTGATTTTCTCGACATATAATTCACATAATTCATTTTAGGAATATACGGAGGTTTTTGCGTTTTATTTTTAACAACAAATTTAGGTTTTTCAAAAACCTTTTTAATTTGCATACAATCACATTTTTCAATACACGTATTTGAACCAATGCCTTTTCGGCAATTTATACGATTAGGCATATTTAGCATTTTAAGCACTTTATCATTGCTACTATTAAAAGCATTTGCTAATAAGTCGTTTTTCTCATGCGATTTACATTTAGCATTTAAACATGCAATTTCATTTTCAAGAGACTCGCATTTTGTACATGTAATATCTTCATGTGTCTTTTTATTTAAGCATGTAATTTTATCATTTAAGACAATGCAAGATTTGCAAACAATATTTTCGCATGCTTTCTTTTCTAAAGTGATAACTTTATCATTTAACTCATTTTTGATTTTATTATCACATGCAATGGTTTGTTTACAATTATTCAACTCATTTTGACATAATAATAATTCTTCTTTTAATTTAGCATTCTCATTTTTAAAACTATTTACGAGAACAATCAATTTTTGAAAAGAGACATTTAACATATCAATATCATCATCGTTATCACTACAACTAGAATAACTTGAGTATGAAGTACATACCTCTTTCTCGCAGTCGACGATGAGACAAGTTTCTTCATTTCTTTGATCTCGGGTTTCGTCTCTCTTTTCTTTTGAGTTTTCACCATAGGTGATGTTCAAGTTCTCCCAAATATCACGAGCAGTTTCAAAGAGATAAACACGCTCAATATCATCGTTAGTAAGAACCGAAAAGAGAAAATTTTTGGCTTCATAATTTAAACAATAATTAGCCTTATCTTCGTCGGACCATTCCGAGCTAGGTTTTTCAACAACTTTGTTGTTTTGAAATTTTGTGGGTTTGAAATTTCCTTTAATAATAATATCCCAAATTTTTTGATTTATCCCACGAACATAACGTTCAAAAGAATTTGCCCAAAGATCAAAATTTTCGAAATCAATAAGAAGAGATTTAGAAAACCAAGTATTTTGTTGAGCCATTAAATAAAAGATATAACTTTAAAAATTTAAAAGATAATTTTTGAAAGCCCCGCTCTGATACCAAATGTTAGACAACCTAGGGGGGGTAAGGTTGTATTTAAAATCTTTTACTTTCAAAAATTCTTTTACAAATAAATACAGTACTGAAACAGTATAAATAAATCAGAGTATACAAATAATAACGAAGAGTGTAAATATAAACAAATACACAGAGATTATATAAATAAATATAAATGCAAAGCAGTTTATATAAATAAATATAATAAAGCACAGCGGAATAAATAAAGAGATAAGGGATAGAGATACTTGACACAGAGATTTACTGATTTACCACCAACTGTGATAAACCAGCAGCCGAGACACTTCTCGACACGATCCAATAAATGTATTCTTTACGGTAGAACACAAACCAAATACAAAGGAATTTGTAATAGTTTCTCAAGCCTCTGCTATGAGATAAACAGGATCACACACCCGTTATTCAAATACTTACAAGAGGAGTATAACTCACAATGGGTAATCACTCTTGTATAATATCTCACACTTGGATATTTTATAAAAAATGTTTTATAAAATATATATATTATAAATGAGAGAGATCAGATGAGCAGTGATGGTGTTGGTTGTATCTGTATTGTCTATCTGTTCTTCTCCACCATCGCATGCATTATATAGCAACACTTCCAACGGAAACAAGCATCCGCGGTATACCGCCAAATGCACGCGGTATACCGTGCAGTAAAAAGTACACTGTCAGAAGAGAAAGGTCAAACCTGCAAAACCAACGTAAACTTGTACCCGCGGTATACCGGCTAAACATCGCGGTATACCGCCCAACTGAACCCGCGGTATACCTGCTAAACACCGCGGTATACCTGCGTCAGAAAAAAGTACGACCAATCAATCAGAGGTAACATCAAGCCGCCGCGGTATACCTGCTGAACCTCGCGGTATACCTGCGTCAGAAAAAGCAAAATCTTGCTAGATCTTCTAAAAAAAACTTTATTTAAATAAATTATTTATTGGGTTTTTAGAAATATCCAAGTGGTATATTATTTTAGGGTGTTTATCATTATAAATTATAAACACTAATGACAACGTAAATCTTCCGTCTTGAACTCTTCAGATAAAATCTTCGTGTTCTTCAAGAACTGTACACTTGGATAGGATTGTTAGATAAACAATAATACGGTGTGTTTGTAATCATCAAAATAAATATATATAAATATATAGAGATGTGGTACACTTGCACCAACATATAATTCAAACAAAATTTTAGTAATATAATCTGTTAATTAATACAAACGAGATAGTAAAGTAACCAAAAATTAATAAGCTAATAAGTTGTTTTTTAGAGGTGTTTGGATTTTGATTAGCTTATGGTGATACTAAAACATAATAAACTAATAAGTTGTTTTTTAGGGGTGTTTGTAGGGTGGCAAAAAGTGACCCAACCCGTCAAACCCAACCCAAAATTAGCAGGTTGGGTTGAGATTTTCAACCCATTTAAGTTACATGGTCAACCCACCTAACTCATTTATGTAAATGGGTTGGGTTGAAATTTCTGGCTTGATTTCAATCCGTTGTCAACCTGTTTTTAACCCATTTATAATATTACATAATTTTATTTTATTTTTAATTAATATTACATATATATGCTTCCTAATTACAATTTAGGGTGGAGATCCCTTCCACGACGACCGTTATCAACATGTTTTCACAACCACCTATCAGGGGTGGCAAAAAGTGACCCAACCTGAAACAACCCAAAATTAGTAGGTTGGGTTAAAATTTTCAACCAATTTAAGTTAAATGGGTCAACCCGTCTAACCCATTTATATAAATGAGTTGGGTTACGTTGAAATTTCCGACCTCTGTTTTCAACCCATTTGCAACATGTTTTCAACCCATTTATAATACTACATAATTTTCTTTTCTTTTATTTTTAATTCATTATCATTATTTAAATATAAATATCTGTATAATAATTAAAAAAATTAGTTGAAAACAAAATATGCTTCCTAAATCCTAATTACATCCGACGGCACATAACACGTTGACACATTGACCAAACCAAGTTCTTTCTCTTTCGTTCACAAGACACATTAACCAAACCATATCGCATCTTAAGGCGTTATGTGGAACAATCATGACAAAAAAAATAGAAGATCAAGAAATGCGAGAATGAAATTGGAGTCGGTGAAAGTGGAAGTCGAGTTGCTTAGAAACTTATTTGAAACTTTGAACAATTTATTTGACTTTGTGGTTGTGTTTTACTGAAGCATCGAACAATTTATTTGATTTTATGGTTGTGTTTTATTGAAACTTTGAACAATTTATTTAACTTTGTTGTTGTGTATTTGTCATAAAATTAAGTAGTTTAATCATTTTTATTTTATTTACAATTTTAAAATTAAAAAGTTCAACTCAGGTTCAACCCATTTATTTAACAGGTTAGGTTGAGAAAATTATAAACAGGTCAACCCGCTACCAACCCATTTAAGTAACATGTTGGGTTAGGTTGAAAATCTCAACCCATTTAATTAAACAGGGTGAGTTGGATTGAGATTTTAACCCAATTAATAGATGGGTTGAACCTGAACCCAACTCAACCTGACCCATTGCCACCCTAGGTAGGGATGGTGATTCCCCCCCGACCAGGTGGGGAACCCGATTCACCCGATCCGACCGGGACCGGGGATTCCTTGCTAAACCGGGTACCGGGGCCGGAGATCACCGCATGACAGAAACCGGGGTAAAGTAACACACCCCCGCCCCGTCCCATACCCGGTATATATTAATGTTAATTTAAATATTTTATGTATATATTATTTAAGTTTGTCCTATATTAGGCTACACACCCCCATACCCAGTAGTCTTATATCAATAACATTGAAAGTCAAAAGGAGCATTCGAATACCTCACAACATACTTAGAAACCATGTTGTGCGAAGTTGATCCAAAGAAAATTTATATTGTTGGTGGGCTTGTTGATAGAAATAGATGGAAAGGGATAACCATGAAGAAAGTTGTAGAGCAAGGAACTCAAACAACAAAACTTCTAATTGGAGTTATGGAGGGTCTGAACCGGGTAGGGGGTCGGGAAGAGGATCGGGGATTGGCCGGGTTTGGCCAGGGTTTGACCGTATTATAGATCGGGGTCGGGATTAGGATCCTCGTATCCGCCGGGACTGGGGTCGGGGCCCTTTGCCGTAAACCGGGGCTGGTTATTGTGAAACCCACCCCGTTGCCATCCCTACCTTAGGTGTTTGAGATTGCTTATACATGTAAAATAACAACAAAGTTAATAAGTTGTTTCAAAATTAATAATTAGAATGAAATGATGAAACACCCTAAAAACCGCAATAAATTTAAACCTTCAATTTACAAGATTCACAACAGTTTCTTCCAAAACTTTCATACATAAATGGAGGATTAGTGACAAGGTTTATATTTACAACTGATTTATTGTAAACAACCGACTAATCTAATTCATAACTAATAACATCAGATTATACGAGTTGTCTATAATATCTCCAAAATACTTCTTGTTCTACTAGATTCTCCAACATAGCTCCAAAAACATAACTCTGAGATTTCTCGACACTCATCCCTGCTTATCCCTTCCCGAGCTAGTACCTGGTAAGAAAATTTAATTTGAAAAGATTAGGCTTACGCCTAGTGAGAACATCCACTTTTCAAATTAAAACATTATAAGCTTTGAAAATCAATTATAAACAAATCATATTGTAACACCTTAAAATTAGGGCCAATTTAAACCTTAAAGTTTAACAAGGTTAATCATGAAATCATCCAACTTTTATACATAAGTAGATAATTAACTTTGAGGATTCATATATACATTTCGAATTCTCCAAAACAACCTATTAGTCTCAGCTAACTTCTCCACTTAACATCAACAAGTTGAATACTCAAAAGCACTCGTCCCTCTTCCCTTTACTTCCCCAAGCTAGTACCTGGTAAGAAAATTTAATTTGAAACGATTAGGCTTACGCCTAGTGAGAACATCCAATTTCAAATTAAAACATTAACAACTTTGGAAACTCAGATATTCAAAGCATATAAACAAACCTGGTTTGCCACCATTCTTACCGTACTCGTACTCGTCTTATAATGACGGGAACATGCCCGATCCCATGAGTATGACTAACATTCAGAAAGTCATATCATCACATTCGAGAGCCTACTACGAATCATTGCAGATTCTAGATCATCGCTCATATTCAAGAAATTACAAGTTACTTTATGCCTATTTCTTGGAGTGGAAGTAGAGATTACAATTTACTTTATGCCTATCTCTAATCTTCCCATAGAAATCAGAATTACAAGTTACTTTATGGCTATTCCAAGATTTTTATTCACAATATGAAATGGGAATTACAAATTCCTTTATGCCTATTCCACATATCACATTACACTATGAAATAGGAATTACAATTTCCTTTATGCCTATTCCTCATTTCACATCACCTTTACGAATTGGGAATTACAATTTACTTTATGCCTATTCCTCATTTCAGGTCAACGGGAATTACAAGTTTTTTTTGGAAAGGAGGCGATACTCCTGGCAATAAATTGAAAGAAAGGAAAATACACTTAAATGTCGAGGGACTCCCTTCCAACAAGGTACTCAACCCACAAATTAGGACAGGCCCTAAAGGGAAAAGAGAACCAAACTAAACACCAAACAAAACATAAAGCAAACCATAAAGAGAGCAAAACAAATAACCAAAAAGAAGTTAAAGCCACAGGAGCATCACGAATGCAAGCCAAACTGATAAGACCCCCAACCCAAACAAGAAAGAAACTCCAAACGCACCAATTAGCTTCTTTCATACACACAAATCAAGTGTTCACCACCCTGGCACTTGACACTTTTTCACGACCCACCAAACGCATCGCCACCACTTTACGAATCTCAAAAACCAACTCAGCCGGTGACCTCCTTCAGTCAGAAAATAGCCGAGCGTTCCGTTCATTCCAAATAAAATACACCCCTGCCGCAAATAACAAATTCTTCTTTGTCTCTCCCGGCCGCCATCTCCGCTGTTGTATCTCCTTTAAAAATATCCTCCTAAGAAGAAGGTAAAGACGTTTGCATGTCTCTTTTAACAGAGTTCCAAACTTCTGCCGAAAAAGGACAGGTAAAGAACAAATGATCATGCGAGTCCATACCTGTCGAGCAAAGAGAACAGATGAGAGACGACGTATCCCTCCTCCAAACAACCATCCTATCTTGTGTGAACAATCTTTTCCGAAAAGCAAGCCACAAACAAAACGCATGTTTTGGAATATGATTCTTAAACCAACAGATGTTAAACCATGGAACTTCTTGATACGACCCGTCCAAGGAATTCCAAACCTCTGAAACAGAAAATCGGGACGGTTGGTTGCGTCTATTTAGCCACATCACCTGATCTTTAGTTCCCTCAAACAACGCCGGGACATTGACCGGTGCAAGTATATCACATATTTGTACCCACGCCGTCGGCTGATAGGCGGGTTTACACCCCCTAAATCTAACCGCAAGTGTACGGATCGAAGTCAAGTAATAGTACAAAAAGTACGAGTATCGAACACAGGGAACTAGGAACTAAGTATCACAATGACTATAAGATCTATTAACTGAACTGTCGCAATTGGAGGATGGTTTGAAAATTGCTTAAAAACTAATTAGAACTAAAATAATACTAGAATCGCTTAACGGAAGGTTTTGGAAGAACTTTGATAGAGAAAAGGTTGAGGGTTGGACTTCCTATGGCTATACTATTGATGAACGAATACCCGAACAATGATTATTACTGATTGTCTTTATGAACCCTAGTTTGTAAAAGTCACTGTTATTCTCTCTCAAGCAATAGCAGATTTTATTTCAAGACACGTAGGTTTTATCTCTCGATCAACACCTAAGGTTTAAAATTCATTAGGTCAAACTATTTCGAGCAGAAAGTGATTCGGCTATCTCTACCCGAATCTCCTTTTCGGCACTTGATTACTTGATCTAGTTCTTAATTAATTTTCTCAAACTTAATCAAAAACCATGAAAGTCAATTGAAGGTGATCAGACGACAATTGATAATTAAAACTGAATTCAAATGCTTCATAAATCAAATCAGGTCAAAACGATCATTCGGTTACACGTCATCCATCGTAAAATCCATAATTGTTCCAACCCCCAACATATAAAGATTAGTTCATGTTGGGGTGGATAAAAACACTAGAAAAAAGGTAGAAAGTGGTGTGTGAAATCATAGTGATCGTAAACAGTAAGAATGTACGATGAATCCCTTCTCTCTCGGCTCTAATCCACTTCGCGTGGTGAACTGTCTTCAATCAATGCTCTATCGTGGCTCTAAAATACGTGAAAGTGCTCTGAAAATCGCCCTCTCGCTGCCTACCGTCGCACGTGTCGTGATAATGACCTAAATCCGGAAAACGCCAAGTATAGAAAATCGTCCAGGGACATACGCGGTTTTGGCCGCAGTTTGTAAACCGCGTGATAAACCGCGCGACTTCTGTTTGTTTCCGGGTCAGGTTCTGGTTCATGGTTCGGGTACGGGTCTTGGGCTTGGATCTCGGGCTTCCGTTGGGCTTCGATATGGACTCTCTTTTGGCTCTTTTTCGCTCCTTTTCTAGATGACTGTCTTCTCTCGGATAACCTGCACATCTCACTAATTAAACCGTAAAATGTCGCCTTTTTGTATCAACACAAGCCAATCTCATTGGTTTATGGACTGAAAATAACGCCAAAAAGTGGCGTTATCAACAACCCCAAACCGAGCGTTGCTTGTCCTCAAGCAAATTAGCGATAAAATAGAAATAAAGCATATATCCGTGAAATAATACAACACAACTCTCAATCGGTACCACGTTATGCACTGGTGATTTCCCATACTCGCGAATGCTTATCTCATCCTCGCCTCATCCTTATTCTGTTTGATCTAAGGCCTTCCATTGTGAGTTGAACTCGTGACGGCTCCGATTACATTAAGGTCGTACTAGGTCCAAACATACTAGGGAAAATATTTCGCCTCGACCTTACCTTACGGGATACTCTCATTTCACTCGAACCTAGGTTGTCACACATGTTGTCATGTATAAGGAAGTTATGTACAAGAATACTCAATGATTACATGACAACTCTTATGAAAGACGCACACATGGCCAAAAAGGTTGATCTCAGAAGGGAATCAAGTAGCAAGACAGGTACAATCGGTAAATGTGATCGTATACCCTAATTACATTTTCCAAAAGATCATCCAGGTCTTTACAAGGGTTGTAACGGGGCTAGGGTTACGGCTAAGAAATGAAGGGTAAACGGGTAAAAAATCCTTGGTGTGTCAATCTTCAACAGCTCTGAACTTGTCTAGCTTCAAATTCTATCATTTGGCCCTCTTTGTCACTATTGGAGTCGCTTTGACTCTCTTATTTAGCTGCTATAATTACTGTCTAACTAACTGTATTTTTTATTTTTATTTTTATTTTTTATTTTTTTGTGTGGGGCGTCATTGGCCCTCTTTATTTAATTGGGGCTGCATTGGCCCTCTTTTCTAGCTCTTGGGTTATACTTACCCCAATCTATTTTCATGACTGGCCTGTACTTTTCTTTCCTGCTCTATCTTCTGATGTTCATTACTGCTTCTGATTGACACACTTTCGGATAAGGGTTGGCTAAGGTTTTCGGCTAGGGTTTCATGGTGGGTTTAGAAACGAACAAGGTGAGTATTTGGCTGCAAAAATGGGTTTTGGATACACACATAATGGGTCGAAAGGAACGATAGCTAAAAAATGGTTAAACATACACACATTGCTTGGAATCATCTCTTAAGGTCCACACGATATGGTCTACTATATCCTTACCCAATATCCCGATAGCCGTCTTTGCTACTCAGTGTAATATTATAGCGAGATCACTCTATAATCACGACAAGGAATTCAAAAAGTGTATATGAATTTCGTGTTTAAATCCTTCGAAATGAAAAGCGTCATTTAGGATCAATTCTCGCTACCGGGTGGTCTCCACTAATGTCCCTAGTCATGTCTTTTCCCGGTCCTTCCCTAATGGTCACGTTACTATCACAAGGTTCTCCCCAAAATGGTCGGTCTCAATCATCCAAAACAAAAATTATTGGCTACAATAATCTAACCATTCATAAGTTTGGGACATCAACGTGCATACACGGGGGCCCGATTGGCAACCCCAAACCTTACCCGCACATTGTCCCCAATGTGCAGATAAGTGGTACAAAGTGTGATAGTATTGTTGTGCATTATTACAGTCATCCAACAGAACAAATAAAACAGTACAGTACATCATCAAGACAAATCAAAACAAGAGAGCGTGAAAACAAACCCATCTACCGGCGGGATGATGATGAAGCACCCCCGTCTCGCCGTCCTCTCACTCTCCTCCGGTCTTGTGGTTATGCTGGTGGTGCTTGTGGAGCTGGTGGTGGTGGAAAGCCAGCTTGGGCGAGACGCGCATCGAAGCCATCCAACCATAGGTTCATGTTTTGGAACCCGAGCTCCATTCGCTCATCCGATCGCCTCCTCTCGGTCGTCATCTGATCCATAAAGCGTCGCATATAAGGAGGTGTGGTGCATCCGGGTCAAAATCAGGATCGCTATCCGAGGCACTCTCGAACGATATATGGACCGGTTCGGCAAGACGTCGCCTTTGGTGATCTGGATCTACTCGCCTCCTCTCCTCTAACTTTCCCGCCGCCGTAATCTGGTGCTTATACTGTGTCTTCATGAAGTCCTTCTTCGATGCAGTGAGGTGTCCTATTGGGACACCGGCTTCCCTACAAAAATGAGTTATCAAGCACGAGAACGGTAAAACACCGTCGAGGGTCATACCTGCGTCCAATATCTCCATCCAGATGATGTGTCCGATGTCCATCAGAAGATTGTTGTGCAATGAATAGAGGATCTCTGCCACTTGGCTGTTGGCGGTGGTATTGTGGGACGAAGGCTTTAGAGAAGCCTTTACGAAGAGCACGAGGAAGGCTATATCGGTATGCATCTCGCTTTTTAAGATGTGTTGATCCATCTTATTCCACCCCGTGTGTCCATTCCGCCTTAGAGAGGCGGCGATGACTGGACTCAACTGCTCTCGGAACGCCGGGTGGGGAGATAACCCATATGTGGCACCAAGCTCGGCCCGACGGGGGGTGTGGAAGTAAGCATCTATGTCGTCCGGAGAGATTCGGACTTCCACGTCGCCCATTTTGACCACACATCGATCGTGGTATACAGCCGGGATCATACATGCATAAATATTTCTGACGGTTGCAATGCAATACATGGGAGGGGTTTGGATGAACCTCTCCCAAGACTGTTGTCGTATGATCTCCGGCACCCGTGAACCAGCCGGAAGGGTCGCAATCTTGATGCCTCGTTCTCCGAATGGATTGCATACGTTATTTCTCATCTGCTCGTGGCGCTCATCTCTATCCGGGTTTTCCCGGTCAAACATCTGGCGTCTTTGGTTTGGGTGGATGCGGTCATATTGTTGGAAGGAGAGGTGCGTGCTCGAATGATGCCTCATTATCTGCAAAAATAAGTGAACTCTAATGAGTTATCACGCTCATAGCCACCCCAAACCTCGGTAAAACTGAGGTTTGCAAAGGGTTAAATGTGAGTGTGTGAAAGTTGAAAAGGAAGGCAACCCAAACCTAAGTGAAACTTAGGTTTGTTGCATACGTACAGATAAAAACTCACACTTCCCATGCATGCAGATTATTAATAAAATACTTTTTAGCTCATGCATCATGACTAAAAATCACCACATATTACCCTAGTGCATACATCTAATATCCATCAACAGTTTGCACCATTGGACAATAAATCGAACCCCAAACCTAAGTGAAACTTAGGTTTGGCTATGCCTGCACTAAAAGACAAAACCCACAAAATTAACGTAGGGACTTCATGTTGCCAAGAAATCCCTCACGTAACATTTATGCACAAAACTAGGAGTATTCCACAAAAATCACAGATCCTACTACATTTATCCTCATTTTACTTCCCAACAATTCCCCATTACATATTTTATGCACATATTCTCACAAAAGTGTACATACCCAGTTGCATAAAAGTATAATATCATCATATTAGCATACAACGATCATGTAATCAAAATCTAAGCATAAAACATCATCAGCAAACATTTTTGTGAGAAATCTAGACAATGGGATAGTACCATACAATACTTGGAAGCAAGAAATTAGAGAAATAAGAACATACCTACACCACTTAATCGCAAATGAAGACCCAAAAGAAATCAGATTGAGAGTACATACCTTGGTCTTGAAGGACGGATAAGCAAATACTGAAATTGGAGAAGAAAGCTCTTGAAAAATCGATGGAGATGGAGAGAAAATCGTGAGAGGGAGAAAGAGTTTCTAGAAGAGAGAGAGATAGTTGCAGAAAAAGAAAGAATAAAGAAGAAGAAAAGACATAAAGTAAAAGCACACTACACAAAAGACAACCCGAAACCCTAGCCGGAACAGGGACACGCGCGGCTTTCCACGCGGTTTGGAAGCCGCACAACATACCGCGCAACGGACTGTTCGAAAATCCATCCAGAGACACCCGCGGTTTTCCACGCGGTTTGAAAACTGCGGGATATGCCGCGTATGTCCCTGTTTCAGTTTTTAACTTTTTCAAATTTTTTTAAAAAAATAAAAAAATAAAAACACAACAAAAACAAAAAAAATAAAAAATAAAAACGAACTCTAAAACATAAATTAAAAGGAAAGAAACCTCGGTGGGTTGCCTGCCACCCAGCGCCTTGGTTTCGGTCGTGGCTCGACCTTCTTGCTGATCACTCCTTCGGATCATCCAAGTACATGGCATCAGATACCACCGTCTCTCCTCCATAATACGGCTTCACTCGCTGGCCGTTCACTTTGAAGGTCGCCCCATCTTTTCCTTGTAGCTCAACTGTTCCATACGGGTATACCTCCTTGACGGTGAACGGTCCAGACCACTTGGATTTCAACTTACCTGGAAATAAACGAAGACATGAGTTAAATAGTAAAACACTCATACCTGGAACAAGTACCTTTTCACGAATTCGCTGGTCATGGAATTTCTTGGTTCTCTCCTTGTAGATGGCCGCGTTCTCGAATGCGTCCAGCCGGAGTTCCTCTAATTCGCACAGCCGTAGTAATCTCCTTTTTCCGGCTGCATCAAACTCCATGTTCAGTTTCTTGATTGTCCAGAACGCTCTACACTCGAGTTCCACTGGTAGGTGGCAAGACTTCCCAAATACTAATCGATAGGGAGTGGTACCGAGAGGAGTTTTGAACGCCGTCCGATACGTCCACAACGCGTCATCTAACTTCATCGACCAATCCTTCCGGGATGAATTCACTGTCTTTTCCAGAATCTGCTTTAGTTCCCGATTGGACACTTCCGCTAGGCCGTTGGCTTGTGGGTGATATGGTGTCGTGACCTTGTGCTTCACCGAGTATTTCTTTAACAGCGCTTCCAAGTACCGATTACAAAAATGACTTCCACCATCACTGATCAGTGCTCTCGGAACTCCAAATCTCGCAAAGATATTCTTCCATAGGAAATTAATCACTACTTTAGAATCGTTTGTAGGAGTCGCGATCGCTTCCACCCACTTCGATACGTAGTCCACCACGACCAAGATATACTCATTCCGATACGAGTTCGGGAACAGACCCATGAAATCTATGCCCCACACGTCGAAAAGTTCGACTTCCATGAAAATCTGCATCGGCATCTCATCCCTTTTGGATATGTTCCCCGTCCTTTGTCACCGATCACACTTAGAGATGAATTCACGGGTCTCTTTGAACATAGACGGCCAAAAGAAACCTGACTGAAGAATCTTTGCCACTGTTCTATCAGTGCTAAAGTGGCCCCCACATTCCAATGTGTGACAATGGTTCAAAATATCGGCCTTCTCTTCCTCCGGGACACGTCGGCACATAACTTATAGAGATAAGGCTCGTCCCAATAGTACCTCTTGGCCTCAAAGAGAAATCTCTTCTTTTGGTGGGAGTTCATCTGATAAGGCACTCCTCCTCCCACCAAGTAATTTACCATGTCCGCGAACCAAGGCTCAGAATGACTAACCTTGAAAAGTTGCTCATCCGGAAACGAATCATTGATGATGGTCTTATCCTTCCTTTGCTCTTCACCTCCCTCAAGTCTCGAGAGGCGATCCGCCACAGTGTTCTCCGATCCCTTCTTATCCAGAATTTCCAAGTCGAACTCTTGGAGCAAAAGTACCCAACGGATGAGTCTTGGTTTAGCATCCTTCTTTGCCATTAGGTGCTTTAAAGCGGAGTGGTCGGTGTAGACGATTACCTTGGCCCCCACTAGATATGACCGGAACTTCTCGCAAGCATAGAAGACCGCTAACAGTTCCTTCTCGGTAGTCGCGTAGTTGAGCTGAGCATCATCCAAGGTTTTACTTGCGTAGTAGATCACATGCATCCGCTTGTCTTTCTTTTGACCCAATACCGCTCCAACAGCGGTGTCACTCGCATCGCACATCAAAATAAATGGCAAACTCCAATCGGGAGCCGTGAGAATCGGTGCGGATATCAACTTCTTCTTTAACCTGTCAAAAGCATATATACAATCATCAGTGAAATCGAATTTAGCATCTTTAAGCAATAATGAACACAAAGGTTTAGTAATTTTAGAAAAATCCTTAATAAACCGCCGGTAGAACCCGACATGCCCCAAGAAGCTTCGGACTCCCTTGACGGAGTTAGGGTAAGGAAGATTCTCAATCACTGCTACTTTTGCCTTATCCACTTCAATCCCAGCCTTTGACACCTTATGACCAAGTACAATCCCTTCGGTCACCATGAAGTGACACTTCTCCCAATTCAAGACAAGACTTGTCTCTTTGCATCTCTGTAATACGGCTTCTAGGTGTTCCAAACATGTGTCAAAAGAAGGTCAGAACACCGAGAAGTCATTCGAGAAAATCTCTATGGTCCGCTCCACCATGTCTGAGAATATTGCCATCATGCATCGTTGGAAGGTGGCCGGAGCATTGCACAAACCGAATGGCATACGACGGTATGCAAATGTTCCGTACGGACAAGTAAGGGTTGTATTGTCTTGGTCCTCGGGTGCAATAGGAATATGGTTATACCCGGAATAACCATCTAGAAAATAGTAGTATTCATGCCCGGATAACCGCTCCAACATCTGATCAATGAACGGAAGAGGGAAGTGATATTTCTTTGTCGCGTCATTCAGCTTTCGGTAGTCAATACATACCCTCCAACCGGTAACTGTTCGGGACGGAATCAGCTCATTATTGTTGTTTCGGACAACTGTTATTCCTCCCTTCTTTGGTACTACTTGGACCGGGCTCACCTACGGGCTATCCGGAACCGGATAGATAATTCCAGCATCAAGGAGTTTTAGAACCTCCTTCCGGACTACTTCTTTCATATTTGGGTTGAGCCGACATTGATGTTGAACTACCGGTCGATGCCCTTCTTCAAGATTGATGCGGTGCGAGCAAAATGTTGGGCTTAAACCCTTCAGATCAGCTATCGTCCATCCAATAGTAGTTTGATGCTCTCTATAAACTCTTAGTAACTTTTCTTTATTCTCGGAACTCAGTTTGGACAAGATAATCACCGGAAGCGTGTCTTTTTCTCCCAAGTATGCATACTCGAGATGATCGGGTAACGGTTTGAGCTCAAGCTTTGGTGGTATCTTTGATGAAGGTTCGGACTTGGGAATTGGTTCTCCTAAATCTTCAATGACCGGTCTTCTCAGGCCTTTGTATGATGGCGATGCATTTAATTGCATCACACTCTCGCTTTTCGGATCAGTATCGGTACCCATCAAGACATTGTTCAATTGGTCATCGGAAACTTGCATGCCACACGTTTCTTTAATCAATGAGTCCATCACATCTACCCGGTAGCACTCGTTAGGTCCCATGCTTTGCTTGGCTGCCCGGAAAACATTGAAGACAGCTTCTTCGTCACCCACTCTCAAGGTGAGCTTTCCCCCTTTCACGTCAATAAGTTCTCCTCCCGTGGCTAAAAAGGGTCGACCCATAATCACTGGTATCTCTTTGTTCTCATCCATGACAAGGATCACGAAGTCGTCTGGGAGATAAAACTTTTCCACCTTGACCAGCACATCTTCAATGACACCATACGGGTACTTGATAGATCTGTCAGCAAGTTGGAGGGTAACATTTGTCGGCTGCACTTCTCTGAGTCCAAGTTTCCTGAAAATAGACAACGACATTAAGTTAATACTTGCACCAAGATCACACAAATCCTTACTAAATTCAGAATTGCCTATATTAACAGGGATAGTAAAACTCCCTGGATCCTTAAGCTTCGGGGGAAGCTTATGTTGAATGATTGCGCTGCACTCCTCAATAAGTGCAACTGTTGCATGCTCCTCGATCTTCCTTTTGTTAGAAAGGATATCCTTCAAGAATTTCACATATGAGGGCATTTGTGCCAAAGCATCTGCAAAAGGGATGTTAATATGCAATTTCTTAAAAACTTCAAGAAATTTAGAAAAATTAAGATCCTTCCTGTGGCTTTAAGCCTATTTGGGTATGGTACTTTCGGAACTACCGGCTTGACCGGTGATTGCTTTGGCGTGGTTGGCTGCTCTTTCTTCTTCTCTTCACTCTTTGAGTTCTCTTCAATCACAACCTCTTCATCAGCCTCTAACTCATCCATGTCCACAATCTCAACCTCTTGCCTTTTGGGCTCGGTTTCCTTTGATGATTCTCGGGTCGGGTTTCCAATCAGATCCTTGCCACTCCTCAAATGAATGGCCTTGCAATCTTCCCGGTTTTTCCTTTCGGTTTGACTCAGAAAGGTTCCGGGAGCTCGGTTTTGTAGGGCTTCAGAAATCTGCCCCACTTGCCGTTCGAGGAGCTTTATGGATGCCGTGTTCTGATCAGTAGCCACCTTGACTGTGTTGACCGTACCGGCTAATCCCTCAACCGTGTTGTCCATTTTAGACATGAACTTCATCATCATGTCTTCTAGCCCCGACTTCTTCTCTCCGGATTGTCCTTCATCGTATTTCCGTTGGTTGTAACCTGGAGGACGATAAACATTGTTAGCATTAGAAGAATTAGAAAAGTTAGAGTTATTACCGTATTGTTGTTGTTGTTGGGCCATGGTTTGTTGCCCTTGCGGTTGACTCCATGAGAAATTTGGGTGCTTCTACCAACCCTCGTTGTACGTGTTCGAGAATGGATCGTTCATTGGCCGGTTGTTCCGATTTTGCATAAATTGAACTTGCTCCGGCTAATTCATGGGTGGTGCCATATCCGGCATACCCTCGTCCATCATAAATGCTGATTGAAGAGAAGAACCTTTCATCTGACTTGTGAGTGCGTTTAATTGAGCCTTTATGGCTTTCAGCTCGTCATTCTCTTGCACGCTCGCAACTCTCCTAACTGCTGATCTCGGAGTAGAAAAGTTATGCTCGGCCAGATTATCAATCAGCTCACATGCGTCCTCATAGGACTTATCCATTAGGGCTCCACCCGCCGCAGCTGTGACGTCGTTTTTGAACTGCGGGTGAAGTCCACTAAAGAAGGTTTGGATGATAACCCAACCTTGTAACCCATGGTGAGGGCACTTCTTGATCATATCTTTGTACCTTTCCCAAGCTTCGTACAATGTTTCTTGATCCCATTGAGCGAAATGGGTGATTTCAGCCATGAGTTGGGCAGTTCTGCTTGGTGGAAAGAATTTCTGGAGAAAAGCAGCTTTCAGCTGTGCCCAGGTGGTGATCGAGTCTGGTTGGATACTTTTAGTCCAAGTTATGGCTCTGCCTTTGAGTGAAAAGCTGAACAGTCTCAGCTTTATGGCATCCTCGTTCACCCAATTGATTTTGAACGTGTTGCAAATTCAAATGCACGAAGATGTGCATGGGGGTCTTAAGTTGGCGCTGCTCCAAACTGGTTCTGCTGTACCATCAAGATGGTACTTGGTTTGATCTCAAAGTAGTTCGCCCCAGTAGTGGGCGCTTGAATGCCTATGCGTGCGGCTGCCACGTTTGGATCGGCAAACGATCGCATAGGGCGTCTCTCAGGAGGAGCTTCGTCACCCATCCCGATCTTGATATGCTTTTTTGCTTTTGTTTCTTTTCGTAATCGGCGGGCGGTTCTTTCAATCTCCGGATCGATCGGTTCGATTTTCTCCCCTCGGGTTTTCCTTGGCATAAACCAATTAGTACCTGAAACGGAGAAATAAACAAAATTAGTAATCCAAAAACTGAAAGTGATGAAACAAAAATAAAATAAAAGAAAAATTGTTGAATGTAATAGCGCTTATAGCTGGTAGTGCTATCAGTTGCAACTAGTTCCCCGGCAACGGCGCCAAAAACTTGATAGGCGGGTTTACACCCCCCTAAATCTAACCGCAAGTGTACGGATCGGAGTCAAGTAATAGTACAAAAAGTACGAGTATCGAACACAGGGAACTAGGAACTAAGTATCACAAAGACTATAAGATCTATTAACTGAACTTTCGCAATTGGAGGATGGTTTGAAAATTGCTTAAAAACTAATTAGAACTAAAATAATACTAGAATCGCTTAACGAAAGGTTTTGGAAGAACTTTGATAGAGATAAGGTTGAGGGTTGGACTTCCTATGGCTATACTATTGATGAACGAATACCCGAACAATGATTATTGTTGATTGTCTTTATGAACCCTAGTTTGTAAAAGTCACTGTTATTCTCTCTCAAGCAATATCAGATTTTATTTCAAGACACGTAGGTTTTATCTCTCGATCAACACCTAAGGTTTAAAATTCATTAGGTCAAACTATTTCGAGCAGAAAGTGATTCGGCTATCTCTACCCGAATCTCCTTTCCGGCACTTGATTACTTGATCTAGTTCTTAATTAATTTTCTCAAACTTAATCAAAAACCATGAAAGTCAATTGAAGGTGATCAGACGACAATTGATAATTAAAACTGAATTCAAATGCTTCATAAATCAAATCAGGTCAAAACGATCATTCGGTTACACATCATTCATCGTAAAATCCATAATTGTTCCAACCCCCAACATATAAAGATTAGTTCATGTTGGGGTGGATAAAAACACTAGAAAAAGGGTAGAAAGTGGTGTGTGAAATCATAGTGATCGTAAACGGTAAGAATGTACGATGAATCCCTTCTCTCTCGGCTCTAATCCACTTCGCGTGGTGAACTGTCTTCAATCAATGCTCTATCGTGGCTCTAAAATACGTGAAAGTGCTCTGAAAATCGCCCTCTCGCTGCCTACCGTCGCACGTGTCGTGATAATGACCTAAATCCGGAAAACGCCAAGTATAGAAAATCGTCCAGGGACATACGCGGTTTTGGCCGCGGTTTGTAAACCGCGTGATAAACCGCGCGGCTTCTGTTTGTTTCCGGGTCAGGTTCTGGTTCATGGTTCGGGTACGGGTCTTGGGCTTGGATCTCGGGCTTCCGTTGGGCTTCGATATGGACTCTCTTTTGGCTCTTTTTCGCTCCTTTTCTCGATGAATGTCTTCTCTCGGATAACCTGCACATCTCACTATATAAACCGTAAAATCTCGCCTTTTTGCTTCAACACAAGCCAATCTCATTGGTTTATGGACTGAAAATAACGCCAAAAAGTGGCGTTGTCATCGGCCAACCCTCTCCAAGTGATAAAATTACATCCGCCACCTTAGTGAACACATTAAAACCTTCCGCATGAATGATTCGATAAGTTAGATATTTTGACAGATGACCAACCTCCAACCATGCATCCTCCCATGCGTTAGTATCCATGCCATTACCAATAACATGCAGGAAAAACGGTCGTACATGTTCACGAATAGCTAACAACCGACGCCAAATCCAAGTAGAGTTCGATGTAGCCGAAACAGACCAAAAATGATTATCTCGCAACCGATAAGCTGAAATCCAAGAAACCCATACTGAATTCCGCCTCCGGAGAATGTCCTAAATACGAGAGGTTAATAAAGCTCGGTTCCAAAGAGCTAGCCGTTTAATCCCTAGACCTCCCAATTTCTTTGGACGACATACCTCTTCCCATGCAACTTGGTTTCTACCTCTCGAAGAAGCTCCATGAGCCCACAGAAACTCGCGAAACATTTTCTCCAAATCGTGAATAACTGATGCCGGAATCGTGAAAACCACCATCCAATATAATTGGAGTGACTCCAAAACCGATTTAATCAGCTGTAACCGCCCTCCAAACGACAAGAACTTAGCTTTCCAATTGACAATTCTTGCACGAACCTTAGCCACCAACCCTCGAAAATCCGCCACACGCAGTATTTTAGAACAAAGAGGGACTCCCAGATACCGAAAAGGCAACGTTCCCGTCTGAAAAGGAAGAACAATGGCAATTTGATTCTTAACTTCCTCGGTTACATTTGAGAAAAAGATAGAGCTTTTTGCCACACTAGGCCGGAGACGAGAAGCTGTCGCGTAATCCCCCAAAGCGTCCTTCAACACAACCACTGACGCCACATCACCTTTTGAAAACACCATCAAGTCGTCTGCGAAACAGAGATGGGTTAACAAGATCCTTGAACAACCCTTATGATAATGATACCCCGAATTAGCTTTAATTCGCCTCATAAGGAATTGCGAGAAAGCTTCCATAATTAATGTAAAGAGGTAAGGCGAGAGCGGACAGCCTTGGCGCAAGCCCCTTTTCCCTTTAAAAAAGCCATAAGATTCGCCATTAATGATCAAAGAATAAGAAGTGGTGGTAACCGCCTCCATGATCCAATGGCACATAATCGGGTGGAAACCCATACAAGCCAGAACCAAGGAGAGAAACCTCCAATCCACCGAATCATATGCTTTCTGGATGTCGATTTTAAAAGAACAACTTGGAGTGCCATTCTCACGACCATAACCAACAAGTAATTCATGAGCCATCATAATGTTGTCAGTAATCCGCCGTCCCAGGATAAAAGCCGATTGGTTTGGGCTTACCAATTGATCCAGAAAATCCTTAATACGCCAAGAAAGGATTTTAGAAATACATTTATATAACACCGTACACAATGAGATTGGACGAAAATCCGTAACCCGAAAGGCATTTGGAACCTTTGGGATCAAACAAATAGCCGTATGATTGAGTTCTCTAGGCATTCGACCTCTATAAAAGAAATCTTGTAACGCAAGCTCCACATCCGTGCCAATCACTTCCCAAGATTCTTTAAAAAATTTAGAAGAAAACCCATCCGAACCTGGGGCACTATCATCACCAATAGCAAACATAGCCTTTTTAACCTCGTCCTTCGTGACCGGGCGTATCATAAAGTTAGCATCATCAATCGAAAGTGTTCGGGGACAAAAATTCCAAAGGGAGTTCAGGGACTACCAGATCATCCACTTGACCAAGAATAGAGCGGATGTGATCAACGAAGGCCTCCTCCATTCCCGGACCACTCAAAACATTTCCCGAAACATCCATAACCGAATCAATCCTATTCTGATTTTGCTTTTCTTTAACTGTTCGGTGGAAAAAAGTCGTGTTAGAGTCACCTTCCCGAAGCCACCAGACCTTAGCTCGTTGCCGAAAATCATCTTCCTCGGCTTGGAGAGCCTCTTGAAAAGCAGTCAATACATGAGTCAAATCCTCATTTAACAAGTGATTTTGAGGAACCGTATCCGTCGCCTTTAGAACCTCCTCCACTTCCTTACGTAAGAAAGCAACTCTTTTGCTTAGATTCCCATGAGAAGAGCGAAGAGACCTCAAAGGCTTCTTCAACTTCTTTAACCGAGAAGTCACCTTATACGCAAGTGAATCGTCTACCGGGTCTTCCCTAACCGAGTTAACCACCTGAATGAAATCTGGATGATTAGTCAAAAAGTTATTAAACTTAAAAGACCAATTTCCTCGTCGAGATCCACCAATAAAAGAAGCGACTATCGGGCTATGGTCCAAAACACCCCGAGGGAAGAAGTGAACCGAAAAGTTGCCAAGAAGGTCCTGAACCACCGAATTAACCATAACTCGATCCAATTTCCGCAAGATACCACCCCCATGAATAGGTTTTTGGGCCCAAGTATAAAAAATGCCGGTGGATCGGGCATCAAACACATCTAGTTCCCCCACACAATCCATGAAGTCTCCCATCGCCATATCCCGACGGCATACACCCCATCCGTTTCCTCCGGCTTAAGAATACAGTTAAAATCTCCCATTAGCATCCAAGCATGGTCGTCCACAGTTGGTTTGAAACGAACAAGACTACTCCAAAGAGCACGACGATTAACAAGGTTATTTGCACCATAAACAAACGACACAAAAAGAAACCGCGTTGAACCTTTTATAAGAAGTTTTCAATGCATAACTTGGTCCGACATATCGATCACCATGACATCGAACACTCTCGGGTCCCATCCCACCATAATACGCGTGCCATGCATGCATGCACTAGAATTAGAAAACCAAGACCAAGAACCAAACACTTGAGAAGTAACCAAATCAAGATTTTGTGCCGACACGTGAGACTCAATAATTCCACACAAAGAAAGGGCATTAGAATGAATAAAATGCTTAGCCTCCCGTTGCTTGATAAGGGTATTAAGGCCCCTAATATTCCAAGCACCTATCTTTAACATGATGAATGGTTAGAAAGTGTACCTTCCTCACCCGACACAATATGCTCAATTCCCGTAGTATACACCGGTTGTGGAATTGAACTATCAGATACTTCTTCCCCCGTATTGCCCACTTTTGAATCAGTATCATCCATTAAAGATGAACGAGGCGTACAACGTCGAACCTTTGAAAACGACTTAAGAAGAGATGGGTAAATCTGATGACTACCATTAGACGGAGTTTTGCTACTGGCCTCCGATTTGCCCCCCTTCCCATTATCATTACCTCCAAGAGAGACATCAACACTATCCCCATGCTTTCCTCCCGCCACCTTAGGCGCCACCTGCTTTTGTAGCATAACATCAACACCTCCACCTGAGTTACCATTCAGTTCACACTTATTACCCGTCCGAGTATCCTTAGCAGAAGGCTCCTCCTGTATGCCATCTCCCTTCTCATTCGACCCTCCCAAGTTACCCATGCTTTCAAAGCCATCCACCTTTAACCCACTAGGACCTGTACCCGTTGCCAACACGTCCGTCCCCTCCGTTGCCGCATTAGATTTTCCTTTCGAGACCCTCGCTTTAAGTGGCTCAACATCGCGAATAATTGGCTTGTACACCATAGTCGATTTCTTTCCATTAACCCCCAAAGGATCCGGATGTCCACTTCGAGCATTCTTTCTTTGATTCGACACCAAAGTAAAGCCTTCCTCATCGGTCCGTACATCCACATGCTCCTTTCCTTTCTTCCTTACTAGTTCAACTTTGACACAAGTCGACGTTTTGTGGCCAAACACTAAACAGTGGGAGTACTGCGAAGGTTTCCACACATACTTCACTTTGATGGTAACAGAAGAGCCTTCCCCTCCATGGATATTGGGAATTACCACTTGAAGTTCTTTCTTTAACGAACCAATTGCCCAAACATCCACCAACACTTTCGCAAAGCCAGGTCTCCCCCAAGCTTTCTCACACATCGCAGAAGTGTGCTCATCCATCATTTTGGGCACGCCAAGTGCACTAGCTATGCGACTAACTCCCTCCTTATTAAAAGCAACAAGGGGTATATTATGTAATTTAACCCAAAGAGGGCACGAAGTGTGTTCCGGCTTGACCAACCCTTGAAGAGGATCCCACGGAAAAACGAAAAGGGGAACACCCCTAACCATCCACGGTCCACCCTCAGGAACTTGACGAAGGCCAGAAACAACTGAGAAACGAAAAAACATAAACCCCACCTCATTCATCATAGTCTCTTGCAAACCGAATTTGCCCCAAAGAGCTTTTACCACTTTCTGAACCGTAGGAAAGTATAACCGTGGTCCAAAGAAATACCCGTACATCGTGTTCTTATACACACTCGCTGCTTTTTGAGTGAGCTCCAGAGGCAGAGAAACACAAGAAGATCCCTTATCACCCAGTGGAAAAAACGAGAGAGAGGTAGGAGGATTTGAGGAGCATTTCACCAAATCCGCATACAAAACCCCATTACGACCCTTACCCTCCCTGGATAAAATTTCCACCTCACCATACTGAAGCTTGGTAGAAGAACTATCCTTTGGCTTAAGACGATCCCAAACAGATCCCTTTGCCGCCGGTACGCCATTCTCGACATTGGAAGGTCCCACGTGACCATGCAATGCAGAACCATCCCCATGCACGATTGGGTTTTGTCCCGCATGCACTCCTTCCTGTGAACCAATCACCCCGTGAGACGGAAGCTTGTCTGCCACGGCAGTAGCCTGCCCCAATCCATGCCCATGTGACCCCAACCCACCATGCATAACCCCATCCCCATTAGGGTCAGCAGCAGAAGCCATGCAGCCATGGCTATTTTTTATCACTGGGGAGGGGAGAGGCTGATCCTCATTTTCCCCCTCATCAGATCCCAGATCCTCTACCAGAACGTTGGCCAATCCACCGGCCACATAAGCCATGACGACGATCGAAAACAAACTGCAAACAACAGCCAAGGAGATACTCTAACTGGAGCAATACGTCGAGCAGGTGGTGTGCGGTTTGACAATCACGGGTAAATATTGTTTTCAGCTGCTGTGTAGACTCGGCAAAAAGAAGCAGGCGACGCTGCTATGTGGTGCAATTGGCAAAGGAGCAGCCGATAAGGATTTTGTGGTCTTTGGTGGAGATGCGCTTTGGTCGGCAGCAATAAGGGAGATCGGCAGATAGGATTTTTGGTAGGGGTTGTTTGGCAGCGCCGATATGGGATCGACAGCCTTTCCTTCGGCAGAAATGAGATCGGCGGTTTGGTGTGGCTTTCGACAGCCGATAGCGGATCGGCAGAACCGCAGGAGGCAGGAGGCAGTAGGTGACTACCTTCAGCAGCAAAAACACAGCCGACGAGGCTGTTTCTGTTTGTGTCGGCAAAAAAATCGATGGAGGGGAAGGGGGTGTCGGTAGAAGGCAGCCGATAGCTGCTGATGGTTGTCGACAGCAAGAAAGTGGTGGGATTTTTCTTCTTTAGCGGTGGTGGTTGAGGTCGGAACTAAATGGCAAATGGAAATAGGCAATTTGAGTTGTTGGTTGAGAATTTGAGAAGTGTGCCCTAATTCGCAGGAAGACACATGAAAGTTGCAACAGGAACTTCGACGTCACCGTCCTGAATCGAACTGTCGGAGGTCGTCGCCGCCATGAGTCGTACCGTCGTAGGGGGAATTACAAGTTACTTTATGCCTATTCCACGTTACAACACTACCAGTGCCTATGGATCCATTACACATACTATACACAAACATAGTATCAAACCTTCAAGCCAAACACACTAACATCTAACAGTAAGTGTGTTCAAGCTACTATGATTGTACTTCAATTTATCAATCATAACCTGCCCAAAAGTTATCAAAGCCCAAGTTATCGGATACTCAAAAGTACCCGGAACCTCAAAAGTGACCGGACAACAAAAGTTTCCGGACACCACAAAACTATTCGGACATCGTAACTTACCGGGTACACAATCCTTACCGGATACTAGTCCTATCCGGATGTTTACCGGAAACATAATCAATCCGGAAGACATCCGGAAACCAAGGTAATCCGGATACTATCTGGTATCTATTTTATCCGGAAACTACAGAAAAGAAAACTTACCGGATGTCGAGCTTCGTCCGGATACCATCGATCAGGGGTTTCCGGATACTTCCTTTTTATCCGGAAACTACGGATGTGTTCTTATTTCCTCATCAAACTGTCTCAATAATTCATCCTTAAATTCAATACACACCCTTATAACAGTTCTATAACATGTAAGCAAGATAACAACACCAAAATCATCCAATTTTAAGGTTTATAAATCAAAATGAGATGAACTCACCTTAATGAAGACAAACCTACTTCTTCTGCAAAATCAAAGATCCAAGACAACTTCTCCAAATCAAGTTGTATCAAAATGGAAGCAGATTAGTTTGCAGATGTTTATCTCACAAAGTGAAATCACACTTACATAATCCTTTGATTTTTACCAATATTTCTTCTCCTCTCTTCTTCTTTCTCTTCTTCTTTCTCTCTGTTTTTCTTGACCGACCCCAAATACCAAGAATTGAGATATTTCTCAATTCAGGTTACTTATCCACAACCTTCTTTCAAAATTGACCTTTCCCACCCTCAACTTCAAGGTTTCAACTAATGACCAAACAAACCTTCTTATTTCCATTTTTCATAAATAGCTTAAACCATGGTCATTTTAACTTTCAACCCTTTTGGATTTTTTTATAAAACAAAAAGATCCAACAACTTAAACAAAAATACATTTAAACCCCATTCATATTAAAATATAATATAATGGAAATTCGAGGTGTTACACATATAAATACACCTGAGCTGTCTTTCTTACCGTACACATAACATCTTTCGATGACGGGAGTTAAACCCGATTCCATGAATCATATGTGATTTTGATGATTTTTTAAATATTTCTTTAAATGAAAAAACAAATTCTTTAACTGAAAATTAAATATGCTTATTTTAAAAGAAATAAGTATAAGATATTTTATTAAATAAAAAATTAAATCATATTAAACTCGTAAATATGGTAACAATGGAATCTTAAATAAATACCTAAAATAATTTTTATATAACAAGATTACTTTTATACCCTTATTTATTTATTTTTAGAATTAATATTTAAGGTATTATTTAATAAAATGATTGGTCCAAAATTATTCTCTTATTCTTTTAAATATATATCATTCTCGTTTAATCCTCCTCTCTCTCTCTCTCTCTCTCTATATATATATATATATATAAGGAATGGTTCAATAGAGAAGTCCAAATATTTAGAGAAATAGAGAAGTGATCTTGACCATTTATTCGGTCAAGATCGGCGGCTTTGACCGAGAAGCAGCGGATAATTACTCGCGTGGTCTGCACAAGATAGAGGGGTAGTTTCGTAAAAAATACACGGGCTGAGTTCATATATGAATCTGTGTGATTCACATATGAACTATACGTTCATATATGAACCTTTGTAATTCACATATAAACTCTTTTTAACTAATTCATATATGAACCTTTGTGATTCATATTTGAACCTTTGTGATTCATATATGAATCAGTTAATTTGTTCATATGAGAAGTAGTTAAAAAAAATTCATATATGAATCACAAAGATTCATATATGAACACAAAGGTTCATATATGAATTAGTTGAAAAAAATCATATATGAATCACAAAGGTTCATATATGAACACAAAGATTCATATATGAATCAATTAATTGGTTCAACTGATTCATATATGAACCTACAGTTAATTAGTTTTATATATGAAACACAAAGGTAAAAGGTTCATATATGAATTAGTTATAAAGAGTTCATATGTGAATTACAAAGGTTCATATATGAACATATAGTTCATATGTGAATCACACAGATTCATATATGAACTCAGCCCGTGTTTTTTGTAAAAGTTACGAAATTGCCCTTCTATTTTTGAAACAGCCGCAACTTTTGACCAGTCAAAGCCGCAATTTTTGACCAGTCAAAGCCGCAACTTTTGACCAATTATAACCGATCTTGACCGAATAAATGGCCAAGATCACTTCTCTATTTCTCTAAATATTTGGACTTCTCTATTGAACCTAAGGCTATATATATATACTAGTTGTATACCCGCCACAATGCGGCGAGATGCAAATGATTTTGAAGTTTTTGTAGTTTTGTTAGAAAAGATTTGAAGGCATTACAACTCAACTCATTTTTGAAGAGCCAACACTTAGGGTTGTTTTTTCGCATGTTTTTTAGAAGTTGCATACACCTTAACTATATCAATAGAGAAACAATATATAAAAAAAATTATTTTTAATGATTAAATGTTTGGACAACATCTAAACGAACACAATGTAATTGCATGACTTGTAAAAAAAATTAAAAACATTGTTCAAGAATGACATTTTTCATCATTGGAATCAAAATATCACCATAATGAAACATTGAGGTCATCATTCACTGACCACAAACCCCTTGTTTCATGAAATTAATAAGTCATGACCACCTCCATGATCTATATATAACTCAGTATCAATCACCTTAATAACATGTGTGTTAGCATGGAAATCTAGTCAACTTCAACCTAAATCATCTTTAAGCAAAACCCTTCGCTATGAATAAGATAGCCACCGCTAATAAGCAACTGCACACAAATTGAGTAAATGTAAATGCACAATGTAATCACATCTAGGGTACACTTGCAAAGTGTGCATTTTTTCCCTAAAATTTTAGAATACCGAATTTGATGCTTGTGTTACAGCCTTCTATTTCACTCCCATGGCCCAACCATATCCGGTAACCCAAGCTTCCTAGAGGTTGGGGGTTCCAACCTCACCAACGGTGAGGAAAAAGCTTCATTTGCCATATACTTAAAAAGAGAGACTTCATCAAAATGAGAAAGAAAACTAACCTTAAAAAGTCATGTAGAGCCATGGTTGCAAATTTAAAAGCCAGGACATGTTGGTTTCCTTCCACACACTATCTGTGCAAATCAATAAAATTGTCATGCAGTCATGCTTCAATCACAAGACCACAGAATGCATGGGTTTAAAATATAAATATTCAGGTTTAGTAGAAACATCGAGCTTATTGACAACATCCACAGTTTTACCTTTGTTTAAGTTTGCAAAACAAAATCTTCCATATGAACCTTAGATAGCACTGTCTATACAGAAACCGAAACTAAAGAAGAAGAACACAAATTACACCTCAAGCAAACTAATTACTTGCTCACATACCTTTTAGATTATTGAAATGATGAATCATAACACAAACTTAAAGGCTATTACTATACTATCTCCTACAGTAAGTCATGACTATATAAAAAAAACCTAGGAAGCATGGTAGTTTTTAGTCCTGTTAACTACTTTTTGATTACATAAATCAAATCCAAATAACATATGAGATTAATCAAAATGAGTAGCATTTGCAATATCAAGTGAAATATTAGATTAAAAGCAAAAATCCAAATAACATATCAGATTAATCAACATGACATGGATTTAATGACAGAAACCGCAAAATAAAACAACACATAGTAATAGAAAATACAACATTCGAACCGATGTTGTACCCGGTCACCCCCATTTGTCCTGGCCTGTATTAGTAGTTTTTTTTTGTGCGACTAAAATGGTGATTGAATCATTGAATTATCCATTCTCATCAATCTCTCTAACACAAACTCCCTTCTAGAAAGCCGAATGTCCTAATGTGACAGCCTCATGTAAAGCATTGCAAGCAACAATGCTCTTTATCTGGGATGTAAAAATGGTGTGCTTACTATGATGATAATTTCCACCGGAAAAACCATGAACTCAAATATTTAGATCTATAAATGCAGGAGGCTGACTCGTTGCTAAAAGCTAGCTTAAATCATACCTCTTTGAATCCATCCAAACAAGGATTTCTTGGTTTGTTGTCAATTTTAAAAATGAATGATAGTAGGTAAAGGCCTACAAGCATGAAAGAATATTTTGCACCTCTAATGCGTACCATCATCTTTTTGGATGTCTGATTCAATTTAGTTTGGCTTCTGATGTGATGTTTGTTCACCATGGTACCACACTAACTGACCTAAAAATCATGTGTATTAAACAACCATTAGCAGAACTTGTCCAAATAAATGGTAACCAAAATATTTACCAACCTAACTACCAACAAAATTGTCGCAGATTACAAAGTAGGAATCCATGGAATTACATGTTGGAGATAAGACACGAAGATGCAAAATTAATGAGGGAAAAACTTACCTGTGTACCAATCGATCATACCCAAATTGTGAACCCAAACCCAAATCAAAAACAAAATCCAAATCAAAAGAGAAGCAGATCAAGTTGCACGAAAATCTGTATTTTTATGGGTTGAAGTTGCTCAAAGTAGTCATAATCGATTGCAATTCTACACAAACTCTATATTTTTATGCAGAAAACTTCAAAAAAATTCCACCCAACCCGTGATGGTTCATTGGTTCATAAAGTTGAATCGATTTGTTGCATCCCACACTTTACCAAACAATCCCAGGTCAAATCGAACAAACAAAAACCCAAATTGTGAACCTAAACCCAAATCAGAAACAAAATAAAAAATGTAGGAGTTAAGGTTTTTACCTAAAATCAAAATCGAAGAGAAGGAGAAGTGATGTTTGTTGAAGATCCGTGCGATGTTTTGAAAAATTCTCTGAATCCATGGTCTTGATTTATATGCATCCAGTAGAAAGCGTCTGATGGTAAAGAAAAAGTACTGAAGGTATGGTTGTAGGTATGGATGCAATCGTGAAGCAGAAACTCGGTATGGGTGAGGGGCGTTTGTGTGTGCCGTGTGCGTGTGGAGAGGTAGATGAAAGAAATCGGTATGGGTGTGTATCTGAAAAAGAAATCGGTATGGTGCGTGTGGAGAGGTAGAAGAATAAATGCATTGAATGTTTGTACCTTAGGCATCTTAAGTTGTAATTTAAGAGATTTTGGAATTTATGCATTAAATTGTTGTATGTTTGGCTTTAAAAGTTGTACTTAAGACATTTTGCTAGCATACATATATACGTAGTATATATATATATATATATATATATATATATATAAACGGGTTATTCGGGTCATTTTCGAGTTGAAATTTTTTACCCTGACCTTAACCGCTTAATTTTCGTGTCGTGTCGTGTCAACCCATTTATTTAAACGGGTTGAAATGTATTACCCAAACCCGTTTATTTCGTGTCGGGTTAGCGTGTCGTGTCAGTTTTTGACAGGTCTACTAGAAACTACTTATTACCGATATCATATCGAAATAAGTTAATAAACACTTTAAACTTTATAATATTTGCGAGAATTAATTATATTTTGAATAGTTATACAGAACATCTTATACCAAAATAATCATTGTCTTTAGCTAAATATTTACGAACATCATACTTTTAGAAACTTGGATGGAATTCTTCCGTTAAAATTGACTTTCATTGTGTTTCTTAACCTTTGTGCTAAAGTGAATTAAGAGCATCCCCAATCATGAAGCTCATTAGAGGTTCATTACATTGCCAAATCAGCTTTATCTTTCTGACACATCAGTTTTCTCTTTCCTACACATTTTATAAATTTTTCACTCTCAATCATAGACTGGTTCATTATTTATATAATAAAAAACTACAATAATTAACATTTACTTATTATAATTAAAAGACAATAATAAAAATTAATGGTAATTATAATAGTTAAAAGTCACATACTGCTTTTAAAAAAACATTAACTAAAAATTATCATAGGCAAAAATTACTTATTACAATTAAAACCCACTAATAAAAATCATTATAATAAAAATCTACAACAACAAAAATTATGATAATTGAAATTTACAGTAAGTAAAATATAAAAAAAATGAAATTATAATAATTTCTAACTTTTTTTAATGAATTAAACTAACTAATTTGTCAGGTATAAATTTGGTTTGACAATTAAAAGAAATTAAAGAAAACCCAACTTTTATTTTTTTATTATTAATTTATTGAGGGCCCCCACCATTTATAGAGAAAGAATCGGTTGTTGAAGATGAACCGATTCATCCCATGTGGCAAAGAACCGGTATCTCCTAATGGTAAAATAGTTTCAGAACCGGTCCCTGGAGGTTCATAAACCTTGCGTTGCGGTCTTGCGGATGCCCTAAGTTCCTATGAGGTAGTCCATCAAGCTTATATCAAGCATCTATCAATATGTTGAACTCGTCATTGAGTTGTTATGGAGTAGTTATCGTGGAAAATCGTGTAACCATCGTGAGAATATGATTTTTGACTCGTAACTTGGATTTAGATTATCTTTTAGGCAGTAGGGGACCCAATAATTTTTCTGAACGGGTGCACCTTTAAGATTGATCATAGGCTTGTAAGTCGCGATTTAACCTAGTAAAAAATTAACACGGTTTAATTCGGGGAAAATTCAATGGTGTCGATTTTATATAATATTTTTTTACAAATGGAATCAACCTTGACTTTTTGAGCAAGACGCAAGACTACATCTTATTTCAGCCGTTTTTTTTTTGCTGAATTCTACCTTTGCGTGGATCTTTTTTTGGTTGAGTTTGTATATGGGCAGCTCAACTGGAACACCCTAAACACCACAATAATTTTAAACCTTCAATTTACAAGGTCCACAACATTTTCTTCCAAAAACTGTCATACATAGAGGGAGAGTTAAGGACAAGGTACATAATTACAATTGATCTATTATAAACAACCGACTAATCTAATTCATAACTAATAACATCAGATTATACGGGTTGTCTATAATATCTCCAAAATAATCCTTGTTCTACTAAATTCTCCAACATAGCTCCAAAAGCATAACTCTGGGACTTCTCGACACTCATCCCTACTTATCTGTAACACCCAAAAAATTGGGACAAACAAAAACCTCCATAAAACGGAGATGTGGTATAAATGTCATAGCACAAGCCTCCCAAAAGGGGATAAATGCAAAACCTGTATAATTACAATTTGTAATTTAACGGACGAATAAATGACAACCGACTAATCTAGATTATAAAACTAGAATTATGATTACAAAATGTGTCATCTCTATTCCATGAATAAATTGTAACACCCTCAAATTTGGAACGAGCAACTAAATAAAATTTCAATAAAATACCCAACAAGATAAAATCATTTCTACAATTCATTCCTTAAATTACCTCGGAATTTTAAAACATTATAATTCCCCCAATAAATTAACTTAAACGGGTGTTACTTAACACGACACAAGTTGTTAATTCCAAATACGTGCGGAAGACTTCACTAATTCAAATCACCTCGCGAGCACTCTACTAGCACTCGCCACTTCACAATGTAGCTAGAGCTACCCCAACCTGAGCCTGTTGCACATGCCGACAAATAAAAAGGGTTAGGCTTACGCCTAGTGAGTTCAAGCATTTTATCATGACTATATAAAAACATAAATCAGGAATTAGTGGTTTTAGTCATGATTCAACAAGTCTTTAATGAAAGTTTGCGACAAAGGTTATCCTTTCCAAAGAGTTCTCAAAATAGACATAAATGACTCATTTTCCAACGCACCCAAATCCATGAGAATCCTCCCCAAAAGTGTAAAGCGTTTTCCAAAAATGAGTTACGAACCCCAACCCACTCAAATACGTGAATAAATCTAGTTTAGGCAAAACCTTCAAATACGGTTGACAATACATACTCAACCCGTAAAACATGGAAACCATCCATTTAAATATAATCTTTCGTTGGAAACATAATACGAAGCAAAACTCACGCAACGTAAAATGTATTAAAATCCAGATACCATAGAATAAAACTCCAGCAGTTAAAACGTCCAATAAGAATGTAACATAAATCCGTCCATCAATCATGGAAAACAATCCATATGCATGTAATATAACCTCAACAATGTGAATAGATAAACTACCCGAAATCAACACCCTTCGGTGACGGGGGAGACCCGATCTCATCGGATGTGGCAAACACATAAATTAAACCACGATTAAATAAATGTAAGTAAGCTTCTTGGATGTGGAAAACGGATGACATCAACTATACTAGGTCTTTAGTCAATCCTTGGCATCAATCATACTAGATCTCTAGCCCATCTTAGACATCAACCATACTAGGCCTTTAGTCCATCTCAGACATCAACCATACTAGGTCTTTAGTCCGTCTTTGGCATCAACCATACTAGGTCTTTAGCCCCTCTTAGACATCAACCATACTAGGTCTTTAGTCCAAGCCCTCAAGTTCAACCATACTAGGTCTTTACCTTGGAAAACCCACCATCCAAAACAAGCTTACTTAACTTAAAAATTCATACATGACCTCAAAAGAATAACCAATGCCTTCAAATCATGTAAACTTTAAATATGATGCAATTCATGCAACTCAAACCCCAAGCCCACGTCGAGCTTATTAAAAATCGGGCGAATGCCCTCGAGACTCAACCGAGTCCAAAACCGAGCCCTCTGCTCAAAAGATCTAATGATCATTTATCAATATCAGTTCATGCAAATGAAATGCATCTAACTCACATCATGCAACACACGCTCCGAGGCATGATAATCTCACAATCCCTTTATTGCCACCTTCCCAATGAATTCAAATCATATATGCATCTATATTTACACGTATATGCAACTCTTTTATTACTCGACAATGCATATAACTCACTAAGGTTCATTAGTCCCAAAGGTACTAAGAATAAATCATCAAACGGTCTTCACACATAAGACCAACACTTAAACCGGCACGTTTTCGAATAAAATGCAATTAAGCATATAACACATCCAAGACTCCATCTCGAGTCACTAAAACCGGCAAACACTCAAAAGACCCATTTGAGTATAAATCAAGCCTTTAAGGCCAAAATAAATGTTTGGTTAAATACGTGTCACTCACACGGTTACGTAAACCCAAATGCACCGTTACCCAAAATCTTTATCTTTTAATTCCTCAATAGGTCATCGACCCCAAAATAAAGGTTTACAACTCTTAAAACATTCACATGGTCGGATTGACCAAAATCCCCAACTCACACGTTCACACTTTAAAATGTGCCACATCATAGTTATCACATAATCACAAAACACTAAAAGTGTATTTTGACCAAATAACCTTCAATTATGCAATGAATTAACAAAACCTCTTTCGCTCGTGATTTATTCGTCAATCACTCAAAATCCCCAAATGTGGGTGTTTTTACAAGATTTGTAAAGTTCAACACTTTGATTAATCAAAACCCACTAATTAACTCAACAAGTGATAATTTCATATAAAGCACACAAATACTTTAAAAGAAACATTTTGGCATGTACAAAGTTTTCATAAATCAACTTGAACTCACCTTGCTAGATTTAGGCTAAATCTAGATTTTTTCCCAAACGTAAACTCCCTTGAAGAACTTGAATCCTCAAGCCCAAAACTTCCAAAAACCTAGATCCACAAGTTTCCAACCATAAATAGTCATCCCAAACACTTATATATGTTTCCCCTAACATAAAATATCCAAAAATCACCAAAACACCAAAACCCTAACTTCTTAGATGAAGAAAAGTGAGAAGTTTACCTCAACCACCACCAAATACTCTTGGATCATCCAACATACTTCAAAACTCTTCCTAGATCCTTGAAGAGCTCTCAAAAACGAAACCGTAGCAACTTGAATCACTCAAATCGGAGTTGGGATGCAAAAGTTATGAAGAAATGAAGTTTGAAGCTGAAAATCGCGTCTTAATACACCCGATCTGTTCCCGTGGTTTGTCCCGTGACTTTGAAGTCGCATGGAAATTCGCGTGCCTCCCACTCCAGAGGCTTACGCGGTTTAGGCTGCGGCCTCCTTTTGGGTCCGATACTGATTTGGCCGTAACTTCTTCGTTATAGCTCCGTTTTCGCTCCGGAAAGAACCGTTGGACTCGTATTCAAATTCCTCATCCAACAATACCATAAAATCTAAGATTTAAACCAAAATTCTATTTGTCATAATTTTCTTAAAAGATCAGTTTCCCCCTGATTCGAAATTGGACCTATCTGGAAATTACGGGTGTTACATAAATCCTTCAAAAGGCATCCCAAAAGAAATCCCCAAAGCTCACACTAAGCCGTCTACACCTTCTTGGTAACGGCGCCACTAGAACCTGAGAAATACATCGACACCACACAAGTGTTAGGCCAAAAAGCCTAGTGAGTTGAACAACACATAATAAAGCATGTAGAGGTGGCATTTTATAAATGGTATTTAGGGAAAATTATTTCAACAAGGAATCAATGGGGGAGACCCAAAACACCAAACAAGTAGCACCCAAAGGATCACTACACCATAGTATCTACCCCCACGGATAATACCACAAGGCCCGACATCACATCAAGGATTACCCCCAGGGCATTGTCCCGGACGGCAAGGGGTCTAGGCACATACCTCCAAGGTGGCGCCCCTAAAGACTGTAATCACCGAGTACATACTTGATGGTTCATCCCAATTATAATAAAACATCATTATACCCAAATTACTCCAAGTAATGTATAAGATGTACACAATAAGCAGGATGGTCCAACCATAATATATAGACATGTAAAACCAAGCATATAAGGTTTTTAAATCCAAATACAAGTCTATAATTCCCATGATTCCCAATTAAGCATGAAATGAACCATTAAGCTTGCACATATATAACATGAACAATCCCAATAAGCCAAGTGCCACTTTATTAAGTACAATACCAATTCATTAAGCCATATGCCCAAGACATTAAGTCAAAGCTAGTTCTTTGAGTCAAGACCATCTCATTAAGCCATATACCATTCTAATAAGCCAAATACCAATCCATTAAGCTAAATACCAAACCATTAAGCTAAATACCAAACCATTAAGCCAAAACTACTTTCTTAAGTCAATACCATCTCATTAAGCCATATACCATTCTAATAAGCCAAATACCAATCCATCAAGCCCACAATATCAAGTCAAGAATACCTCAATAAGCCATATACCCTCTCATTAAGCCTAAAACCCTAAAATGTGGCTTAATGTTCCCAAGTAAGTAAATAACGAAAGATCATGATAAATATTGTATCTTAAACCTCAAATGGTGCATATTATCCCCAAAACCACCAAGAAACCTCAAATATATGTAGACAAAGTAAAGTATGGAGATAAGGAGATTTTATAAATAAATGAGTACAAGAAAAATAACAAATCAAGCAAAGATGTGTATCTAGTTTTAACAAAAGGTTTAGAAAACTCACTAACTAGGTTTTAGGAAAAACCCTAGAAACCAAATAGATCTTGGAAGGTAGATGAGAGTGAAGAAGCTAGACCCACAAAATAAATGCTTCGATCTTGAGATGAGTTTAGCGATAAATGATCTTCTCACTTAGATCTAATGGATCTTCATGTTACAAAAAAAGTTGTGGTAAAGAAAGGATGTAGAAGAAATAGGGAAAAGGGGGAAATAGGGAAAAGGGGAGATGGTTCTTGCGTGGAAGAAGAAAGAAGAAAGAGAGAAAGAAAGAAGAAAAAGAGGGCAGGTGAGATCAGGGTCGGTCCTGAGATTTCGGATGCCCATGGCGAAAAGCCAGAAAAATGCCCCTTTACATGTTTTCAGTCTTTTCAATCCTACTTTCTCACTACAAAACCTTGAGAATAGCAAGAATGCATTCATTTATGCACAAAAGTTGTTGATGATCGATGTCAAACAATAAATCGTATTAAAGGGTAATATTTGGTGAGAAAAGATTAGCTTAATGAACTTGAAAAGTCCACCTATTTGAATTCAGACTCGAACCATTAAGTGAAATAACTAGAATAGTTTATAAAAACAACTCTATATGTATAAATAAACAAATAATTGTACAGAGGTGAGCACTTGTCTTAGTCAATAAGAATGCAATGGGAATCTAGTTTGCAAGCTAAGCACACTTCTTTCTATATGTATGAAAAAATAATGTTACTAATATTTTGGCAAAAACATAATACTGGATTAAACTTTGGCTAAAGAAAGAAAATTTGCATCTATTGTGGGACATCTAAAAGAGGAGTTTGTTCTACTAATTCTCAAAGATAGAGAGTATTACATGATAACATGATGCCAATAAAAGATGTAGAACAACAAAATGAGGTGCAGATGGATAAACTTCAAAAACTTACACAAAAGGCAAAATAGAATGTGGAAGCTACCACATCCCAGAAAACATCATATCATGGGTAGTACAAGATTCACACTTCACTAGTGACCTTTTTCTGCAGAAGAGGAATCAGACCCCACCAGGACTCCAACCAGACGCAACATAGTGATGGCGTTGGAGTGGTTCACGAAAGCTTGTCGATTCGGGGATTCATTAGTGTTCTACTAAGTATCTACTATTTTAATAGTTGCAAGGTTTCAGAAAACAGGAAGCCTCATATTTACCTTCTAGGAACATGTCTAAACAATTCAAACAAGGAAACAAATATATATAATTCAAGAAATCAAGTACTCAAGTACTCAAAAAAGTTTAGAAGTTAGAAAGAAAACACCTGGTGGTCGATTTAGGGCAACATCCACAACAACGACTTCACTACTTCAGTCCAATAGTCGATTAGGATTTAGGGCAACCGATAGGCGATAGAGAGCTTAAGAGAGACAGAAACGAGAGCTGTAAAACATAACTCGCGATTGAACACAACTCACGATTCAGGGTAGAGTACGAACACGATTCAACGGAGGAACGATAGGAGAGTCTGTCGCAAACTGAAATTGTTTGGGCCAAAACTTAAACCTATATAACAAGATGCCTACTAGAAATTTGATGCCCTCATGGGCCCTGCTGCCCATGGCCTAAGCCATGTCTGCCATGGGCCAGGGTCGGGCCTGGGTGAGATGGTAGGTGAGAGTTGTAGTAAATGTGTATATATATATATATATATACACACACACACACAATTATAAACACATATACACATAATTATGTTATACATAAATATATCTACATATATATATATATATATATATATATATATATAAATATTATACTCATATTTATAGATTTTAAGAACTTACCTTAAGATCTATAAATGAAAAGTAAAACTATAACTATAACAAAAACACCTATATAACTTACAATCTTATTTATTTAGAATTTTTCGGGTGTTACATTATCCCTTGCCGCGTTAGTACATGGTAAGAAAATTTAATTTGAAAAGACTAGGCTTACGCCTAGTGAGAACATCCAGTTTTCAAATTAAAACTTTATAAGCTTTGAAAACCAAAGTGCAAACAAAGCAAATAAATTCACCTGGTCTCAATCTTTCTTACTGTACACATAACATCTTTCTATGACGGGAATCATACCCGATTCCATGAATATGACAAACACTAAGTATGTCATAGCATCATGTTCAAGATCTCACTACGAATCACTACGGATTCGAGATCATTGCTCATGTCCAAGAAATTACAATTAGTCCATGCCTATTTCTTGGAGTGAGAGTAGAATAGCAATTATACCTTGCCTATTCCTAATCTCACAAGTAAGAACGGAAATAGCAATTATACCTTGCCTATTTCTCATCTCTCAATATAAAACGGGAATAGCAATTATACCTTGTCTATTTCACCGTTTCGCATCACGATAAAAGTGAATAACAATTATACCCTGTCTATTCCTCGTTCCCAAATATAAACGAGAATAACAATTATACCTTGTCTATTCTACGTTCTCAAGTAAAGCTAGTGCCTATGGATCCATTACACTTTCTAATATATGTGTGTATCCACTCAATACACATAAATCTCGAATCATACTTTTAGTCGAGTTATAATTATGTTTGTACGGTTAAAATCAAAATATGTCTTGTATTTATAAAACATTAACTAGTACAACATTACACAAAATATACAGCAAAACTTGTCCAGTAAACTAATCCGGAACCAAGTTCAAAAACAGTCCGAAATCCTATTCGGAAACACTCGGAAATCAAAGGAATCTAGTAACATCCGGAAAGAGTATCCGGACTCCAAGTCCGGAACCATCTGGGAATCAATGTAACACCCTCAAATTGGGAAAGAGCAACTAAATAAAATTTTCAACAACACGTCCAAAGAATAGAATTTCTTCCTATAAACCAATACGAGAAATACCTCAAACAATTTATAACCCAAGTATTATTACAAAGGCTAAATTCACATCGGGTGTTACTTAACTCAAGTACAAATTGCTATTCCGAAAAATTAACGCGGAAGACTTCACTTAACCAATTCACTTCTCGAGCACACTACTAGCACTCGACCTTTCGCAGTATCACTAGAACTACTCCCAACCTGAACCTGTTGCACATGCCGACAAATAAAAGGTTAGGCTAACGCATAGTGAGTTCAAGAGTTTATAACATGACTAAAATAATTCATTAAATGAAAGTTTGCGACTTAGATTATGATTTCCAAAAGAGTTTATGAAAAGGATGTAAACGACTCATTTTCCAACGCACACAAAATCTATGAGAAAAGTTCTCAAAATGTATATAGCGTTTTCCAAAATGAATTCTAATCCAAACTCACACAAAATGTGAATAAATCTATATTATGCAAAACCTCCAAATACGGATGGTGCCATAATACTTAGCCCATAAATCATGGAAGAACAATCCATATAAGTGTAACACTTCACCAAAAACATGATACCAACCAATGCTCACACGAACGTAAAATGTAATGAATTCCAAATTCCATAAATATGGAAATGACCTGCTTCATTCAAACTTTAATATACATGGAGGGAAATCTAATATTAAAGTCATCAATGGCAGTCAATCGCACAAGACCAACGATAATAAAACAAGAACATTATAATACCCAAAGTAATGTTGGCCGACGACGGGGAGACCCATATCCATTGAGAGTGGAGGAACACAAAAGTATGCCACTCATACAACGTTAATCGTATGACACTTCACGACATAAAAGCCTAAGTGTCCCTACGACTCCTTTCAAGACACACCCAAAAAGACAGCTGACCTTAGCGAAATATTAACATGAATACCACCAAAGGCTCGACACAAGCGGGGTTACAACCATGGCATTACCCCGACATGGCGAAGGTTATAAACGCCCATCAATCATGATAGCTCAACCGGACTCAGCCCTCCCGGTGTACCCTTGAAAAGTAAAGGTCATAAAACATGGGGCCCGATTAAATCCCGCAACACCCAGTAGACCATCAAATAAAGACTGGCTTACGTGCCTATGGATCCAATGCAACACAGTCTACCGCTACATGCCCATCCCGGAATGACTAAAGCACTCGAGCATGTGAATATTAGTAAAATGCAATAAAATGCAACAAGTTGTAATAAATGCAACCCATCCATAGGACTCCACATTGAGCCATCAAAATCGGACAAGATATCCCCAAAGACTCCTTTAAAATCAAAATCGAGCAAAATGCTCAAAACTCTTTAGACCAATAATTAACGGCCCTCAAAATATAAAATGCATTTAAACATCTCTTAGGTAAATGCGTACCACAAAAACACCATTAACCCAAAACTCGCCACATATTAGAATGATGGTTTCCCAAATGGGCTCATACCCTTAAAACTCTCAAAATGACTCATGACACGTAAATGTGCATTTTCCCAAATGGTTTATAAAATCAATCACACCAACATGATCAAACCATTGAATAAACTCCATTTGAGCAATAAATCATTTAAGGACATATTTATGATTTCCACACATCAAAATAATAAAAAATCCCTAATATGGGTGTTTTACAAACTTTATAAAGTTAAACACTTCCAAAGGGTCAAACTCACCAAATAACTCAACAATTGATAATTTTAAGTAAGACACACAAATACTTGGAAAATAACAATTTTGGCATGTACAACGTTTTCACAAATCAACTTGAACTCACCTTGCTAGATTTAGGGTGTGTTTACTAACGACTTAATCAACTTAATGGCTGAAATGGCTTATTCGCACAACCATTTTATTTTGTTTACTTGGGACTTAATCATTCATATGGTGGCTTATTCGCACAGTGAGGTTCCTAGCTCTTGTCCCCATTAAGACAAACTTATGACAAAAATACCCCTGTTATAAAAGGAACAATAAAACCCTAGAACCTCACTCACGTCTCCGACCTTCCTCAAACTCCTCCATCCTTCTTCTTGCTCTCTCCAAACCCTGTTTGCAAGAAGGCATCATTGCTCGTCGTCTACCGCTGCTCGGCGTCCACCGAAGGCTGCCGTTGTTCGTCGTCTTTTGTTGGTTTCATCTCGTGCGACCTCTCCTTTTGGTTTCATCTCCGGCGACCCAGATCTATTTCTCTTGATGGTTTCATCTCCCACTTCCTTCTCCTATTCTTTCTTTTTTCTACATCAAAGGTGATTTCTAGATGGATTTCTCCTGTTGGTTTCCTTCGACAGGGACTTGTTCTACTGACATACAAACACAGAATCAACCTGTTCTACTGACATACAAACACAGAAGCAACCTGTTGTGTGTTGGATGTCGTCTATTAGCATATGTTCTATAGATTTCATGTTGTATATTGGTTTCTTATTTTGGATACAAATATGTGTTTAGATATCTATTTGTGCTTCTATATTTAGATGTTAAAAGTAATTTGATGAATGGTAGTTATTTGGTTATATGGATGATGGTTTTTTAGTTTGATTTTGATCGACTGGTCTAAAAGAAAAATCAACTCAAACATGCTAAACAACATATTTTTATTTGAGGGGTAAATCGGTCATTTTGATTATTCAGACCGTTGATTCAGGTAAAAAAGTAAACAATAACATATTTTTACCGGACAGAGAAATTTATCCGAACAGAGAAATTTATCCGTACAGGACTTAATAGAAAATTTGGTAAACAGCCCCTTAGGCTAAATCTAGATTTTCCTCAAATTGAGCTCCTTTGAAAAACTTGAATCTTCAAGACAAAGCTTCCAAAAACCTAGATCCATAAGTTTCCAACCATCAAAATCATATTCCACCATATAAAATCGTTCCCCAACATTTTCATCAACAACATCTCCATTTATACCAAAACCCTAATTTTGACCTAACTTTCCCAAAATCATCTAAACCAAAAACTTAAGAAATAAAACACTAGGAAGTCATAAATGGAGCATTTATAACTCATGTGAAACTTTAGAAACTAGGAGGATTAGCTTACCACTAAGGTTTTGATGAAAACCTAGAAAACCCCAAAATCTTCAATGTTGGAGATGAAACTTGATCTTTGCATTAAGAGATTAAACCACTAGCATAATGTGGTGAAAGAACACTCTAATCTTCATGAAAGGACCCCAAAATTAGTTAGGGTTCATGAGGGAAGAAGGGAAAACGATTTGGGAGAGAAAGGGAGGAGGTTGGAAGTGAGAAATGAGAAAGAAGGCTGAAATCCCGAATTTATTGCAGTCTGGAGCATCTTAGCGACATTTCCATGCGACATTGACATGGTCAATGTCGTTGGTCACAGTCGCACAAGGTGTACCGAAGGCTGCCCCTTCCCTGCGACTATGCCACGCGAGTGTGGCACTGTCATAGTCGTCGGTCATTGTAGCTTGACCCGTACCAAGCCCCGAAACTCGCCTTTTTCGACGCCAACACCCCCGATACTTATAGGGACTCAAGGCATCGATTTTCTAACATAAATCCCGTCATTTGAAAGTTGTAAAGACGTATGGGGTTACTCTTACTTATTGAAAATTCTGGGTGTTATAATCCTCCCAACCTTAAAAGAGATTTCGTCCTCGAAATCTGGTTTCCATACCTCCAATGGTTACTGACCCCACACTATTCATGTTACCTCGCCTTTCAACCGACATTCAGATTCCCCATCATGACATAAGTGCTTGGCAACCTCATGCTTATACCCACAACGAATGCCCGCTCAGGCACATTACACTTACATCCAAGTGAACGCTTAACTCGCTGGAGCAGCTTTCAACCACAAGACTTCGGTTGTCTCCCAACCTTAGGCGATTCATACTTCCCCAACAGCAGATCCCGATTTCCAATCAGTCCAGATCTACACTCTTATAAACTCTCTCTCCAACCATCCCAAAGTACGAACTGCACTGAAAACAACAACAAATTCCCAACTTTAGCTGTTCCTACTATTGAATTGTCGCTTAATTCTAACTAGTACTATCGGACTCCAAAACAAACGGTCGTCCTTGGTCCATCGATTATACAACTCCAAGAATACGTCCAATTACCAATCATCCAATTCGACAGATTCTCTTACCATTCAAGGGAAGTCGTTCAACTAAAGCCACTTATCACAATCCCAACTTCTTAAAACCACTACGAGCGATACAATTATCCCTTACGGTTAGACTACCACACTCTAAAATACACTAACAGTTCTTGGTTCTGAAATTCGATAGTTGACACCTAATCACCCCACGAAGATTCAAATTACTACAGAGCCTCATATACGGATTTCGTTCATCAAGACTAATCACCAAACAAGGTTGCTGAAACAAACAATTCACCACAAGTATTAACAGAAGGTACCGCGAGCCTCACATGTCACATACAAAAGGCACATCGACTCTACGACCGATACCATTCGGCCTCCAGTAATGTCACGCATCGGAACACCCAACCTTCCACTGTCGTAGTTTTACGCACTTACCTTTAACCGGGGTTACTTAACCTTTTCAAGGTTCTAATGAGTTCAAGGTTTTTTAGTGAAGTACTTTAATAAATATGCCAAATCAAAAACCTTTATAGAAATTTTCAACACGAAGGTTTTCACATCAGTTTAATCGTACGCATAAGATCTACTACTACCTACGCGACAATTGTGCAAAAATGGACACACTCGTTCCACATATGAAAATCATCTTGAAAATCATTTCATCACAATTCAAGTTACTATCAAAACGTAAAAGCATGCTCAACAACTTTTTGAAATGAACCGCTACGATCCTAGCATGGATTGATTTATGCCACATACGTAAAGTAATTTCTTGCATTAAGATAATGTGCAACAACATGTTGGTACAATGTTTTCGAAAAAGAACTTAAACGACGACAAACTCCAAAAATTCTTTCTTTTAACTATAATTGACGCGAAGTAAAATTTACCAACAAAATTCGCAATGTGTGAGTTTATTTCGCAAAATGGTGAAACGATCCATAAATACACTTTGGTTAAGATATAAAATGATTTGCGGCGATTTCAAGTTTAAAGACAAAAATCAATACATTTTCATCATTCGAAGATATCGACTAAAATATCATAAATAAATTTTCAATTTGGAATATGCAGCAAACTTGCAACACTTTCTTAGTGATTTTCCGGAAATAAAATTACGAGCTAGTCCATATTAAAATTCTTTCAAAGTATAAAATTCCATTAAATCAAATTTCGAAGTTTCCTCATTTGATCATATAATGACATAGGCGTAAAACCTTTTTGACAAAACTCATACGCGTTAATGTATTTTCTCAAAACTTAGGAAAATAGTAAGTGCATGTAACTTGGTTGACACGTAACATAATTTAAATCAACTCCAAATTTTAAGTTGTTCAAACGATGCACCTTAAAACTTCAAAAACAGTGGCTACAACACTATGCATACCAATAAATCAATTTAATGTATTTGCATGAAATGATAACAAAATAACAAACCAATTAATTGAAAGTGCATAAAGCAAAACATTAAGACAAACTGTCATGATGCTCTTAAATGCATTACTCACGCCACGTATAAATTAATTCGTACGCTACACAAGTTGTAACGAAAATGTGCTAACACAAGTCTCAAAAGAGAAAACCATGTGACACCAAACCTGTAAAAGCTACTCCCTTTGGTTGCCACGCCATAAAATAATATTTCTCATCAAAACCCATATGAGACAAAATACCCAATAAGGTCCATAAATTAACGCACATAATAATTAAAGTATTCATATTTCAAAGTTGCACTCACGCGACACAAAGTGTCGTAAAACGAAACTCCAAATTACCCAACAACACTTCCATAAAACTTAATAAAGCTCAACGGCACCCAATCAATCAAATAGTACCAAAATTTTCGTTTCCAACGATCAAATCCCATAAAACAAGGTTATGACTAAAACGTCATAATTCCATAAATTCTCACCTGTTGCAATAGGTAGTACTCTAAAAGAAAACTCGCATGGGATAAAATTCCCAATTAAAACTCAAACACCAAAATAGCGGGAAGTAACTCTTCGTTCGACCTTAACATATGTGGAGGAGGTCCAATGTTAAAGTCATATGTCGTCGTTACTTGTTCAAAATTTTAAACAATAATAATATATGGACAACATGGTATCTAAAAATAACATTGGACAAAATCAAAACAAAGCAAGTCCCCAAAAGTTTGCAATTACTTGCAATAAAATAATTTCATGCATGCTCGAAATCATGATCTAAAATCTTGTGTGTGCTAACGTTTTTTTAATACAACCCACATGACGGTTTGGAATACAAAAAACGGTTGATGCGATTTATTTTTTAAAGTAAATTTCGTGCATGAATTGAGTCAGCACTCAACGTCTCAGAACCACTATCGTCACCCCCCAAATTCCTTCGGTCACACTATCTTCATCCGGGTGTTCAAACATCTTAAGGCATTAATAGAGAATTCCATCGGCTCACCTTACAATACCTCCTCGAATACGGTCAGTTTCGTAAGCCTACGGTTCTAATCCAACCAACAACTTCGATCCGCAACGATTCACTTAACGTAATCACCATGCTTACTGTCACCCCAAGTGGCGAATGTTAAAATCACCAATCTCTTTTAACGGCTACCTGCTTAGAAACTTCTTTACTACCCCAACGATCATCACATCAAGGTAGTCCAAGCATATACATGTAACTTATAGGTTCACCGTAACACTGGCCAGGTGCAATTATGAACGTACCGTAAATGACCATCCTTGCTACACTAGACGTGATTCCTTTCTAGTGACTCCATCAGCCTCAAAATATCCTATCTTAGTGTGCCTAACGGTGCAATTTCACTCTCATTCACTTAATTAAACGCTAGTTTGAGTCTAGGTATCCAAAATCAACACCTAATTCTCTCAAACTTAAGCTCTGATACCAACTTGTAACACCCTCAAATTGGAAAAGATCAACTAAATAAAATTTTCAATAACACATCCAAAGAATAGAATTTCTTCCTATAAACCAATACGAGAAATACCTCAAACAATTTATAACCCAAGTATTATTACAAAGGATAAATTCACATCGGGTATTACTTAACTCAAGTACAAATTGCTATTCCCAAAAATTAACGCGGAAGACTTCACTTAACCAATTCATTTCTCGAGCACACTACTAGCACTCGACCTTTCGCGGTATCACTAGAACTACTCCCAACCTAAACCTGTTGCACATGCCGACAAATAAAAAGTTTAGGCTAACGCCTAGTGAGTTCAAGAGTTTATCATGACTTAAATAATTCGTTGAATAAAAGTTTGCGACTTAGATTATGATTTCCAAAAGAGTTTATGAAAAGGATGTAAACGACTCATTTTCCAACGCACACAAAATCTATGAGAAAAGTTCCCAAAATGTATATATCATTTTCCAAAATGAATTCCAATCCAAACTCACACAAAATGTGAATAAATCTATATTATGCAAAACCTGCAAATACGGATGGTGCCATAATACTCAACCCATAAATCATGGAAGAACAATCCATATAAGTATAATACTTCACCAAAAACATGATACGAATCCATGCTCAAACGAACGTAAAATGTAATGAAGTCCAAATTCCATAAATATGGAAATGACCTGCTTCATTCAAACTTTAATATACATGGAGGGAAATCTAATATTAAAGTCATCAATGGCAGTCAATCGCACAAGACCAACGATAATAAAACAAGGACATTATAATACCCAAAGTAATGTTGGCCGACGACGGGGGAGACCCGTATCCATTGAGAGTGGAGGAACACAAAAGTATGTCACTCATACAACGTTAATCGTATGACACTTCACGACATAAAAGCCCAAGTGTCCCTACGACTCCTTTCAGGACACACCCAAAGAGACAGTTGACCTTAGCAGAATATTAACATGAATATACACAAGCGGGGTTACAACCATGGCATTGCCCCGACATGGCGAAGGTCATAAACGCCCATCAATCATGATAGCTCAACCGGACTCAACTCTCCTAGTGTACCCTTGAAAAGTAAAGGTCATAAAACATGGGGCTCGGTCAAATCCCACAACACCCAGTGGACCATCAAATAAAGACTGACTTACGTGCCTATGGATCCAATGCAACACAGTCTACCGCTACATGCCCATCCCGGAATGACTAAAGCACCCGGGCATGTGAATATCAATAAAATGCAACAAGTTGTAATAAATGCAACCCATCCATAAGACTCCACATTGAGCCATCAAAATCGGACAAGATATCCCCAAAGACTCCTATAAAATCAAAACCGAGCAAAATGCTCAAAACTAATTAGACCAATAATTAACGGCACTCAAAATATAAAATGCATTTAAACACTACTTAGGTAAACGCGTACCACAAAACAACCATTAACCCAAAACTCGTCACGGATTAGAATGATGGTTTCCCAAATAGGCTCATACCCTTAAAATTCTCAAAATGACTCATGACACGTAAATGTGCATTTTCCCAAATGGTTTATAAAATCAATTACACAACATGATCAAACCATTGAATAAACTCCATTTGAGCAATAAATCATTTAAGGACATATTTATGATTTCCACACATCAAAATAATCAAAAATCCCAAATATGGTTTTTACAAACTTTATAAAGTTAAACACTTCCAAATGGTCAAACTTACCAAATAACTCAACAATTAATAATTTTAAGTAAGATACACAAATACTTGGAAAATAACATTTTTGGCATGTACAACGTTTTCACAAATTAACTTGAACTCACTTTGCTAAATTTATGCTAAATTTAGGCTAAATCTAGATTTTCCCCAAATTGAGTTCCTTTGAAGAAACTTGAATCTTCAAGCTAAAGTTTCCAAAAACCTAGATCCATAAGTTTCTAACCATCAAATCATATTCCACCATATAAAATCGTTCCCCAACATTTTCATCAACAACATCTCCATTTATACCAAAACCCTAATTTTGATCTAACTTTCCCAAAATCATCTAAACCAAAAACTTGAGAAATAAAACACTAGGAAGTCATAAATGGGGCATTTATAACTCATGTGAAACTTTAGAAACTAAGAGGATTAGCTTACCACTAAGGTTTTGATGAAAACCTAGAAAACACCAAAATCTTCAATGTTGGAGATGAAACTTGATCTTTGCATTAAGAGATGAAACCACTAGCATAATATGGTGAAAGAACACTCTAATCATCATGAAAGGACCCCAAAATTAGTCAGGGTTCGTGAGGGAAGAAGGGAAAACGATTTGGGAGAGAAAGGGAAGAGGTTGGAAGTGAGAAATGAGAAAGAAGACTGAAATCGAGAATTTATTGCAGTCTGGAGCATCTTAGCGACATTGCCATGCGACATTGACATGGTCAATGTTGCTGGTCACAGTCGCACAAGGTGTACCGAAGGCTTCCCCTTCACTACGACTATTAGGGCTGTAAACGAACCGAACGTTCAGTGAACCGTTCGTGAACCATTCGGCGGGAAGTTCGTTTATGTTCGTTTATTTAATAAACGAACGAACATGAACACGTTTTTTGTTCGTTTAGTTAAACGAACGAACATGAACAAATGTCCTGTTCGTTCATTTACGTTCGTTAATGTTCGTTTATATTCGTTCGTTTACGTTCGTTTATATTTGTTCGTTTACGTTCGTTTACTTGATTACAATGTAAAAATCAAATATTAAAGTATTAAAAAAACAATTAATAATTATAATTAATAATAATAATATCAACAACAATAATAATATATAATTAATAACATTTAAAAAAAATAGTAATAAGAACCTGAAGTCGATTGTGGGTACCAATACTTAAATGCATACTACTCACCTTTCTACTTTCAATAAAGTTTCGATGTGGGATATAAACATATATGCATTTAGTTGTTGAATGCTGAGTAGTCTCATCTTTGCTTAAGATTTCATCCCACATCGGTGGGATAAACCATCCCAAGGTTTGCATTCCACTATAAATAGGCCTAATCCCATCCCCTTCCTTTCCGTTCCAAAGCTTGTGTGTAAAGCACTCTATTGGGCCAGTGGCTCCAGCCTTTTGGCTTGAGCCTGGTGGCTTGAGCTTGGGTTAAGTTTTTAGTTGGAGTACCTATTAAAGTAGGTGCACCTTCAGTTCGTGTTTTGTTCGTTTATAGTCTTAACGAACGAACATAAACGAACACGAACACAGTGAATTTTTAAACAAACGAACACAAACATGAAATTTTATGTTCGTTTATTGTTCGTGTTCGTTCGTTTGTTCGTTTATTGTTCGTGTTCGTTCGTTTGTTCGGTTAAGTTAAACGAACGAACATGAACAAGCCATTGTTCGTGTTCGTTCGGTTCGTTTACAGCCCTAGCGACTATGCCACGCGAGTGTGACACTGTCATAGTCGCCGGTCATTGTAGCTTGACCCGTACCAAGACCCGAAACTCGCCTTTTTCGACGCCAACACCCCTGATACTTATATAGGGACTCAAGGCACCAATTTCCTAACATAAATCCTGTCATTTGAAAGTTGTAAAACGTATGGGGTTACTCTTACTTACCGAAAATTCCGGGTGTTACAATCAAATCCGATATCCTATCCGGAAACCATCCGGTATCCGAAAATATCCGGTATCCGATAAAATCATCCGGACACCTATCCGGAATCCGGAAAATTATCCGGACTCCGGAACTTTCCGGAAAACTCATCTTCCGGATTCATCAAGTTTTACCCAGTTCCAAATGTTTTCTACCCAAGATTTCAACAATCAAATTGTATCCAGTTTTCGAAGGTAATAACAAGCTTATAAACGATTTCAATATCAGCTAAGTTTTATTAAGCAATAACAAATAGATGAACTCACCTTAGAATTCACAGTTGACAGGATCAAAGTCAGTATCAAAATCCAACTCTCAATCACCAACAAAATCAGAGACCTAAACAAGCCTGGATTAATTTGTGATTTCACTTCCTAAAGGAATTGGATTGAAGTTGAATTTGCTTACCGAATCAATAGTGAAGAACTCCGCTCTTTTCTTCCTGCACTTCTTTGAACCAACTCAAAGAAATTGAAAGTGAAAATATCATCACCTTCGACCGACCCTTCTATTTATACATAATCAACTTTCAACATATGACAAACTAACCCCCAAGGTTCATGATTCCACAATTAACTTAAACTTTGGGTTAATTACAATTCAAGCCTTTCGACATTCCGTTTAAAATAATATCTTTCCATTATTTTAAACATTCTTCCAAAATAAATGTACCATGACTATGGAAATTTCGAGGTGTTACATCAACAAAATATAACTTTATCAAATTCTTATATAAGCTTGTTTGGCGACATCATACACATAAAATTGATAATCGACTTTCAAGTATTGTCAAGATTTAGAAAAATAAAAACTCATACAAAGTATTAATTGTTAAACATGGTTGATTCTATTTCTTTTTTAATTTATTTCAAATAAACATATGTTATCGTTAAAACGGGACAAAAACAACTAAAAGATGAATGGGTAAATTGAAAAGATAAAGATTCAGAAAGAAAATGAAATAAAAGTAAGATTGGAACAATAATAAATAAAAAAATAGTAGTTGTTGAGTGATAAGTCTTTATTATTTAATAATTGAGGTGTTGTTTTCAATATTTTTACTTACATATTTCTTTACCATTTTTAAGTAATTGAAATTTAAGAGGTGAAAAAAATCAAAATAAATTAAAACTTTGTTTCAAATAAGAATATCACCCTTGAAATGTCCCAACCATTTCTACTATATCAAGTTTTTCTTTTAAGTTTGGTTTTAAAAAATATATAAGAGCACCCTCCAAAATTCCAAAGATGCTCTCAAATTGTTGTTAAAGATTATAATCGATAGAAAATTTCTATCACGAGGAACGATTGAGCATGGCCATGGACCCCTACTCTCTTAGTAGGTCCTCCCATGCTTTTAAGGTGTTTTCTTTTTCACGATCTACTAGTTGGCAAAACTTTTGGGATCCATGGAGTAGTTATGAAGTATTTCTATTATCATGTAAGCATCATCGGTGGAGTGAGGAAATTTGCCATTAATACTCATGCTAGAGCTTTGATTTTATATCTCCATGAATACGATGAAGACCAAATTAATGAAAAAAGTTAGAAGGACAGGTATTTATTTAAAGTTTGTTGCATCTTCAAAATAGATAGAGATGGTTACTTTTTATTTCTAAGTTTGAGTTTTCGTAGGGTTTTAGGTTTGAGTTTTTGGGTCTTTGCACGAATTCTAGAGTCAAAGAAGAATAAAGAGAAGAGACAACGATATGCCGGACTAAAATAGAGAAGAGCAAGGATACTATGGAAATAAATCAACTTTGGAACATATTTTCTTATACAGAAATACCCATTAAGCATAGAAACTCAAAATTTCCATCATTTTTATATTCTATTTTGTTTTTTTAATATCATAATGCAACTAAATAATACCATCTACAATTCTACATTGTGTCTTATTTAAATCCATAAAAATGGGCTATATAATATTATAACATGATATTTATTTTGTTGTGTTTATAAGTACATTTTTAACATGTAAGATTAAATCCATAAAATTGGTATAAAGTTTTTTATAAATAATAGATCTTTTTTTATCAAATAATACTTTTTATACCAAATTATAATATATATATATATAGCCTTAGGTTCAATAGAGAAGTAAAAAAAACACGGAAACGTTCAGATATGACCGTTCAGATATGACTGTTATATGAACGTTCATTTATGAACGTTCATATATGACTGTTTATATATGAACGTTCATATATGAACGTTCATATATGAACGGTCCCATGTTTTTTTACTTCTCTATATATTTACACTTCTCTATTGAACCTTTCCCTATATATATATATATATATATATAAATATAAGGATGTTATATTTTCAATAATACTTCTATGTTTATTAACTTTACCATTTATAGCCATATTTTTCTTATTTAACAATAATTTAATAAATTTAAATAATAAAAGTAACATAATAAAACATATACAAAACCACAAAGGTTATGACGTACTGGTTAAGGCCCTGGGGGGGCATCTGCCCATGGTTCTAATCCAGGCGTACACAACAATTGTGACCACTGAGGTTTAATCAGAGCTGATGTCTTACAGTCATAATTTGCCAAGGAATTAGTTTAGACATACCCTAAGACAAACATATACAAAAAAAACATATACAAAAAAGTAATACATAAATATTTAGTTAATATAATGTTAACACTTAAAAATTTAAAAAGACATAGAGATATCAATTGTTCTAAATTAAAGATGATGAACATTGTTTGTTTAATGACTTGACTTATGTATTATTTTAAAGTAGTAATCAAATAAAGTTGTCGCTTTTGGGATTGGTGTACAACAACATTCGAATCTTTTTATCCCTTGACCAAGCACAAAAAGATCGAGTTGATGCTTGGTGAAGGGATAGAAAAATTTGAATGTCCTTGGGCACCAATTGAGAAAGCCACATTGGATTACTACTTGAAATAATGGCTAAACAAAAAATGTTCATCATCTTAAATTTAGAACAATTAAGCTTTGATCATAAAGATCCTAATTGAAAAAAAGGTTCATGAAGAAACCTGTCTTTCTTCATCACTTCAGCAAGAACTCTTCTTCTTAGTACCATAGTAATCAAGATACCACTTAACAAACTTCTTCAACCCCATTTCCAAATCCATTGTAGGCCTATACCCGAGCTCCATTCCTGCTAAGCTTATATTCGCATGTGTTAATGGCACATCCCCATTTCTAGGCATCAACACCACCTTCTTCTTAGCTTTCGTCTTCAACAACTTCTCCAATACGCTCACTAACTTACGAACCGAAACAGGGGAAGTATTCCCCAAATTAATAATCCTAAATTCACCCTTCTTCTTCCCCTCATTTCCACTGCTCTTATTTGCTGTATCTATAGCTGACAAACAACCCTTCACAATATCATCAATGTATGTAAAATCTCTAGCAATAGTTCCATGATTAGGCCCTTCAAATATCGAAATCTGTTTTTGATTCAAAATATCTCTGGTGAAAAAGAAATAAGCCATGTCTGGCCTACCCCAAGGTCCATAAACAGTAAAAAATCGCAATCCAGTAACTGATAAACCGTAAATATTATTGTAAGCATGGGCGATTTCTTCACCGGCTTTTTTTGTGGCGGCGTATAAGCTCGCCGGTTGATCAGTTCGGTCTTTTTCCGAGAACGGCACCTTTGAATTCAGGCCGTAAACCGAACTAGAAGACGCCCAAACGACCGCCGGTGGTTCAATCGTCGATTTCACAGCTTCTAGAAGGTTAACGAAGCCGTCTATGTTTGATTTGATGTAAGAATTAGGGTTTATCATGGCGTACCTGACGCCGGCTTGCGCCGCGAGGTGGAGGACGTGAGTGAAGTGAACTAGGTCAAATAGTCGCCGGAGCAAAACGTCGTCGTTGATGTCGCCTTCGACGACGAACACACCGGCGCGATCTAACAGTTTCGATTTCCGTGATTGTTTTAGGTTAATGTCGTAGTAATGATTGAAGTTATCGAGTCCAACCACGCCGTCGCCACGGCGTTTGAGCGCCACCGAAGCATGAGCGCCGATGAAACCGGCTGCGCCGGTAACAAGGACGGTGTGACCTGTGCAGGATCGCGGTTTAGCGGATTGTTTGATTCGAGTCTCCCAAGCTGATCCGCCGTGGGAGGTGGTGATGGTACGGAGGCCACGGCGGGGGGCGGTGGTGGAAGTGGGGGACAGGAAGAAGAAGAAAATGACGAAGGAGAGAAAGATGAGGGGCCAGAGTGTAAATTTTGGGTGAGAAGTATGGAAACGGAGACGGTGGTGGATGTAGCAGACCGGTGATTTATCCGGTTTGAATTTTCCGGTTCCGGCGGTCGACGGGATGTTGTCGATGTGAGAGATAATGGGATTGAGTGGGATCATTTTTTAAACGCAGAAATTGAATGTGGAAATATATTTATAGGGTTTTACAGAGAATGGGTAGGATTTGATGAAAATTAGGGTTATTTTATTTACAGAGGATGGAGGTGCATTGCATGTTATGAGGAAGAGATTTGAAATGAAAAACGTTTCAAAACGTATGGGTACTTTTCTTTCTAATAAATAATAAACATTTTTATTTTTGCTTTTTATATTTTCGTGGTTTTATGGATTTTTTTTGGAAATAAATTGGTTTAGCTATTTCTTGACTATTGTTTCATCTCATAGCTATTTTTTTCTATTTTTACTCAAATAGTCACCACGTATGTAAAAATAGGTTCGTAATTGCAGATCAATTTTAAAAACAAATACAAAAACGAATCCGGTTGATTTTACTTCTTTTTTTTTGCATACTGCAGAGCTGGGCCAATTTTTTTTTTAGAAAATCGATCAAAATTGAATTTTTGTTTTTGGATTTTTGAAGGATCTAGAATTACGGACCTAGTGGCTATTTCAGTAAAAAGAAGAAGAAAATAACACCCCCTAAAAGATGAAACCACCATAAAAAATGACTAAAGCAATTAATTTTTCTTTCTTGATTCAAAAATCACGGGTACCAAATCTTAAAGTTGAAAAAAGAACGATAAGAGCATCCACAACAATGAAATTTCATTCCAATTGCAAATGGGCTACATCAGCGCCACATCAGTTTTGCAATTATCTTGAAATTATACCCCACAACAATGAAATTTCACCCAATTGCAAATGTGACATCTCATCATAAAAAACTATATTTTAATCAAATAACAACAACACTACAATTAAATACTCTTTACTATAATTTAATATGAAATATTTTATTAATTAATTAACTATAAATAAATAAAATAAAATTAATTAATTAAATAAATTATTTTATTTATAAAATATTAAATTAAAATACAAAGTAAAAATATTACATTAATCGTCATGTTCTTCTTCTCTAAATCTTTGCCAAATCTCTTCAATCAAATCTGATTGTAAACAATGATTCGTTGACCGATTATGTACTTGTATGTGATTTTGGAGATAGTTTTTGTACTCGGGAAGTATGCTACGAGAGATTTGAGGCGTAGTTATAGTAAAATTAACATCATCGTTTATATCATCAAATTGACGAATATAAATATGACGTTCATCTTCGACGATCATGTTGTGCATTTTTCATCAAGTTCTACCGAAAACGAACAAGTGACAATGTTAGAACGCTTGAATATTGAAAAGGAAAAAATTCAGGTGATGAGAGAATTCCACACATCATTTGTGGAAACAGAAAAACGTAAGAACAAACGGGAAAATCGGAAAATGATCATGAAGTTGATGGAAATGGATCCCACAACAATGAGCGAACCACAACGGAGATTGTATGAACATCAACTTGAAGAACTCTAAAAGAACAATGATGTATTTTTATGTGTTAAGTTTGTATTTTTTTAATATGTAATTTATTTTATTGTACTTTAATATATATTATATTTTACATTTTTTAATATTTGTCTTTCAAAAAAAATTATCAACAAATAAAATTATTCATACATTTTTTCATAAACATTCTCTACAAAACATCACAAAACATGATTTGACATAAAGCAATTTCTAATTTAGAAATTATTCTCTACAATTTCATATACTATTCACTGCCACATCATCAAAAAGTACTGATTTGACATTTGCAAATTACCAAAACTAATTTCTAATTTTGCAATCATACTCACAACCACTACAATTTCTAATTTTGCAATCTTACGTGTCACATTTGCAATCCATATGAAATTGTTATGAAATTTTTGTTGTGGATGCTCTAATATCTCTTTCATAATGGAATTTTTTAACGATCTTTTGAAAAACTTGTAATTTTGAGACGCCTGGGAGGAAAAATATTGTTTTTGACAAGACAATATAACAAATTTATAGTTTACTTTAAATACTAAAACGTTTTTCATTACAATATTCTTCTATTTGCCATATGTATACATTATTTGAAAATAATAAAGGTCATTTGTCGATGTTAGGCTATGTTTGGCAAACTAGCTGATAAGCTAGCTGATGAAGAAATCACGTTTGCCAAATCTAGCTTTTAAATATATAAAATGACCAAAAAGGAAATCATCAAACAATCATCAATTACAATATTTAATTATATAATTAAAACAAATTTATAGCAATATAATATGTTAATTAATATAACCAATGTAGTAAAGAAAAATTAAATAATATAACATGTTAATTAAAAGAATTTAAAATTTATTAGTACATATATACTATAAATTTTGAATTTGTTAAAACAAGTTTGAGAAAAAAATATATATTAACTTATGATTTTAAATAACCGTTACATATGGTATATGAAAAAAATAATCAAATAAAAATTAAAAAAGATAGTAGTAATTGATAATTAAAATATATTGATTAATATTAAAAATATATATATATAAATAAATTATATGATCAAAAATATCTCTAAAAAATTAAAATTTTAATAATTTTCAATTAATATTAATTAATTAATAATAACTAAATTTAAAAATTTAATATTTATTTATAATAATAATGAGGGAAATATTGGAATATTCACAAAAACTACTGAAAAGCTACCCCGTTTCAAAAGACTAGCTTATAGTCATCCAAACATGTACCTAGAAAAAAGCTAGCTTTTTTTTACCAAACGATGCCTCGGAAAAGAATTATTATCCTTAATCACGTAATCGAGTAATCCTTTCAAACATCAAACTAAGATAACTGTTGATAAATGTCTCTTATCTAATAAGGTTATGTTTGGCAAACTAGCTGATAGCTGATAAGTTAGTTGTTGACTGATAAGCTAGCTGGTAGCTGATAAGCTAGCGGATGAAGAAGCCACGTTTGGCAAAAACTAGCTCACTACAAAAAAAATTCAAATTTCCGACGGCCAAATCCGTCGGTAAACGGCTAAATCCGTCGGTAATCCATCGATAATCGCCGTCGGAAATACTGTGGTAGGTAAATGATTTACCGACGGATTACCGACGGAATTTACCGACGGATTACCGACGGCCAGGATTACCGACGAATCACCGACGGATCACCGACGCCGGCATATATCGACGGATTACCGACGGTCCTCTTCACCAACGGATTACCGACGGATTTGCCGTCGGTAAATTTATTTAAATTAAATTAAATCTAAATAAATTTAAATATTAAACTATATTATGTAAAAATTACCGACGGAAAATCCGTCGGTAATGTTTATTTTAATTAAAAAAAATAAAAATACAGAATAAACTGTACAAAAAACCTATGCAGAAAAGGTCGGTAATCCCTGGGCAAAAACCATTACAAAACACTATTGTATTTAATACAATATCATCCCAAATTCGTAAACTAATTTCAATGTTAGTTATCCTAATACAAACTAAACCGGGAGGGGGGGGGGGGGGGCGACGATGAGGCGTCCAGGACGATGGTGGTGGACGATCTTGGTCGTCATTTAGGTCGCCGGTCTGATTTTGAACAACTCTGAGGTTTAACCCTTAGGTGGGTATTTGTTTCTAGCGGCGTGTAAGACGATTTTGAGGAGAGAAAGAGAGGATGATTTTAGGGTTTAGAATTTAGGTCATCCTTCTTATTTTGGGGGGAAGGTTAAGGGTTTTTGGGAAAAATTTAGGAGGAAGTATAGGAGGGAACCAAATTTTATGGAAGAGTTAAGAATTAATGGGTTTTTATAATTTTTTAAGTTATTATGTCTAATATATTATAAAATATTTATTTTTTATTTTTTAAAAACTTTTAGAAATATAATATTAAGTTATTATGTAGAAGTTACTTATACATAAGCTATTTGTCTTCAAAAAATTTGAATTGTTTTAAGTTTTATATTTTCTTTTCAATTTTTATATTATATACTTGTTTTATTCCTTTGGTACACTGGACAGAACGGTACAGAATAGAACAATCCCATGTTTGGCAGGACTTTTATGTGGAACAGATATGAACAGAGTGAGAACAAGTTGGAACAGGCCTGTTCCACCTCTACCCCATGGAACAAGGTGGAACAAACTTATGTTTTACCAATATAAACTCAAAATAAAATATAATTCTCATATGGGATTCGGTGACTGTCAATCAACTGTGTTGGGATGGGTCACATACACTTATATGCATATGATATATATATATATATATATATATATATATAGTCGGGTTCAAACGAGAATGATACATGTTTAAAAGAATAAGAGAATAATTCTAGGCCAATGATTTCATAAAATAATACCGTAAATAAAACTTTCTAAAAAATCGACTAAAAGGGCATATGTGTCATTTGGTGTATATATATTATATATGGAAACTCATTTATTTCTATATAGATTATGTAATAAATTTAATTAAGGTATTTATTCATGATTCTTTTATAATTTTGTAATTTAAGCATGATTAATTATTTAATTATTACTGCTTATAACATTAAAATAAGTGTGATTTAGTTTTCATTTTAAATATTTATTTAAGATTTTTTTACAAATTGTCAAAAATCACAAGTGATACTTACAATTAACTCATTGTGAATCACATGTGATATCCACAATAAACTTTAAATCACATGTGATTAGGAAAACTTTTTGGAAAAAAGGTTAAATTCATTGTGAATCACTTGTGATTTTGATGAAAAATTATGAATTACGTTTTGAAGCACTGTTGATCTTATACATTTTAAATGTGTTTTGTTGCACATCATATATGATTATGTTTCATTAATTTTCTTTTTCAATGATTTATTTGAATTATTGTTTTGCAAATTTTAAATCACATATGATTAGGAAAACATTTTGAAAAAAAAAATAATTCATTGTGAATCACATGTGATTTTGATGATTTTTTTAAAATATTGCTTTAAATGAAAAAATGAAATCTTTAAATAAAAATTAAATACGCTTATTTTAAAAGAAATAAATATAAGATATTTTATTAAATAAAATTTTAAATCATATTAAACTTATAAATATGCCTAAAATAATTTTTATGTAACAAAATTACTTTATACCCTTATTTATTTATTTTTAGAATTAATTATTTAAGGTATCATTTAATAAAATGATTGGCTTAGAATTATTCTCTTATTCTTTTAAATAGATATCATTCTCGTTTGATCCTCCCTCATATATATATACACACACATATACATATGAGTAGCACTGGTCAGTTAATGGTCCTTGACGAATCACATTTGACTAAATGGTTGTTAATGAATGTTGATCCCTGATTTGAACTCAACAATGATATTTAAACCAAATGTTATAAAACATAGTATAATAGTCTTAATGTGCCGAAGCGTTGGATAAACTATTTGGTTTAATTATTTTGGTAGAAACACACAGAGTATAATAGTCCTTAACGAATCACATTTGACTAAATGGTGGTTAATGAATCTTATTTTGGCCTTTGTGGGCTTGAGTGCCTCTTAATGATTGATCGGGTCTTGATGAATTCTAATTACTTTTAATGAACTATAATAGTCTTTGACGAATCATATTTGACTTAGGGGCTGTTTACCAAAATTTTCATTAAGTCCTGTATGGATAAATTTGTCTGCCTGGATAAATTTATCTGTCTAGATAAATTGTTGTTGTTGTTTACTTTTTTATTTGAATCAACCGTCTGAATGACACAAATGACCAATCTACCCCTGAGAATAAATGAAAAGCTCTTTGACGAATTGTTGTTTATCTTTAAAGATAAATGATATTTGTCAAACTCAAACACAAAAACTAAAAACACAAAAAACTAATTGAAGACAGAAACTAAAAACACTGTTACAAATAAACACATAAACTAATTGAACACAAAAGCTAATCAAACTCAAACACTCTTTTCAATGTTTGCAGATGAAAACGATGATGTTTGCAGGAAAACAGAAATCGCCGGACGTTTAGAATCCAAACCTAACCTAATCGCCGGAAAACAGAAATCGCCGGACAACAAATCAAACCTAACCTAATCGCCGGAAAACAGAAATCGCCGGACGTTGGAGCAGAAAATAAAGAAAGCAACAGCAACAAACAAAAACGTACGGTGGGAGGCGATGGAGCAGCGTCACCGGAGAGAGATTTTCCTCGGAGAACTTGCCGGAGAGAGAGAGCAGTGTCGCCGGAGAAGGGTGTGGGAGAGAGGGGCTGGAGAAGTGGGAGGGGATGGAGAGGAGTAGGGTTAAAGACCATTCTTTTTTATGGGTAAGGGTAGAAATGTCATATTTTTGTCTTAATGGGGACAACACACCCTTACCCACTGTGCGATTAAGCCCCTTGCTGTGCGATTAAGTCACAAGTAAACACCCAAAAACGTCTGCGCGAATAAGCTATTTTTCTCATTAAGCCGATTAAGTCGCAAGTAAACACACCCTTAGTGGTTGATAATGGACTGTATGGGCCTTTACGGGCTTGAGTGACTCTTAATGAACTTGATCGGGTTTCATGTTTCCTCTTTGATAGTACATAAACACACAAACATATACGTACTGTATATACATATGTGTACATATACTATCATACACATATATAAACATACATAAACATATAGATAGTACACATGACACACAAACATATACGTACTGTATATACATATGTGTACATATACTATCATACACATATACTATCATCCACTTGTACATACACACATACATGTATATACATACAAACATTCATACATATATACACATATACAAACATACATAAACATATAGATAGTACATATGACACACAAACATATATGTACTGTATATACATACATGTATGTATGTATATATACCATCATACACATATACTATCATACACATATACATACACACATAAACTATCATCCACATGTACATACACACATACAAATATTCATACATATATACACATATACAAACATACATAAACATATAGATAGTACACATGACACACAAACATATATGTATTGTATATACATATGTGTACATATAGTATCATACACATATACTATCATCCACCTATACATACACACATACATGTATATACATACAAACATTCATACATATATACACATATACAAACATACATAAACATATAGATAGTACACATGACACACAAATATATATGTACTATATATACATACATGTATGTATGTATATATACCATCATACACATATACATACACACATAAACTACCATCCACATGTACATACACACATACAAATATTCATACATATATACACATATACAAACATACATAAACATATAGATAGTACACATGACACACAAACATATATGTATTGTATATACATATGTGTACATATAGTATCATACACATATACTATCATTCACCTGTACATACACACATACATGTATATACATACATTCATACATATATACACATATACAAACATACCGATAGTACACCAGGACATACAAACATATATGTACTGTATATACATACGTGTACATATACTATCATACACGTATACAGACACACATATACTATCATCAACATAGACATACACACGTACATGTATATACATACAAACATTCATACATATATACACCGACGGTTTATTTAATATATATATATATATATATATATTTTAAAAATAATGTAATTATTTACCGACGGATTACCGACGGAATATTTAATAAAAATAAATAAAAATAATAATATTAAAGTGGTCGTCGGATTACCGACGGTATTCTTAATAAATTTTTTAAAAAAATAATGAAATTATTTACCGACGGATTACCGACGGAATATTTAATAAAAATTAAAATATTAAAGTGGCCGTCGGTAATACGTCGGTAATTAGCAACGGATTACCGACGGATTTCTTAATAATTTTTTTAAAAAAATAATGAAATTATTTACCGACGGATTACCGACGGAATATTTAATAAAAATAAATAAATATTAAAATATTAAAGTGGCCGTCTGTAATTAGCGACGGATTACCGACGGATTTCTTAATAATTTTTTTAAAAAAATAATGAAATTATTTACCGACGGATTACCGACGGAATATTTAATAAAAATAAATAAAAATTAAAATATTAAAGTGGTCGTCGGTAATCCGTCGGTAATTAGCGACGGATTACCGACGGATTTCTTAATAATTTTTTTAAAAAAATAATGAAATTATTTACCGATGGATTACCGACGGAATATTTAATAAAAAGAAATAAATATTAAAATATTAAAGTGGCCGTCGGTAATCCGTCGGTAATTAGCGATTTTACCGACGGAAGGCCATTTTTACCGACGGAAGGCCATTTTTACCGACGGTTTACCGACGGCAAAGTTTTTCATCGCTAAAATTTAGAATCCGTCGGTAATCCGTCGCTAATTACCGACGGCTGGTTTCCGTCGGTAATTTTCGCCGGAAATTTGAGTTTTTCTAGTAGTGGCTTATAAACATGTAAAATGATAAAAAAGACATTTTCAACAAATTATCAATTACATGATTTTATTATATAATTAAAATAAATTTATAGAAATGTAATATGTTAATTAATACAACCAATGTAGTAAAAAATAAATAATATAACATGTTAATTAAAAGAATTTAAAACTTATTATTACATATATACTATAAATTTTGAATTTGTTAAAACAAGTTTTAGAAGAAATATATATTAATTTATGATTTTAAATAATCGTTACATACAATATGAAAAAAAAATAATAATTGAAAAGATAAATAGTAATTGATATAAAATAGATTAATTAATATTAAAAAATAAATAAAAATAATTTATATGATTAACAGTGACTTTAAATAATTAAAAATTAATATCAAATGTATAATTACAATTTATTTAATGATTTTCAGTTAATATTAATTAATATATTTATTAATTAATAATATATAAATTAAAAAATCAATATGTATTATGTAACAACCCAGTCTAAATTAAGCATAACTAGCATTAATATTAAACAATTACAAAACTTGATCCATAAAATTTCTTTACATCTGACTAAATAACTTAGGTTGGCGGAAACAACCTATACACAACTGAGAATAACTATTACTAGAATACGAGTGACGATATCTCTATCTGCATCTGTGCTCTATCCTGCTCTTGCTCGACTACCTGAGCCTCATGCAATCTGCTTGCCTGAAAAGGTTTAGTTTGGAAAATGCGAGGGTTAGACCATGAGGTATAGTGAGTCTCTCCTGACAGTCCTCAAAACTTTTAAAAACAGTTTCTAACTTTCAAATATCTTTGCATAAAACTTTCTCATAACTTTCAAATGTATACAAGACTTTCAATAATAAACTTTCACATAGCTGAACAGTAAAAAATCTTTTACGGATAAATCCGCTCCCGTAAATGGCACCCTGAAGTCACCCGAGGGTGACAACGAGTCAGTATCACGCTGCCTTACTGGGACTCATTCCCATGGCATAAAAGGAACCTCCCCCCGACGTGAGTACTGGCGGAATCTCCCCCCGACGTGAGTACTGGCGGAACCTCCCCCCGACTTAGCCAATTTACGTCTACACAATGTATGCATACATCTCACATAAAACTTTCACATAAAAGCATTCACGGAATAGGTCCGCCCCATAAATCATACACGGGATAGGCCCGCCCCATAAATCATACACGGGATAGGCCCGCCCCATAAATCATACACAAATCTTATTTAAAACTGTAAACAACTTTCATGCAATTTAAAGCATAAGAATAAAACATGGCATTTCTCATCATGTACTTGCTTTAGAAAACATGTTAAAATCCACACGTTTTAGTTTAGAAAACTCACCTGATACGTTTGCTTGTTTTTTCCTACTCTGATCTTTACTCCCAAATTGCCTACATGAACGAAGGGACAGATTTATAAGCTGACTAGAACTATCCGGACACTTCTCACTTGCCACTCTACTCAATTCCGGACATCACTACTTTTCCGGACAACCACACTTTTCCGGACATCACTACTTTTCCGGACAACCACACTTTTCCGGACAACCACACTTTTCCGGACGATTAATTTATCCGGATGGCACACTTATCCGGACGACTAATTCATCCGGACAACACAATATACGGACACCTCCACAACCCGACCAAGAAGCTATCCGGACACTCACCCGGACACTCTCATGCTTGAAGGTGTCCGGACGAGCATTGGACGAGTTTAATGGTTGAAAATCCTAATACATGCCTCTTAATCCTCAAGATAAGCTAATAAACTGTCAATAAATGATCTGTAATCGATTTCCCATCAGTTATCATTATCAAAACATAATTTAAGGTGATTAAATCCCTCTATTTGGCCTCAAATGACTTTAACCAAAGAAAACTCTCAACTACTTCAATAATCATCTGCCAAATCCTAAATGGAGTTATGGATTAAAGATTACCTGGTATTATTCTCGCAGAAACGAATTCCAAATCCTTCTCTTCCTTCTGATTTCGAGACTTGAAGACTCTTCTCCTCCAAATGCACAAAAACCCTCAAGAAAACCCTTTCCTCCTTTCTCACCAAACCCAGCCGTCAACAACAATCAAATTCAGTAAATGGAAAGTTTCTTCTAGGGTTTTGTGCCCATATATACCCTATCTCATATTTACAAACTGGCCCCTCAACTTCTACTTTTGCTTAAAACTCCACACCAAACGCAAAACATTTCGAAAAAGGTCTGGGTCGTTACAACACTTCCCCTCAAAAGAATTTCGTCCTCGGAATTCCATTCTCGAAAAGGTGTGGGTATCTGGACATCATATCTGATTCTACTTCCCACGTTGTCTCTCGTCCCTTATGATATCTCCACTGAACTTTTACTAGACAAACTTCTATGTTCCTAGTTTAGCAAACCTTACCGCTCACGATTTATATCGGGTCTTCTACGTAAGTCAACCTCCCATCTATACTGATGTCCCCTCAACGGAACAGTCACAACGACCCCTGACAAACACTTCTTTAAGTCTGAGACATGAAATGTCGGATGAACACTCTTTAACTCTTCTGACCAGTCTAACTTGTATGCTGCTGCTCTAACTCGCTCACTAATGACAAGGTCAACTTCTTATCGCCTGCATCTCTTGCAAGGTCGCCATCATCTCACTTCTCACATCGGCTCTCCACAAAAGAGACGTGCATCACACTACGAATTTCTTCTCAAATTCACATCGAGTACCTCAAGATCGCACACTATCTATCCAACTTCCATGCTTCGACGGATCCGCAGACATAGTCCACCTTACCTTGCTCTCAAAATTCAATGCTCGTTTTTTTTTCAACCACTCAGTTCTACTCGGTTGCCTCAAACCATTCAGATGGGAAACATGACCGCACCCCATACTTTGAAACCGTCCTCGGCGATACACCACTTTCTAAACCGTGCCCTCTTGCACTACTTACTTGTACCCTCTTCGATCACCATACTCGCTTAAAACTACCTGATAAAACCAAGGCCAACCGCGCCTCCATTTATTCGCCTCCGTCCACACATCGGGATTCACGGTTTTAAACACGTCTAAATAAGGTCTCACATACATTTATACTTCCTTAAGAGAAAGAATTTGGCGGAAATTCCCGCCACAACAACGAGGATCTTCCACCAGGAAGACTCACTTACTAACAACTCGGCACAAGGCCAACCTTGTACATCTCGACAAGCTCACTCCCAGGAGTCCTCTCCTCGGTATGCCTGAAATTTCTAGGTTACTTCTTCCAACCTACATTCGTCTTATGCAGATCATACTCCTTTCCCGAATCACATCGGCTACAACTTGACAACTAATTCGTACGTTCTCACCACTTCATCATTTCACACTTAACGTGTCTAATAGTAGGAAACCTCTATAATTCCTTATTGGAGTACTCACCTATCCGAATTACACTTATCGCTCATAAATTTCTCGCTGCTTGCCACAAGCGTCCAGTCATATAACATAACTTCGGTTACTCCCACTCAACTAGGAGGGGTAACCACGATCACACCCTACTATTCTCAATAGCTTACACTGAACGATCAGTTCGTTGAACGTTTCTCACAAAGTCACTAACTTAACTCATTCAGTTGTCTTATCCACTTCTTTCCTATACGAAATCATACACAATTTCCTTCCTCAATACTCTTTCCATAAGTTCGCACATTTATCAAGGACAATCTACACAACACTACGCCTATCAGCATTACTGTCAAGTTTACTACTTCCGATTTACTTACTTATTCCAACATACTGTCTTCACCTCCCCACGTTAGCGTGGAGCACTGCCCACCAACATTACTCGTCCCTCTCTTCCGACAATTCTCAAGCTGCAAAAAGCTGTCTCATTACTATACATAACCAAACGGTTGCACTAAAATTATAACTTAAGGCTTTCGACTAAATCACCTCGAACTGACACCAGAGTTCGACGTCACTATACATTCTTTAAACTCCAACTTTTACTTTCTCAGACAATTCGTTCACACATAAGCAACAACTTACATTCTTTAAGGATTTCACATCTATTCCACCACATTTTGACTAATACATCCATCCTCTTCTTTAAACTTCCAATGATCCCAAAATACGCTTACTTAGCGACTCTTACAACTAAAAACACTTGGTTTCTCCTTTGGGTAACTACCCACCACCACTCCGTAATGATATCCCGAACATAATCATATCACCACGTCAACTTACACCCTACGTGCTCCAACAACCTGGTTAACACTCGAACACCTCATCCGAAACTCCCAAAAACTTCTATTTGATGCTTCCTCTTTCTCTAACATCACATCACTACGACGCTAGCTGGCACATTTAACTTGGCAATTATTGCCACTACATAACTGTACATTCCTCACTCGTAACATCACACTGCAGGCCAAAACTCTCATGGCCATTCATACACAACTCAAACTTATCTTCAAGACCTCACGCATAAATAACGAGTCTATCTCGCTACATTGTCTCTCCCCAGCTCTAGTTGAACCACAACACCCGAGTTTCTGATTGATTCTAACATACTCGATTCTTGCTAGCTCCTTGCAATACCAAACCATTACATCGACATGGCGCATTTCCTCACAGATCGACATAATCTATACCCTCACTTCGTTTGTGCTAAATACTTCATTCTTTACGAACCATTCATCTCATAAGTAAAACGCTTATCTAAACAGCAACCTCTCACTATCTTAACACCCTACAAAGTGGTCCTTCAACTTTCAACCTTCTAATTCAAGTCTTCGGTCTCATACACCTTACACAACTGCCGACTTTAACGTCAATAGTTGACCTGTTGCTACTTCCTTAACCTATTCTTCAACAAGGGTCCCTTACTGAACCAAATCCTTCCAACATATCATAATCAAATTCACATCCCGTCGTCCTCATTTCAAACTCACTCGTGAAACGTTAACATTACAAGATCACTTTAAAACTATTATTCAACGTCGCGGATACTTCATCACTACTTCACCACACTACTCATAATGAGTTGCTAATACCAATACCTTGCTGACTTCTAGTCCTTCCCCTGAACACAACCGTCCCTCGGCAACTGTATTTCCAGTCACCACACGAGGGTACAGACCCTCATGCAACCGACATTAAAGTCCACTTCTGACTCCTCCACTGCTCATCTCTCCTCTTGAACATAAGTACCAAAACTATGAACATTCTCCCTTGATCTGTCCAATACCTCTCCACTCTAAGAGTTCTTCCTTAGCTTAAAATGTAGTACTCTACGACCTAGTGAGTTTATAGCCTTCATGCATGACAACGCGATAAATAAATCATCACACTTTTGATTATTTTAAAGAAACAACACTTGGAAACAACTTGGGTACACACGACCCCTTCAATACCCTGCACAACGATCTCGAGAATCGTTTGCATGCAATTTAATCTTACTCAAATAAAACTTAATCTTACTCAACCAAAATATATTGTTACGACAGAAATAAATATTGGATGAAGATCTTTTCATATTACAAAATTTTTGAAAGGACTTACCGACACAAAGTAAACCAGTCGGTTCTCACATTCACTATATAACTTCAACATGTCAATATTTATCTTGGTCATAAAAGTTGTGCATTCAAATGTTTTCTTGGCTTATCATGAAAAGTGTGGAATATTTTGCAAATCGTAAACCTCAAGACTTCATTGTACGATGTAAATGGATTTGTATTTTTTTTTCTTTAAACATACACTTGCACACGCCGACTCATATCCGATCAAATTTGATATTTACACGATTATGAAAAATCTCATGTACACGTATACGAACTCAACGCATGAAACTCTACTTGCATTTGAAGGCTACTCACTCAAACAAGGTCAATCGCTTTACTCACGCAACTTATCATAGACACTCTACTTTCGAACAGTGGTCGCCCTCTCGGCCTTGCAACGATTTGCTATACATACATTCAACGGTCCACTTACTCAACCATTTCATACTATTTCGTTTTGACCAACTATCTCACTTTCCATTTCTACATGGTTTCATTTCACTATAGGTATCTTATTTCATTTATCCAGCTAATGGAAAGCTCGACCAAGAACCCAGGGCTCCATTGATACCTTCAAGGTTTTGACACTGACTTTCCTTACCATCCTGACTGATCTATCCCATGATTTCTAGAATTGGGACTCTTTCGAAACAGGAGTCTTACTCAAACTCAAGCATTCTTCCTCTCCGAATCCACGAAAAGCTACCTTTAGACGACTCGTAATACTCTATACAACATTTATTCTCTACGATGTATACGTACATTACATCACCACGACTTCTCATGAAACTTCCCCAACAGGGGGTCTCAGTCTACCCCTCAGGGATCTTGCTGACATTCTAAAGTACTGGAACACGACATAAACACTAGCTTCTGACTACCACTTCGGAATAATAAGGCAGGTTAAGCACATACATGTACCTGTAAGTTCGCAATTACACTGGCCAGGTGGAATCTCAAACTTACCTTACATGACAGTTCTCAGTACCCTATTAGTCCTATCTCTATAATAGTGTCCTCCTAACGCATTTCCTGATTCTCAGTTGTGATTTCTACTCCCAAGTTTAAGTTTAGGCCCGTCCGGTCACCTAAATCCCTTAAACTATGGCTCTGATACCAATTGTAACAACCCAGTCTAAATTAAGCATAACTAGCATTAATATTAAACAATTACAAAACTGGATCCATAAAATTTCTTTACATCTGACTAAATAACTTAGGTTGGTGGAAACAACCTATACACAACTGAGAATAACTATTACTAGAATACGAGTGACGATATCTCTATCTGCATATGTGCTCTATCCTGCTCTTGCTCGACTACCTGAGTCTCATGCAATCTGCTTGCCTGAAAAGGTTTAGTTTGGAAAATGCGAGGGTTAGACCATGAGGTCTAGTGAGTCCCTCCTGACAGTCCTCAAAACTTTTAAAAACAGTTTCTAACTTTCAAATATCTTTGCATAAAACTTTCTCATAACTTTCAAATGTATACAAGACTTTCAATAATAAACTTTCACATAGCTGAACAGTAAAAAATCTTTCACGGATAAATCCGCTCCCGTAAATGGCACCCTGAAGTCACCCGAGGGTGACAACGAGTCAGTATCACGCTGCCTTACTGGGACTCATTCCCATGGCATAAACGGAACCTCCCCCCGACGTGAGTACTGGTGGAACCTCCCCCGACTTAGCCAATTTACGTCTACACAATGTATGCATACATCTCACATAAAACTTTCACATAAAAGCATTCACGGAATAGGTCCGCCCCATAAATCATACACGGGATAGGCCCGCCCCATAAATCATACACGGGATAGGCCCGCCCCATAAATCATACACAAATCTTATTTAAAACTGTAAACAACTTTCATGCAATTTAAAGCATAAGAATAAAACATGGCATTTCTCATCATGTACTTGCTTTAGAAAACATGTTAAAATCCACACGTTTTAGTTTAGAAAACTCACCTGATACGTTTGCTTGCTTTTTCCTACTCTGATCTTTACTCCCAAATTGCCTACATGAACGAAGGGACAGATTTATAAGCTGACTAGAACTATCCGGACACTTCTCACTTGCCACTCTACTCAATTCCGGACATCACTACTTTTCCGGACAACCACACTTTTCCGGACATCACTACTTTTCCGGACAACCACACTTTTCCGGACAACCACACTTTTCCGGACGATTAATTTATCCGGATGGCACACTTATCCGGACGACTAATTCATCCGGACAACACAATATCCGGACACCTCCACAACCCGACCAAGAAGCTATCCGGACACTCACCCGGACACTATCATGCTTGAAGGTGTCCGGACGAGCGTTGGACGAGTTTAATGGTTGAAAATCCTAATACATGCCTCTTAATCCTCAAGATAAGCTAATAAACTGTCAATAAATGATCTGTAATCGATTTCCCATCAGTTATCATTATCAAAACATAATTAAAGGTGATTAAATCCCTCTATTTGGCCTCAAATGACTTTAACCAAAGAAAACTCTCAACTACTTCAATAATCATCTGCCAAATCCTAAATGGAGTTATGGATTAAAGATTACCTGGTATGATTCTCGCAGAAACGAATTCCAAATCCTTCTCTTCTTTCTGATTTCGAGACTTGAAGACTCTTCTCCTCCAAATGCACAAAAACCCTCAAGAAAACCCTTTCCTCCTTTCTCACCAAACCCAACCGTCAACAACAATCAAATTCAGTAAATGGAAAGTTTCTTCTAGGGTTTTGTGCCCATATATACCCTATCTCATATTTACAAACTGGCCCCTCAACTTCTACTTTTGCTTAAAACTCCACACCAAACGCAAAACATTTCGAAAAAGGTCTGGGTCGTTACATATTATAATAATAGTTAATAAATAATATATTAATAAGGACAATATTGAAATATTTACAAAAAGCTACTGAAAAATTACTCCAAATAGGGTTTCAAAAAGCTAACTTATAAGCTAGTTAGCTATCTTATGGTCATCCAAACATTTACTCAGAAAAAAGCTAGCTTATAAGCTAGTTTTTTTTTGCCAAACAATGCTGAGCATTAACTATGTAAGATTTACTAGTTACTACACTTATTTATCAGGTCGGATCTTTTTCATAGCCACATGATAGTGTCCTTATCATAAAATATATTTTATGTTTGATCATTAATCAAAAAAGTTATTAAAATATACAAAAAGTCAACATATAACTGATTTATGTTGTTTGCAATGCGATTTTTTGTTTAACATAAGGTTAATGTAAATTCCTCTTTCATAGAAAATGCAACATGTTATTTACACCTAATAGCATTTCTTAGTAATATATATATATATATATATATATATATATATAGGGGTGCTATAATGTGCAACCCTTAAAAAAGTTGAAACCATTACAACCTACATCTTAGCCATTAATCATTCAATCCAAGGCTCATATTTATCTGATGGCTAGATTTTAATTAATAATAAAAAAATCCTATTTTATATTCAAATATGATTCACGCCAAGGGGCATTTCTGGAAAAAAAGAATTTAATGAAACTGAAGACATTATGGAATTACCGAAATCTTCGCCATTTTCAATTGGTTTCCATTTATCTCAAAAACCAACCAAACCAATTTCTGCAAAAAAATTATTCAACTTCTTCGAAAACTTAATCAGTTCATTCAACGACATACTTCCGCCGCCGGAGACCCGTGACGAGAGGCTTCAGGTGGCCGCACACTACTTCATAGCGGCCGTCATCTTCATCTTGTGCATCTGTTGCTTCAACTACTTTCTTATGCTCTATCTAGGGGTGTATTTGAGGCTAAAGTTGACCTTCATTTACTTTCTGGGTAGATGTTCATCTGGTAGTAGTATGGTGTATGAATCGATGATTCATGAATATCAATGCATGAATTTCAATGCATGAATTTCAACTCATGAATCAATATTTCATGAATATCAATGCATGAATCAACAATTCATCACTACTCATATACTATGATGAATACAGTTTAATGGATTCCAATTTAAGGGGAAGAATTTATTTAAGTTCCATAACTGTAGAGTGTTAAAGAAAACCTTGATTTGGTTCCACCAATTAAGAGTTGAAGATTTTTTTTTGCCGAAATGGGTTTTGGATGAAGAAGAGGATGATTTGTGGATGAAGAAAGCGATGATTTCCAGATGAAAAAGACGATGATTTCCTGATGAAGATGATGATTTGCGGATGAATAAGATGATGATTTGGAGAAGACGATAATTTCCTGATGAAGAAGATGATGATTTCTGGATGAAGAGGATGATGATTTGAAGAAGAAGATGATTTCCAGATGAAAAAGACGATGATTTTCAGATGAATAGAACAATGATTTGAAGAAGATGATGGATTTCGGATAAGAATACGATGATTATCGAACAAAGAAGACGATGATTTTCGAACGAAGGAGACAATGATTTCCGAATAAACTAGCAATCACTTTTATCGCCATTAAAGAATTCAACAAAAATTAATCCAAAGTAAGGAAATACGTAAGCAACAAACCCTAAATTAATGAAGAAGAAGAACCAGGAAAATTAATAACTAACAAGAATAACTCTCTACATTTTTTGGTAACATTGCATGAAAAACGGGATTCTCAAAATCCGTTTAATAATTAAACAAATATAAAAAATAATTAAATTGTTGATATTACATATATACCCTTCTGAATATTTATATAAAAAAAGGAAAAAGAATAATTCCAATACGAGATGGACGGTGATGATGAGGGTTGCAAGGGTTTCAACCTTTTCATGGGTTGCAAAATAGTCGTCCTCTATATATATATATATATATATATATATATATATATATAATAAGTTTGGGTCTAGATAAATCTTTTGATCTCATACGTAAATAAATATGCTAATTATATGGGAATTTAATTAAAATATCCAAAGTTTGACTTTGACTTACTAAAATACCCATTTTCTCGTCGAATTTACCGAAATACCCATTTTCCCGTGAAAAATCCCGCGATCGCGGGACCCACAACCACGTGGCACCACGTGGCACCACGTGGCACTACGTGGCACCACGTGGCACTACGTGGCACCACGTGGCACTACGTGGCACCAGGTTTGGCCATTTCTTCCGCTATTCCCCCTCAAGATACCCTGCGACTACCATTTTTCCCCTCAAGATACCCCGCGTTTACCAAAATGACCCCTGTCCCGCGATCGCGGGATTTTCCTGCCACATGTAGGGCTGGGGTTGAAACCTTAACTTTTTATAAATGTTTAGGGTTGGGTGTCGCCTATAAAGAGAGAGGGTGGGGGACCAAATCCGGCCACCAACATTTTTTTAATAATCTCTCCAAACTCTCTCCAAATTCTCTCAACTTCTCGTGTCGATTACGCGCTCGGTTTGAAGATGTCACGTGTTAGGGATGTTGTAAGTCATTTTTCTTAACCCTTTGTAGTTTGTTGTTGTTATCTTAAAATTTTAAAATATATGATATGTAAACTTTGTTGGTAAAGTATTATATGTAAACTTTGTTGTTTGAACTTTGTTGTTTGAACTTTGTTGTTTAAACTTTGTTGTTTGTATGTTGTTTAAACGTTGTTGTTTGAACTTTGTTGTTTGAATGCTGTTTAAACTTTGTTGTTTGAATGTTATTGTTTAAACTTTGCTGTTATCTTAAATTTTTGAAATATATAATATGTAAACTTTGTTGTTTAAACTTTGTTGTTATAAATGTTAAAGTGGTTTTATAAAAAATATGTTAGTGTTTTTTTGTTAAAAAAAGATAGTTTATAAAAAACAAGTTAGTGTTTTTTTTTAAAAGTTGGCGTTATTTATAGAAAAATATGTTATTTTTTTAGAGTAAACTACACTTTTGGTCCCTGTGGTTTGGTGTTTATAACACATTTGGTCCCTATAGTTTAAAAATTACACTTTAGCCACTACTGTTTGCCATTTGGTCCGGATTTGGTCCCTCTGACCAACGTCCGTCCATTGTCAGACGTTAGGGGCAACCATGTGAGATGCACATGAGGGTAAATCAGTCTTTTTCCCTCACAGGGACCAAATTCGAACCTTTACTCAAACCCTTTCTCTCGCCGGTTTCTGGGTTTTAGTCGCCGGAAACTGCTAATCTCGCCGGAAAATCGAGATCTTGCCGGGAACTGGGTTTATATCGCCAGAACGTTCATCCATGTCGCCGACCACCATTCAACCACCGGCGACCAACCATACCAGAGGTCTCTCTCTCTCTCACTCTCGTCTCTCCTCTACCCTCTCGATTTTCTGCCATAACATCACTCCCGTTGCCGCACCACAGATCGTCGGTGCCACCTCTCTCCATCTCTCTCACGTATCTCTAAACTCTTTGTATTCCCCCTCTTCTTCCCTCTCGCTCTCTAGATCGACCCCCCTCTCGATTACAGACCTGCAACCACTTCTCTGCAGGTCGCCAGCCACCAATCTGAGTTCTCCTACCACCGCCACTCCGCCAGCGATAAGAATCTGCCCTCCCTCTCGATTTCGTCACCACTCTCCATTTCCCCCTTTTCTTGGTCGATTGCAGACCTGTAATCGGCCTCACCCCTCTTTCTCTCTCGATTGTTTCTAACAACAGCAGCAAGAACACGCATCGACCACTGCCCTACCTTCGTCCCGTTTGCAGACCACCACAAACCTATGCTCGGAAAAATTAAATGCAGAAATAAATCGTCACAACCTCGATTGAAAATAAAAGCAAAGAGATGGATCGAAAGCAGTACCGAAAGCGATTTGATGAACAAAATGTTGGTTGTTCAGAAAAGCAAGCTGATGATGATGCTTATCCATTTATTTTTCTAGACAAATTTTGCACACCAAAACCCAAGTTCCTCAAGGTAATGGTATAAGGGTTTTGATGTGCAAAATTGTCTAAAAAAAAGAAGAGGAAGATGGTAATTGTATATGTGTGTGTGTGTGTTAATGTGTATTAAGTGGGTTTGTGTGTGTGTGTGTGTTTTTGGAGGGATTGAGTTGGGGAAGAAGAAGATAGGAGAGAGAAAGGGAGTAGGGGTGGGGTGGGGTGGGTTTGAGTAAAGGTCCGGATTTGGTCCCTGTGAGGGAAAAAGACTGATTTACCCTCATGTGCATCTCACATGGTTGCCTCTAACGTCTGACAATGGACGGACGTTGGTCAGAGGGACCAAATCCGGACCAAATGGCAAACAGTAGTGGCTAAAGTGTAATTTTTAAACTGTAGGGACCAAATGTGTTATAAACACCAAACCACATGGACCAAAAGTGTAGTTTACTCTTTTTTTTATAAAAAAAGTAGGTGTTAGTGTTTTTTTTGATAAATGTTAGAGTGGGTTTATAAAAATAAGTTAGGGCATGTTTGTTTTTTGTTTTTAAAGTCTGAAAGCCTCTTAAATCATTTTCAGTCAGACATTTGCTTATTAAGACCGTTTGTTTTTTTTTTACAAAAAAAGAGCTTAAAACCTCTTAAAGGCTCTTATTTCACAAGAGGTAAATATCTCTCTTAAAACCTCTTAACCTCTGAGCGTGCCCTAACTTCTCTCTTCCATGGTGGTGATGGTGGTGGTGATGGAGGTGGTGGCAGCGGCGGTGGCAGTGGTGGTGGCGGTTCTGGTGGAACCACCGGGACCAGAATCAGAAGGGTGAGACTGTGGCGGTGGTGGTGGTGGTGGCGGTTCTGGTGGAACCACCAGGACCAGAATCAGAAGGGTGTGACCGTGGCAACGGCGGTGGTGGTGGCGGTTCTGGTGGAACCACCGGGACCAGAATCAGAAGGGATGGTTCTTGAAGGAGGCTGTTAAGAAATGAAAACAAAGAGACCCTAGCAGCTAGTTATTTTATAGTGGGTTTTTAGGGTTTTCAAAGGCCCATTTTGAGTTTACTGATTTGGGCTTCTAGTATTTACATTTCTATTAAATTTATTAATAATAAAAATATATGATAGTATAATTTAATTCAGATTCAGACTTCAGACTTTACAAAAACAAACAATCTTATAATTCAGATTTCAACACCACCTTTTATAAAAAAGAGGTGAAATAAGATTTCAGACTTCAGACCTCTTAAAAAACAAAATGCACCTTAGTGTTTTTTTAAAAAGTTGGTGTTATTTATATAAATAAATGTTAAATTTTTTTTATAAAAAAATAGGTGTTAGTGTTTTTTTGGTTATAAAAAGAGAGTGTTTTTTTTAATTAAATGTTAGAGTGAGTTTATAAAAATAAATTAGTGTTTTTTTTAAAAAGTTGGTGTTATTTTTTGAAATAAATGTTAATTTTTTTATAAAAAATAGGTGTTAGTGTTTTTTTGGTTATAAAAAGAGAGTGTTTTTTTTAAAATTAAATGTTAGAGTGAGTTTATAAAAATAATAAGTGTTTTTTTTTTAAAAAAGTTGGCGTTATTTATAGAAATAAATGTTAATTTTTTTTATAAAAAAATAGGTGTTAGTGTTTTTTTGGTTATAAAAAGAGAGTGTTTTTTTAAAAATTAAATGTTAGAGTGAGTTTATAAAAATAAATTAATGTTTTTTTTTAAAGTTTGTGTTATTTATAGAAATAAATGTTAAATATGTTAGTGTTTTTTTGGTTATAAAAAGAGAGTGTTTTTTTAAAATTAAATGTTAGAGTGAGTTTTATAAAATAAATGTTAGTGTTTTTTATAAAAAAGTTGGTGTATGTTTAAACTATGGTGAATGACAACTTTGGTCCCTAAACTTTAGTGAATGACAACTTAGGTCCCTAAACTATGATGAATGACAACTTAGGTCCCTACATTATGGTGAATGACAACTTAGGTCCCTAAACTTTAGTGAATGACAACTTAGGTCCCTAAACTATGGTGAATGACAACTTAGGTCCCTAAACTTTGGTGAATGACAACTTAGGTCCCTAAACTTTAGTGAATGACAACTTAGGGAATTTAACCTTAAGTAATTGACAACTTAGGTCCCTAAACTTTGGTGAATGACAACTTAGGTCCATAAACTTTAGTGAATGCCAACTTAGGTACATAAACTTTGCTAATTGACAACTTAGGTCCATAAACTTTAGTGAATGCCAACTTAGGTCCATAAACTTTAGTGAATTATTTAATTGTTTATCTTTCTTTTGAGTTTCCTACTCATAAATAATTATTAGAAGTCACACTTTCGAAGCCCTAATACGTATATGTAACATTTTACCGAAACATCCGTAAATGGTATGAAGATATAAAAACATTGAAATTGGCTTCACATGCCATACTCAAATTCATTTTGGCCTCTTGCCAAAAGCATCTATATATAACAATGTTACATTGAAATAAAAAAAACCCACAACATATCTATTTGGATTTTGTCAAACGGGTGTAAATAGCCCTAAGGTATGTGGGGACTTAAGCAATCCTTGTGATTCCCCTGCTACCTGGAAGTCCAATTGATTGAGTGGGTTCTTTTCTAAAACTAAAATACATAAATAATTATCAACCCAATAAACCAAACAAGCATTATAACATCCATGAATTTTCTATGCAGAACGATTTTTTGACGATCGACTTGACATTAAGGTGTCGCGTTTCGCTCATCTTAGAGATGAGTCAGCGCTTCGCCACGCTAGGAGATCGGGTAGCTGGGATTGATGAGATCTTCAGAGGGACACCTTTCGGTCCATGGCTGGATCTTACCATGAGCGGCGGCGACCCCATGCTAGTCCACATGTTTCTACAGCTGGAGGTCGAGGTCTCCAATGCTGATGAGGAGGAGATGTATTTTTATGTCTTCGGGCATCATATGCGGTTTGGCCGTCGCGAGTTCTGTCTTATTACAGGACTACTTTTTGGAGACGAACCCCCCTTCCTCCGTTATCTAACATTACTTGGGTTAGTAGGGTTTGGCCTGATGAAAGACCATCTCGTTTGAGGCTGAGGACAGTCGTGGACACGATGAAAGGCCATTTTTTTGCCCTTAGCGACGAGGATGTTGTCCATGTATGCTTGGTGGTGACGGTGGATGTAACACCCGTGATTTTCGGGTAAGTACGACTTTGATTCAGGAGGAATCGATCTTGTAAGGAAATTATGGAAAATAGGATTTGGAGTTAAATCCTAGTTTTTATTGTCTTGTTGGATGGGGAATTCGAATACGAGTCCAACGTTCCTTTCCGGAGCGAAAACGGAGCTATAACGAAGAAGTTATGGCCGAAACCGCGTTTTAGAAGGGAACCAAACAGAAGCTGGCGCCGATCTTGGCGCCGATTGATCGGCACCGAGCACCTGGACGAAATAAATTCGGGTTTTAACCCCTTTTCTCCCTTTCTTTTTCATTCCCTCATCCCTCTCTCGATTTTCTTCACTTCCCTCACCCTCTCTCAGCCGATTTCTCTCAAGAAACACCATCCCCTCCCCTCTCCTTACTCATTTCTTCACCTAAATCAAACCCTCTTCCACCATTGATGAATATTTGAGAGCTTGGAGCTTTTGTGGAGACTAGGAGCTTGTTTTTGGAAGATTCAATTGGTTAAGGTAATCTCTCCCTACCCATTAGTTGTTATTATGGTTGATTTCACCTTCTTTCTATATGGAGATGTTGGGGGTCGATTTTGATGGTGATGGATTGAGATAATCTTCATCTTCTTCAGTTTTGAAAATTAGGGTTTGGTATAAGTTGGGGATTTTGATGTTCTATGTTTAAGGAACAATTCTTCATGGTTAGACTTGGTTATTGATGGTTGGAAATTCATAAATCTAGGTTTTGGAAGTTTCGGCTTGAGGATGCAAACTTCATCAAAGGAGCTTACGTTTGGAGAACTCTAGATTTAGCTTAATCTAGCAAAGGTGAGTTCAAGTTACTTTGCGAAAACTTTGTACATGCCAAAATGTTATTTTCTCAATTCATTATGTGTTTTACATGAAAAGTATCAATGTCGAGTTATTTGATGAGTTTTAACCTTTGAAATATTTATGGTTGTAAATATGGTAAAACGCTTGTATTTGGAAATTTGGGAAAATGTGATGAATAAATCATACATAAAAATGAGTTGTTGATTTATGTGGTAAATTGAGTCTATTTGTTATGAAAATGCATTTTGTGGATATTTGGAAGTATGCATATAGTACATCATGAGATGTTTTGAATATGTAAAGGTTGAGTCCTTTTGGAAATGAGGGTTATCCCGATCCAAGGTTTTATTTCGGGTTTTCATGGATTTGAAGTATTTACCGGCAACCGGTGTGTGTTGTTTTGTTTAATGTCATTGTATGACTTTTATGAATTATCTTTCGAGTTAGTTGAGTTTGTGGCTAGGTATTGGATTTATTTAAGTCTTGGGGACACTTGTCCGTTTTGATAGCTCAGAGTTGAGTTTTGATCATGATTTATGTTATTGGGGAATTGCATGTTTTAATGCATTTGTTTATATGTTTGGGGTCGTGTAATATTTTAGACCTTGTTGGCCATGGATCCATAGGCATTTGAGTTTCCCTTAGTCTCGCGGGCAAGAGGTCAGAATTGATTGAGCTCAGTTTACGAGACGTTAGTTTATTTTGTAGCACGGAATAGGCATCGGGTTCCATGATAAGTAAGGCGTGGACCTAGATGTTCGGGCGTCGTCTCATGGGCAGTAAGGTGTAATTCCATACATGTGCTTAGCACCAGATAGGCATCGGGATCCATGATAAGTAAGACGTGGACTTAGATGGTCGGGCGTCGTCTCATGGGCAGTAAGGTGTAATCCCTAATGTGCTGTTGTGGATTTGGTGACCCAATGTATAGACCTGGAGTGGTTGAAGTTGGGGGCATCATAGTCTCGTGGGCAATAGATCTGGAGTGATTGAGCTCAGTTTTACGAGAGTAATCCACGTGGGTGTTTATTACATAGTAAGTGACCCACTTTGGTGTTCCGTCACGTGCGATGTATACGGGTCTCCCCCGTCACCGAAAGGTGTTGTTTTGGGTATTTATTACTACTCATGTTTTCGGTGACGTGTTCTATTTATATGGATTGTTTTCCATAGTACGTAAGTTGTGGTTTATATCTCATCCGTGTATGATGTTTTAGGTATTTGTGTTACCTCCACCTTCAACGGATACGGGTCTTCCCCATTTTTGGTATTGGATTCTTATTACCTTTTACGGTCGCATTAGTATCGCTTCGTATTGTGTTTTAATAAAGAGTTATATTTAATGGATGGTTTCCATGTTTTACGGGTTGAGTATGTATCGTCAACCGTATTTTAAGGTTTTGCCTAAACTAACCTTATTCCCGTATTTGAGTGAGTTGGAAATGTAATTCATTTTGGAAAACGTATTATACCTTTCGGGAACTTTTCCATTGAAATGTGTGAGTTGGAAAATTGATGATCTGCAATTAAAGTAAACACTTTTGAAATCATGACTAAACTATTACTTATTTGATTTATGTTTTATATAGTCATGATAAAATGCTTGAACTCACTAGGCGTAAGCCTAACCCTTTTATTTGTCGGCATGTGCAACAGGTCTCAGGTTGGGAGTAGTTCTAGTGTCACATGTGAAAGGTCGTGTGCTAGTAGAGTGCTCGCGAGGTGATTTGAATTAGTGAAGTCTTCCGCACGTATTTGGAATTAGCAACTTGTGTCGTGTTAAGTAACACCCATTTAAGTTAGTTTATTGGGGGAATTATAATGTTTTAAATTCCGAGGTAATTTAAGGAATGAATTGTAGAAATGATTTTTATCTTGTTGGGTATTTTATTGAAATTTTATTTAGTTTCTCGTTCCGAATTTGAGGGTGTTACAAGTTGGTATCAGAGCATAAGTTTGAGAGATTTAGGTGTTGATTTTGGATACCTAGACTCAAACTAGCGTTCGTTTAAGTAAATGATAGTGAAATTCACCTTTAGGCACTTTAAGATAGGACGTTTTGAAGTTGATGGATGTTGTTAGAAACGAGAGTCACGTCGAGAGTAACAAAGATAATCATGTATGGTGCGTTCATAGTGACGCCTGGCCAATGTCATGGTGAACCTACTAGTACATGTGCGTACTTGAATTACTTTAGTGTGATGATCGTTGGGGTAGTGAAGGAGGTTATAAGCTAGTAGTCGTTGGAATAGATGGACGATTCTAGTATTAGTCACTTGGAGTGACGATAAGCATGATAATTGCTTTAAGTAGACCGTTTCGGGTCGAGATTGATGGTTGGATTAGAACCATAGGCTTATTGAGCCGACTTTGATTTGAGGAAAAACCGTAAGGTTAATTGATGTAATTCCCAACTTGCCTTAAGAGGTTTGAATATCCGGATGACAATAGTGGACAAGAGGGATTTGGAAGGGTATGAATTGAGACGTTGAATGCCGACTAAGTCATGCACAGTTTATTTTGAAAATAAATTTCATCAACTAGTTCTTGTGTTTCAAATCCTTATATGGATTTTTGTTATGAAATTTTGAGAAATGTTTAGCACACACACAAGATTTCAAATCGTGGTTTTGAACGTGCATGAAACCGTTTTATTGCGGGAGATGCAAACTCCGCCGGGATTTGTTTTTGCCTTATTTCATTGTTGCTCAACATTTGTTTTGGATGTAATGACAATCATATTTTTATGATGTTTGAGACGTTAGGCAATAACTACGGCTTGTGACTTTAACATTGGATCTCCTCCACATATGTTAGAGTTTGGACGAAAAGTTATTTTCCATTTTGTTTATGTGAAGTTATTTTGGGGATTTTGTTTAATGAGAGTTGTTAAATAATGTTGTTTATGTGGTATTACCATAGAAGGGATTTTGGAATTTGGCATTTTAGCCATGATTTTGCTTATAGCAGTTTGGCCTTGGAAGCATGATGTTTAGCGCCGTTTTATTGACTTGGAGTCATTGAGTTCGTTGAGGTTCATGGAGTTTGTTTTACGACATGTTGAGTCGTGTGAGTATAATTTCACAAGGTGCATGCTTTAATTACTTACGTGAAAAGTTTACGAGTTATGTTGGGCATTTGGTCCCACTCGAGTTTTGTGAGAAAAGTTAATTTTATGCCATAAGGCGACTAAGAAAAGATGAGTTTGGAACTCTAGTGTTGCGTAACTTTTCTTTCAAGAGTTTGTGTTACTAAGTATTTTATTGCAAATAGTTCAGTGTATGGATTGATTTATACATGACTTAAGTGATGCATGAAAGAACGTTTTGGTGACATTTCATAATGATTTACTTGGGACGCTTTTGGTCAGTTAAATGTTTATTATCATTTTATGTAAAATGTGTTATATTGACTTCGGGGTATGCATAGCTTGGTAACCATTGTTTCTCAATATCTTGACAAATGAGTGGTGCACGAAATGTTTTATTAAATTCTTGTTTAAATGAGAGGCCATTTGGTCAAGGGGGTGTTTTGGTGTTGTGAAAATTATGCATAAGTTTACAATGTTTTATATTTTGAAAATATAAATGCGTGAGTCGTTGACATTTGGTTAATTTGGAATTGCCGATTATTTTGGGAGAATTGAAAACCTTTTTTTGAGTTTTGAAGAAATGCGTACTTGGAGTATTTTTGACAAATACATTTTAAGTAATGACGCTTTGACGTTTTATGTCCCAAGTACGAAATTTTGAGGAAATGCTTGTGATGAAAATTTTAGAAAAATTGTTGGCATAAAACTATGTTGCGTACAATTTCCTATGTTTTGAACATTTACACGCACCGTTGGTGCAATTCGAGAACTGAAGTCGGTTTGACCCTTATTGGTGTCGACCATTTACTAGCAATTGTTCCTTCCTAGTTTTCTTTTTAGAAAGTACATGGTTGTGTACAGTGTTATCAGTAACGTTTTGCTCGTGTGTCGTTATGTGACCATTTGAGAAAATTTTGGAAATCAATTTAAAGAATTTCATCTTTTGAAATTTTTATGTGAGTATTTGATGCATATGTGTTAGTACAAGAAATTTCTAAGAAGTACTACGAGTTTGCATATCTACCCCAATTTGAGGTTTTATGATGTTTCAAGTCGATATTTTCAAATAATGGAAACGGATTGGTTTTGTCTTTAAACTTGGAACCTGCACAAGTCGTTTTTGTGTTTTGACTGAGGTGTAATTAGGAATCGTTTCCTAGTTTTGTATAATAAACTGGCGCGCACAAATTTTGTTGGCGAACTTTATTCCATACCAATTGTTTGGTCAGAAAAGAATTTGAGTCAACTACCGTTTGGGCTTCTTTTGAAATACGTGTGGAAATTGTGCACATCGTTAAAATGGGCAGTTACCTTGAGTGCACGTCATGAGTCAATCCATACTAGAACTGTGTTGTTACTTTTTAAAGAATTTGTTTATTACGCTTTTGCGTTTTGTGGTTAAACTGAATTGCAATGAAATGGTTTTCAGCATGATTTTCATATGTGGGACGAGCGTGTCCAGTTTTACGTAACTACTGAGCTGATAGTAGTAGTTTTGTGCGTACGGTGTATTCGATATGAAAATCTTAGTATTGAAAATATTTTGTGAATGGTTTTGCTTAATTGGCATATTTATTGAATAACGCACTTGAAAACCTTGAACTCGTTAGGACCTTGGAAAGAGTAAGTAACCCAGCTAAGGGTAAGTGCGTGTAGCACTTGACGGTGGAAGGTTGCGTATTCCACGCGTGTTCGTAGTTTGGGCCGGATGATTTCGGTATTTAAGTAAATGTGGTTGCGATAATTGGAGGCTTAGACTTGCGATAACACATTTTGGGGTTTGTTTAGCCGTTTTGTTGACAACCTTAGTTTTGGTGGAAACCCTCGGTAAACGGAAATCGTGTGGGGAGTCCCATTAGAGTTCAAGCATGGTGGTATAACTAAGTGTCAACCTTTGTGGGTTGGAGATTGGGAACCGTTAGCATATTCGGAGGGTGTAGTCCGATTTTAAACGAAACGAGGATAGCGGTTGCAGCAAATCCTAAGATACTCAAGCGTAATGAGTAGATTTTGTAGTGATGATTTTCCTTGGGCGGTAAAGGAACCTGCCGGATGACTGATGTTGTGACGAGTCCTTGGAGTCTTTTAAAACTCGTGGAGTTATGTGACAGTAAATGGTAAGGATGATCGGAGTTGATGATTTTGTTGGGTTCATTAGTGAACAAACCTTGGGGTGATTTAGAATCCGAAACTGGAACGAGATGTATGGAACATCTAAGGTTGGGAGACGACCGGAGTCGTTTAACTAGGAGTTATCCTAGTGGTTGGAATGTTGTTACGGACAGGTAACATGTACTTGAAGAAGTTTTGTTGGTAAGAAATTATTCGAGGAATTGTCTTTGTAAGACTGTGTGGGGGAAAAATAGATTTCAGTAGGAATTATTTAATTTTGGCCGGCATTGAGTCGGTTAGCCGTGATTTGTAAAGGATGTATATTTCGAGGACGAAATCTTTCAAGGTTGGGAGAATTGTAACACCCGTGATTTTCGGGTAAGTACGACTTTGATTCAGGAGGAATCGATCTTGTAAGGAAATTATGGAAAATAGGATTTGGAGTTAAATCCTAGTTTTTATTGTCTTGTTGGATGGGGAATTCGAATACGAGTCCAACGGTCCTTTCCGGAGCGAAAACGGAGCTATAACGAAGAAGTTATGGCCGAAACCGCGTTTTAGAAGGGAACCAAACAGAAGCTGGCGCCGATCTTGGCGCCGATTGATCGGCGCCGAGCACCTGGACGAAATAAATTCGGGTTTTAACCCCTTTTCTCCCTTTATTTTTCATTCCCTCATCCCTCTCTCGATTTTCTTCACTTCCCTCACCCTCTCTCAACCGATTTCTCTCAAGAAACACCATCCCCTCCCCTCTCCTTACTCATTTCTTCACCTAAATCAAACCCTCTTCCACCATTGATGAATATTTGAGAGCTTGGAGCCTTTGTGGAGACTAGGAGCTTGTTTTTGGAAGATTCAATTGGTTAAGGTAATCTCTCCCTACCCATTAGTTGTTATTATGGTTGATTTCACCTTCTTTCTATATGGAGATGTTGGGGGGGGGGGGGGGTCGATTTTGATGGTGATGGATTGAGATAATCTTCATCTTCTTCAGTTTTGAAAATTAGGGTTTGGTATAAGTTGGGGATTTTGATGTTCTATGTTTAAGGAACAATTCTTCATGGTTAGACTTGGTTATTGATGGTTGGAAATTCATAAATCTAGGGTTTGGAAGTTTCGGCTTGAGGATGCAAACTTCATCAAAGGAGCTTACGTTTGGAGAACTCTAGATTTAGCTTAATCTAGCAAATGTGAGTTCAAGTTACTTTGCGAAAACTTTGTACATGCCAAAATGTTATTTTCTCAATTGATTATGTGTTTTACATGAAAAGTATCAATGTCGAGTTATTTGATGAGTTTTAACCTTTGAAATATTTATGGTTGTAAATATGGTAAAACACTTGTATTTGGAAATTTGGGAAAATGTGATGAATAAATCATACATAAAAATGAGTTGTTGATTTATGTGGTAAATTGAGTCTATTTGTTATGAAAATGCATTTTGTGGATATTTGGAAGTATGCATATAGTACATCATGAGATGTTTTGAAAATGTAAAGGTTGAGTCCTTTTGGAAATGAGGGTTATCCCGATCCAAGGTTTTATTTCGGGTTTTCATGGATTTGAAGTATTTACCGGCAACCGGTGTGTGTTGTTGTGTTTAATGTCATTGTATGACTTTTATGAATTATCTTTCGAGTTAGTTGAGTTTGTGGCTAGGTATTGGATTTATTTAAGTCTTGGGGACACTTGTCCGTTTTGATAGCTCAGAGTTGAGTTTTGATCATGATTTATGTTATTGGGGAATTGCATGTTTTAATGCATTTGTTTATATGTTTGGGGTCGTGTAATATTTTAGACCTTGTTGGCCATGGATCCATAGGCATTTGAGTTTCCCTTAGTCTCGCGGGCAAGAGGTCGGAATTGATTGAGCTCAGTTTACGAGACGTTAGTTTATTTTGTAGCACAGAATAGGCATTGGGTTCCATGATAAGTAAGGCGTGGACCTAGATGGTCAGGCGTCGTCTCATGGGCAGTAAGGTGTAATTCCATACATGTGCTTAGCACGAGATAGGCATCGGGATCCATGATAAGTAAGACGTGGACTTAGATGGTCGGGCGTCATCTCATGGGCAGTAAGGTGTAATCCCTAATGTGCTGTTGTGGATTTGGTGACCCAATGTATAGACCTGGAGTGGTTGAAGTTGGGGGCATCCTAGTCTCGTGGGCAATAGATCTGGAGTGATTGAGCTCAGTTTTACGAGAGTAATCCACGTGGGTGTTTTATTACATAGTAAGTGACCCACTTTGGTGTTCCGTCACGTGCGATGTATACGGGTCTCCCCCGTCACCGAAAGGTGTTGTTTTGGGTATTTATTACTACTCATGTTTTCGGTGACGTGTTCTATTTATATGGATTGTTTTCCATAGTACGTAAGTTGTGGTTTATATCTCATCCGTGTATGATGTTTTAGGTATTTGTGTTACCTCCACCTTCAACGGATACGGGTCTTCCCCGTTTTTGGTATTGGATTCTTATTACCTTTTACGGTCGCATTAGTATCGCTTCGTATTGTGTTTTAATAAAGAGTTATATTTAATGGATGGTTTCCATGTTTTACGGGTTGAGTATGTATCGTCAACCGTATTTTAAGGTTTTGCCTAAACTAGCCTTATTCCCGTATTTGAATGAGTTGGAAATGTAATTCATTTTGGAAAACGTATTATACCTTTCGGGAACTTTTCCATGGAAATGTGTAACAGGTCTCGAGTTGGGAGTAGTTCTAGTGACACGTGTGAAAGGTCGTGTGCTAGTAGAGTGCTCGCGAGGTGATTTGAATTAGTGAAGTCTTCCGCACGTATTTGGAATTAGCAACTTGTGTCGTGTTAAGTAACACCCGTTTAAGTTAGTTTATTGGGGGAATTATAATGTTTTAAATTCCGAGGTAATTTAAGGAATGAATTGTAGAAATGATTTTTATCTTGTTGGGTATTTTATTGAAATTTTATTTAGTTCTTCGTTCCGAATTTGAGGGTGTTACAGTGGAGATGACCTTCATGGGCCGTGAGTGGAGCCATTATGCTTCCGAGGAGGTCCTTACGGCCGTCGAGGATTTGCATTTGTTTAGCAGGTATCCGTGGGGTAGCCACATCTGGACATATACCTACAGACAGATGCACCGAGCCATCGCCAGACGCGGCGACATACATGGGAAGATGGCTCTTGGTGGATTTACATACGGCTTCAAGGTTAGAAAAGTAGTATATAACATAAACAATAATACATACACACTGTTTGGATTTCCTTTTTACGTACTTGCTCTTCTTGTGTAATTACAGATATGGATCTTGGAGATGTTTCCCATCGCCCGTCAAAGTTTCACCACACGCACCGACGTGTTAATTAGGGGAACCCGTTGGCAAAGGATTAATAACCTTACTAGGAACAGTTGCATTGCGTTCTTCAGCCGGTCACGCACCGTAAGTTCTTTCACTATGTTTACAATGTTTCCTACGTTATTCCCTGTTATTAAGTTTTAATGTGTTTTACCATATATTTAGCCGGCGTATGCGCCTCTTGAAAACCTTGTGGCTACGGATACCGAGAGGGACACGGCTTGGTACAGAAACAGCATGACCTTTATCGATAGAGAGTTGGCGCGACATCATAGGTCTAGTTCCTCATCCGACGAAGATGAGGAAGACGACGCGAGGCCCCTTCCGATCGATATCAGCCGGCCCCTTCCGATCGATATCAACCGCCACCTTCCTCCTCCCATCAAGATCCGACACACGTCCACGGGCCATCTCGTGGCAGTCATGAGGAGCTGTGGGACTACGTCCACGGGACCCAAGACACATGTATCCAAGATCTGGAGGCATTCGTCAGAGACTTTCGCGTTGTTCGGGTTAGTGTTTAACTTAATTTGTCGGCAAATTGGTCTTTTAGTTTGTATATTAATATTACGTTCCATATTTGTTTTAGCTGTCGGGTACGACGCCGATCTCCGCTCCGTTCGGACAGGGGGCACCGACGCCGTTTGCCACCACATCCCATCCGTCATTCCCGGAGAGTGTAAGTCACACTGAATAACCAATGTAGTTATATATTCGTTCCTAAATTTTTAACTCTTATAATGATCAATGTCACGCAGGTCGGAATGTCGGGGCCAGGGGGTTACACAACCCAAATGCCGCCGTTTGGCACATCCTATGCGACATTCCCGGAGAGTGTAAGTCACACTGAATAACCAATGTAGTTATATATCCATTCCTAGGTTTGTAACTGTTAAAATGAATGATGTCATGCAGACTGGGATGATGTTGGCAGGGGGTTACACAACTCAAATGCCGCCGTTTGCTACCACATCCTATGCGACATTCCCGGAGAGTGTAAGTCACATTGAATAAGTAATGTAGTTATATTTATCGTTCCTAGGTTTGTAACTGTTAAAATGAATGATGTCATGCAGACTGGGATGATGTTGGTAGGAGGTTATACACACCCAACGTTGACGTTCGGCACCTCATCATTCACGGACCTCCTTGGAATACCGCAGACAAACTTTTACAGGCCGGACATGCCGGGGCCGTCGTACGTCACACCGCCACCACATACTATGACTGTAAGTTATTTTGGTAGTTTTGGTTTAATTGTGAACATGATGAAATTGTACTTAAAACATCTAATAAGTTAATTTTCATTCGATGGGGTCGGGAGAGGACTTACGGTGCTCGGAAATTCTCGGGGACCACTTCTCGGAGCCGGAATTTGACCCGATGGATGTGGTAGAACCTGCTAGGCCGGTTCGGAATAGGAAAGACTCATCATGGTGGGTTCCCCACTATTTGGCCGACAAAGATCTACCACACCGCCCCGTGAAAAGAAAGCCAGGGCAAAGGTGACAGGAAAGGGAGCGGGAAAGAAGGCGGGAAAGAAAGCCGGAAAGGGAAAGATGGCTTCACCGGAGCGTCTTCCGGCCGATGATATATTGAACATATGCCAGACTGGTAACCTCCCAAGCCTGGTATTCATCCCTTTCCTCAACCTGGACATCACCCCCACGTTTTTCAAAGTATTGCTGGCAGTTGACCCTTTGGAGTCTAACTTAGATGATGTGGTTAGTATTGAAGTTTAACTATAGTCATATAATCAAATATATTTATATTACATGTCTAACCATCTATTTTTTGTGTATAGCACATCGATTGTTGGGTCGACATTCTCCAACGTTCCCGTCTACCAGACACGAGGTGGACCGTCATGCACAGTACTTTCTTTGCGTTCATGATCCTTCCACATCAAGGTCCCGCCTCCGTGACTAACTCATGCAATGGCATGGAAGGGGTGAATTGGCGGTTTCTCGATGTCGGCAGGGGGTTACACAACCCAAATGCCGCCGTTTGCCACCACATCCTATGCGACATTCCCAGAGAGTGTAAGTCACATTGAATAAGTAATGTAGTTATATATTCGTTCCTAGGTTTGTAACTGTTAAAATGAATTATGTCATGCAGACTGGGATGATGTTGGCAGGAGGTTATACACACCCAACGTTGACGTTCGGCACCTCATCATTCACGGACCTCCTTGGAATACCGCAGACAAACTTTTACAGGCCGGACATGCCGGGGCCGTCGTACGTCACACCGCCACCACATACTATGACTGTAAGTTATTTTGGTAGTTTTGGTTTAATTGTGAACATGATGAAATTGTACTTAAAACATCTAATAAGTTAATTTTCATTCGATGGGGTCGGGAGAGGACTTACGGTGCTCGGAAATTCTCGGGGACCACTTCTCGGAGCCGGAATTTGACCCGATGGATGTGGTAGAACCTGCTAGGCCGGTTCGGAATAGGAAAGACTCATCATGGTGGGTTCCCCACTATTTGGCCGACAAAGATCTACCACACCGCCCCCTGAAAAGAAAGCCAGGGCAAAGGTGACAGGAAAGGGAGCGGGAAAGAAGGCGGGAAAGAAAGCCGGAAAGGGAAAGATGGCTTCACCGGAGCGTCTTCCGGCCGATGATATATTGAACATATGCCAGACTGGTAACCTCCCAAGCCTGGTATTCATCCCTTTCCTCAACCTGGACATCACCCCCACGTTTTTCAAAGTATTGCTGGCAGTTGACCCTTTGGAGTCTAACTTAGATGATGTGGTTAGTATTGAAGTTTAACTATAGTCATATAATCAAATATATTTATATTACATGTCTAACCATCTATTTTTTGTGTATAGCACATCGATTGTTGGGTCGACATTCTCCAACGTTCCCGTCTACCAGACACGAGGTGGACCGTCATGCACAGTACTTTCTTTGCGTTCATGATCCTTCCACATCAAGGTCCCGCCTCCGTGACTAACTCATGCAATGGCATGGAAGGGGTGAATTGGCGGTTTCTCGATACTGTATGTAAATCGTTTTACTCTTATTTTATTTAAGTTGTTTGGTTGCTAACTAAGTTGTCTAATATTGTAATATTTCAGGTGTACATCCCTATATGCATTCATCCTAAACATTGGCTGCTCGGAGTGTTTGATCTTCGCATATGGTGATGACCATATATGACAGCGACGCTGCCAATCTCTTCAAAGATGCTTTGGATGAGCGTCTTCGGCAATTTAAAGTTGTGCTGACGGAGTTCTTTAGCCGGATCGGGGATCTGGACCGTCGCGAAAGGTCATGGCACTTCCGTCACAGGTTAGCCAACAATGCACCACAACAGCAAGGGATGAATGTGGATTGCGGTGTCTGGGTATGCTGTAATGCCAACATCTTGATTAATAACGATGTGGTAAATTTACACCCTTCCTGCACCGAAGATGAGGCCAGGGAATTTCGCGTACATATGGCGGAGTCCATTTATGCGCATTGTCAAACACAACAACATTAGGTTGTTTATGTAACATTAAATAATTGTTATTTTTAGTGTTAACTTATTTTGTTAAAGTATTGTGATTGAAGTTATAATTTTGTTTATTATTTTGTTAAAGTATTTAACTTGGAGCCTAAAAAGTGTGACAAAAACAGTAAAAACATGCAACAACACTTTACTCTCTCTTCCTATGTGGGATACATTCCTACACCCATTTGGTTTTTGCTAATTTCATCCAGTTACTCAACTTTGAGTATCGATATCTCATTCACACATACTCCGTTTTGGACGCATTATATATCGTTTCGAAGCTCTCATATAGGAGAACATAAACATACTAAGAGTTAGTTATATATAACATATATATATATATATATATATATATATATATATATATATATATTTATTTATTTATTTATTTAAATGTGTCTAAAGTTTAGTAAAAACCATATTTTTACTACTGAGTGAACTCAATGAACCGGCGAAGGGTTTTTTGTTAAATGGAAGTCTTATTGTCGAAGCCGAGTTTTCTTTGGTTGGAATGCTTAAAAATTTCATCTGAAAATTGGTGTCTTCCTTGTGTGATCTAAAGAACTTTATATTTTAGGTATAACAGAATTTTGTAACTAGTACTATATTGGTTCTTGTTGTCTGGAAGTGATTCATATGATGCAAAAATTGATATTATGTAACGTAGAACAGTATCTATATTATAGAAACTTGCATTTGACAGTGCCATATAAATCTTCTCTAAATTCTCATTAATTAGTTATGTTTAGCTTCAATTCAAAAAAGTTGGAAAATAAAATGTTGAGTAGGTGATGAAACAAATTATGGATGCATGGAGGCTGTGCAGGGACTGCTTAGCTCTAATCAGAAGAGATCAACAACTCTTTCAAGCAATGGCATCATCAAGAAATTGCATGGGCGAAAATGTGTTCCTCAACGTTCCCCGCTTTTTTAACTGTTGTTTGTTAACTTTCTATGTTTGACAATTATTAATTGCCTATTAAACTTGGAAGTGTTGCATTTTTTTCATTGTGATGAAAAATGCTTCGCTTCCAAATATTATGTGTGCAAGTATCACTTGACGTAGTTGCTTGTAATATTATATTGGGACTTGTATGGCGTTTACAAATAATTTTCAGCCTAATGAAAGACCTTTATTCAAGAGCAGACTTCCTTTTGCAGACGAATCTTGCAGTTACTTTTTCAGTCGAATCTTACAGGCTCTTTTGCAGACGGATCTTGCAGTTACTTTTTCAGTCGAATCTTGCAGTGAACTATTCAGACGAATCATGCAGGCAACTTTTCAGACGAAATCTTTAACCATATCCACATCCCTAATGAAGAACATACATTTTCACGGCTATAAGTAGATGGCATGATGAAGTAGTAATTCACAACTTGCTATCTATCTTTTATACATTCTTTTACACCGTTTACAAACATTCTCTCGCTTTTCTTAACACTATGGCTGGAGGTTCAAGATCAAGGGGGAACAGGTCGGCGAATGGGGCTGGAACTTCACGTTCGGCAGCCTACCAACCAATGAACGATGGAGCTCGCCGGAGTACCTGGAAGTTACCGAAAACAGACGAGGAGTGGAGAAACTATGGGCGGACTGCGGCCGATTATCCATTCACGGCTGAGGAGGAACAAGACTGGGAGATGGCATGCGAGAATTACTACTTCGATAATGACGGAGAAAATCCACCAACGTATCATTGTACCCAACCACCACAAAGTCAACGAATTACTCCTTTAGTGAAAAAATCCATTGATAAGACGAACGCCGGTATCGAAAGGGTAAAAGGTATGTGGAACCATAACAGGGGGATTCATCAGGGGAAAATGGAGTATCTAGCGGAGAAGAAACGAGAACTGGCCATGACTAGGGCTCACGTTCGGGAGCTGCAACGACAGATTAAGGAAGTAGAAGAGGAACTACAAGAAATCGAAGACGACTACACGGGAATGGAGGACGTCATCAAGGAAAAGGTTAACTTCATCACTGGAATCTAGGAAGCATTTCAGTCATAGATTTCTTTGTTTACCTGCACTGTATCCGTTTCGTTTGGGAAGATGATTTGCAATAATTGATCTTTTAATTAATTTCCTTATTAAATAACTTAAAATGGGGAAAACATTTTCTTTAATTAATTTCTATATTAAATACATTAAAATGAAAAGGAAACAATACATTAAAAACCTCAACTACATAAAATGATAACCTAAAAAAACTATAGGGACCATTTATGCTTTTTTTTATTTGCCCCAAACTAGAGGGGCCAAAACTGCAAATTTCGAAAAATCGCGGGACTACCGCGGGACACAATCGCGGGACAGGGGCCAAAACTGGTCCCGCGGGCAAAGTTGAGGGGGGAAATGGTAGCCGTTGAGGGGGAATAGCGGGATAAATGGCCAAACCTGGTGCCACGTGGTGCCACGTGGTTGTGGGTCCCGCGATCGCGGGATTTTTCGCGGGAAAAATGGGTATTTCGGCAAATTGAACGAGAAAATGTGTATTTTGGCAAGTCAAAGTCAAAATTTGGGTATTTTAATTAATTTCCCTAATTATATTGGTCGCAATTATAATTGCAATCTTATTTTTTTCAAAAGACAAGCAAATTTTATTGAAATATAACAAAAGGGTAAACAAAAAGTCAAAACCTAAAAACCATCAAATACACAAACCCAAGGTAGCGTTTGGTACGTAGACATGATTGGATTGGACATGACAGAATTGAACATGACTGGACAGGACAAGAAGCTAGGACTGGACTGGACATGACATGACTGGACAAGACAATGTTTGTCATGTGTTGGGTATGACTAGGACAGTAGGACTCGATATGACAGGTCTGGACAAGTTCTCCAAAAGTTGTTCGATGATTTTATATGTAAATCATATAATAGTTATATGTAAATCATTTTCTATTTGTTTACACAGTTTTCATACATATAAATACATACAAAAACCATAGTACGAAAATTAAACGAAAATCTCGAATAATTGATGGTAGTTGTTTGGGTAAAATTTCACCAGTCTCGACCACGACCAAGGTAAGGAAAAACACTTATTTCACTTTTCCATAACAAGGTAAAATCATAGTACTTTAACCCCTGACCAAAGTTGAAATCGAAAGTTATCTACCTCACGACACTCGACCACGATGTCGTCTAGCTCACACGACCGTCGTATAGAACCATGTGACCTCGACCGACTAACGTACATTGTTTATGTTACTTTTTCAGTGTTTAAATGCAGGAATTAATGGCATTGAAGATCAACGGCTATAACCGACGAGGATCATAACTGGCATTAATTCCAAAGACGTTACGACCGTTATTCCAATATTTAGGAAGATCATTGAATGATGCGAAGACTATAAAAGCGAAGGCTCAATCATCATTTGGACAGGACACAATCTCTCACAATCATCTGAACTCTGAAGAACACTCGAAGCAAGGAATTCTCTCTCGAAGAATCACTCTCGACGCACGACAGTCACACACGACACTTCGTTTTTTTCACACGATACACTTGTTTTCCACGCACAAAACACTTGTTACTTTACATTTAAAGTCTTTCTTTCATTTGTATTGTAATCATTGTACGATCGACACCCGAAACATAAGGATATCGCCCCTGTTTGCGACCATAGTGCAACGGCGACATCATCCTTGTCGTCCGCAGGTTTTTTCCTCATTGAGGTTTTTCCCGCGTCACCAAATTCTTTGTCTCATTTACATTTTTGTCTTTGTCGCAAGCTTTGTCAAAAGATTCCCTTCTTTAGTTGTTAAATTCCACAATCAACCTTAAGTTATCCTTTTGGACGATTTTTGGCATTAACAGTAGTGGTGGTGGTGGTGGACAATGGAATGGTAAAACTTAAAATAGGTCGTTGTATTGGAGGAAGAGGCGGAGGTGGCCGACGGTGGTTGGCGGTGAACGTCGATGGTTGGTGGTTGTGGTGGTGGCAATGGGTGGTGGTTGTGGAGGTGGTGGAGGAAGTTGTTGTAATGGATGAAGAGGTGGAAGTTGTCTACGATGGTTGGTGGTGGCTACTGGTGGCCGCCGATGCTGGTGGTGGGCATGGGTGGTGATGATCGTGGAGGTGGCGATGGGTGGTGGTTGTGGAGGTGGTGAGGAAGTTGTTGTAGTGGATGAAGAGGTAAAAATGGTTGACAATGGTTGGCGGTGGCTACTGGTGGTCGCCAATGATTGTGGCGACCATGGGTGGTGGTGATTGGTGTTAGTGGAGGTGGTCAACGATGGTAGTGGTGGTGGCGATGGCCAATGGTTGTGGAGGTGGTGAAGGAGGTTGTATAGTGAAGGAATAGGTAGAGGTGGTGGACGGTGGTTGGCGGTGGCTACCGGTGGCCGCCGATGGTGGTGGTGGCGACAATGGGTAGTGGTGACCTTTAATACTAATACCATATTAGGATTATATATCAAATGGTGGTAGATCAGTAATTTTTTAGTTTATGTCACACTTTTGTCCCATGTTGTTCCACCTATTTTGGTGGAACAAGAAAAGACCCCTTTTGTCCCATCTTGTCCCACCCTATCTAGTTCTTGTCCCTGTCCTATGTCGTGCCAAACGTGGAACAGTGAATTTCGGTCTTGTCCCATGTCATGCCAAAGTGGGATAGTGAATTTTGTCATGTCCTATTTTGTCCCATCCCATGCACCAAACGCAGCCCAAATGGCCAAAACCCTAAAAAGGATGTCAACACCAATCTAATGGAATAACCAAAGTGACACTAGAAATATATAGAAATTGGCCCACAAAATCGATGCTCAAGTGAAATGAACCACAACAATAACAAAATCAAGTGAACCCGAGAGTATCCCCATTAGGCAGTAGCACCAAACTATTGAAACGTGATCTCCAAGCACCCGAACACCAAAGCCAACCCTCAACCCATTAATGAGAACATCAACGACCACATGAGCTAGCCGTCAAACCCATGACACTCACCCACTAAGTTCAAGACAACTTGAAACACTTGGTGCGCTTGTAGTCTGTAATCAATGGAATGACAAATATTGAAGAGCAAAGGAACGATTAGTTTGTTTGAGAAGATGTTTCAAATTAAGTATAATGTGACTTAGAATTATTTTGTTATTTTCTATCTTCACAATTCAACAATAATCAAGATCTAAACCAACTTTTAACCTCTTAATGCAAAAAATATGTATATTACCAATATATTTAAGAATTTTTCTAAATTTTAATTCTTATTAAATTTAAAAATTCTTGAATATGAAATAAAGTGAGTGGATTTTCTTTAAGTAGAAATGGAATGACAATTAACATTACATGCAAGCAAAGTAAGTCTTGGTAGTTGAACGGATTCATTAATTGTTGGGAAGGTTATTAGAATGTGGTGTTACCACCAAGAAACAATGATCTCACGCAAAACTAATTAATTATAATTAATACTAATTATAAATACCTTTTTTTTAAAACACCAACAATTATATTAGAGAAAAAATAACAAAACATACAATAACGTAACATTTTTGCAAAAGTAGAAACAAAAAAGAAATTAATAGCGCCTAAACACAAGCCAACAAACCGGGAAAGAAAAATAGCAAAAAAATACGAGAGACTATCTGACTTTTAGATCAACCGAGAGGCCTGCAACATTAATATGTCTAGGAAATACTAAAGTTTTTAGCACAGTTTGCTAACCAACTATTTGAAAGAAGTTGGATATTGAAAGATAAATCAGTCTGAGGAAGTAGCCGATCAAATAACACCACTATGTTACAATAATCCCAAGTAAAGTACAATTGATTATTGTTTCGTTCGTTGCTTGAAGATTTTCAGATGTGCGATCACACAATGTTTGCTAGTACGATACTTATATAAAATAGTTGTGTACCCAGTACGTTGCAGTTTGAAGCTGAGATTTTAAAGCTTCAATCCTACATTTTGCTTCGTTCTATTATCCATCCCTCGTGGTTTCTTTAATTTTATGGTCTTGGTTTTTAATAGGAAATCAAACGATACAAAAGTTCAAAGTTAATACAGTTGTTCAGAAAGAGATTTTGAAAGAGAATCGTAGGATTATGGCGGTTCTAAACCCGTAACAGTTGTTGTTCTTAACTTTTAGAGATAATGACTTATGCGTTAGTGGTTGTACTTAATACGGCTTTTAGTTGTTATATTAAACCCAAAATACTATAACTCAACGTTATTCTATACTTAAACGTGTTTATCAATTAATTTTATGAAATTAAAATGTGGATTTTAAGAAGTTGTAAACTTGAATTATAGTATATGTTAAGATAACTAAATCAAAAATATCATATAACATGAAAAACATCATATGAATAAGAGCATCTTTAATAATTTTGCTACAGTTTTCTTAAAATAAAAAATCAAAACCAAAATTTCAAGATAAGAAATTACTTTGGACTCCAGTAATCTTTTTTATTTATTTATAATTTTAAAAACTCTAGCATATTTGATTATTAGAGTAACAAAACATTGAATGCATTTATTATCATGATAAAATATTAAACATCCTTTGAGTTTATTTGTTGGGAAGTCAACAATTGTATGGGAAGATGAAAAAATTAATTATTGTGATTTTTGTTGGTTGCTCTAAATATGGAGAATGTTATCTTCCCTTTTTGTGGTTTTAATATGTTTAGAAAATGTATTATAGCTTAATTTCACCTAAAGAATTTCAGAATTTCTATTTTTTATTATTATAGCACATATGTTGGAAATAAGGGAATAACAAGTGGTTGTTTTAGACAAATAATTAGCACTTTGCTTTTTATTAGTAAAGAAATTCTTGTCAAATTGTAAAACAAATTACTGGATTTTGAAAAACTAAACAATTTTGATTAAAATAATACCAAATGTAATTAACTTTTTATATTCACATCTTTAAAATTTATTTAAAGTCACTCATTTTTTATAAGAAATATTTACTTAAAACCGTAATGTTTTTGTAGGTGTTTTTATAAGAAATGTTTTTTTATTGTAACCGTGGGTTTTCGGACCAGCTTACGTGCATCGACTATTGACTAATTCCCAGACAACCACAAGTGGCCTCGAGTCATTGCATGTGAACTTTCACGGTCATAAGAGCTTTGACAGTGCCTAGATTTGAACCTTGGATTATTCCACTACATCCTTCAAAGGCTTAACAGTATTCCACAACCCAAGTGGTTAAAATATTTATTTCAATGCAAAACATAAACGCTTGTTATCCATGTACGTGCCTCGATCCAATCTATGTTAATATTTAGGGTTATTTTAGGGATAAAGAAAGATTATTTGTTAAATCATCATTAGTTATTTTTAAGGTTTTATCACAAATAACCGGTCTTTCAATAAAAAAAAGTTCATGATCTACCAATTCATGATCTATAGTTGACAAGAGATTTGCCTCCACAGAGAAGGTTAGAGTGGGTGGCGACTAAATGGAGAAAGGGAAAGAAGTTCTATAATAGAGGAAGAAAACAAAGATGCATACTAAACCATATTGAGGAATCAAAAGCCTCCTTAGTGGTAGTTGTGACAATTGAGAGTGAGATAGCCATGGAACCAATCTCACGATTATAGAAATCGTGCACCTTTTCGATGATTCTAACAGATTGAACGATATTGAAATGGATAGAGGTCTGCCACACAGTGTCATAAGACGAAATTTCGTCCCTAATCGTGCTCGGTTCCGGGCATCATCTTGAGGATACAACTACCTGATCGAATTGATGCACATCAGTTTAACGCCGATCGAATCGATATTGTGTTTCGTGAAAAACAAGAGTTTTGGGGAGGAAAATATTGAGAGAAATCTGATGATTTTCGTACCAGAAAAATGGAGGGAAAACCACTTCTATATATAGCTTTTATGTAATAACCAAAATCAACCACCAAAACTGCTCCAGAGATCCGTGCGAAAACTCCTGGGAGACTCTGTTTGGTCGACAACAAGGAATCTGGCGTGTGAATTGGCGTGGCTTTACCCGCGCGGTAAGTCGTGCAGGTCTCTATTTGGTCGACAACAAAGAATCTGGCATAGGAAGCAGCATGACCTAAGTCGTGTGGAAACCCGCGTGGAGATCTTTTTATGTATTATTAAAAAGGTCATTTAAGGCCCAAAGTCCCATTACTTGGTGTTTTCTCCATTTTGATAACTAATGTGAGATTAGACTATTAAACCCACAAAAGTTTCTAAGGCTTTCCTATGCGGGACACTTATTAGGACTAAACCCAACAATGATTACATGGCTTAGGGAAAAGAAACAAGGGTAGCGTTGTAGTGATGGCACTAGGTTAATGGTGATTGATATGATTCGGATTTACTAGGGGGACACTTTTTAAAGAGCTTTTTGGTCACTCAAGATTGAGAAAATATTCCCGATAAAAAAAACTTTTATCATTTTGTTTGTTTATTTACAAACTCTGTAAAAGCTCTTTCTTTTGCTTGTAGGTCCCTTTTTAGAAAAGCTCCAAAAAAACTCTTTTACGTTCGAAAATATTCTAACCTTGGGCTACACAAATAATGGCGGCCCAACAAATGTTTATCTGGATTGGCCCAAAAGGCCATAATCTTATAGAAAGTTGTTCTTTTTTATGCTTTACTAGTCGGTATGTCCGCGCGATGCGGCGGGACACAATTCGATTAACCAAATAAAATTCTCAATTTTGGTACATGCTTTGTATTATTTTTTATCAAATAGGCATTAGCTAAATATGTGTCAAAAATTTCAATTGATGCATACGTCTCATTAGAGCTCACTTCTCAATCGAAGAGAAATAACTGAAAGATGCAGATAATTCAGAATGCAATAGCCAATCCAATTTTTAGTGTTAATTATGGTTTTGTGTGGGGTTTAAATTAAAGGTTAATATGGTTATTAGCTAAATTAAAGGTTAATATGCTTATTTTATTGCCAATTTCTAGAACATAGATAAATATTTGGTTATTTTCCTATTAATAAATCATTAACTGTTTATATTCTAGATCTTTGTAAGTTTTGTTGACCATTTAATTCACCACAATAAAATATTCAAGCTATACTTCCTTTGTTTCACATATCACAAGAGTTGAAGTCTTCAATGTTACATAAAATATTAGTAATGATGATTGAATGCTAATGAGATGTTTGAATAACCCTTCCATTGAACTCTATCTTCAAATCAGAATCATCTTGTGGACAAAAACAATTCAGAAGTAATATTGTAACTACTACTACATGACTGCCATGAAACAATACATCACAATTTATTATTTAATTGAATATGAACGTTTAGGCAATCAAATCTTGAATAAGTAGCACATGGGTAAAACAGTATGCCACTGACATGCTAGCTCTAATGCGGTGCAAAACATTCCAAATCTAAAACTAAATACTCAAAAAAATAATTATGTTGTTTAGTTCTATTATCCATCACACAATGCACGAAACATTTCGATTTTGAAGCCAGGACCTCGAAACAACAATCTTGTTCATGTTTTGTTCTATTATTTGTCGTTCTCGGTACTAATTTTATAGCTTTCAATGGCAAATCAGGTAGTATATAAATTGAAGATTAATAGGTTCGATTGGCATTTGAAAGTGTTTGGAAAGTGTGTGATTTCAAATGCTCAAATGTTCGTATAGCTTTTAAAGACCGAGTTACGCATTAATGGTTTGTACTTTTTACAACTTGTAAATGAAAATAAAATTCAAAATCATGTTTGAACAAAATCAAAAAGTAACACCATATATAACAAATATCGTAAAAATACCTAAAAACCGAGTCTGCTATGATGATATAAAATTTCGAAAACCTAGTCGAATAGTAAAAGTGATGCAAATGAATTGGGCATCCTTATGCTTTTCAAGAGTCATTATCCATAAGGGTGCGTTTGGTTGCAGGACAGGACAGGACAGGACAGAACAAGACAGAGCAGGACAGGACAGAACAGAACAACTGTCCAACGTTTGGTAGAACATAACTAAACTGGACAGAACAGAACAGGCCTGACTAAATGACCAATTTACCCTCAGTTATGAACCCTACCTACACCTAAAGCATTTTAACAAACAGTTAGCAGGCATAACTCCTAATTAAACGAATTTCTTCAATAGAATTTCTCAAATTAGAATTTTAACAAACAGTTAGCAGGCATTTTAACAAACAGTTAGCAGGCATAACTCCTAAAGCATTGTGTAATATTACAATTCAAAACCTAATTCTTCAATAGAATTTCTCAAGTTAGAAAAGCATCCACAAAACGAAGAAGCAGATATGAAATCGTTCAGATATGAAACAAATCGAACAAGCAGGTTTGAAGAGCAAATCGATTTCAGAAAGATACGAAATCGAAGCATCCAAAATCAGAAAATCGAAGCATAAATCGAAACCCTTGCCAGAAAATCGAAGCCTTACCTGGAGATTGGAGGCGCAGTAGTGAGGCGTGAAGAAGAAAATCGAAGCATAAATCGAAACCCTTGCAACAAATCGAAGAAGAAGCAGTAGTGATGGAGTCGCAGTAGTGAGGCGTGAAGATAGAAACGTATCTGATTAGGTTTTAGAAAGGGGCATTTTGGTCAAATAATTCTTTGTTCCATCTTGTTCCATGGTTTTTGGTGGAACACGCGTGTTCCACATTTGTTCCATTTAGTTCTGTTCTGTTCCACCTTAAGCCATGCCAAACATGGGACAAGAGCCCTTGTTCCTGTCTGTTCTGTTCTGTTCCGCCTACCAAACGCACCCTAAGAGATGATTTACTAAAATTTAGAAGGACAAAACCAAACCAATGAGCACAACCCATTTCACCCATAAGTGGGAACCCATTACTCAAACGTGAAATTCAGAAGAGTTTTAAGATGTTTGCAAAGCAGACATCTATATCAAAATATAGAGTAGAGACATCCTTAAAGACACCCGACTTTGTGAAAAGGGTCAAAAGGAGAGAAAAGAAGGGTTAGCTTATTCTACCACACAATTGCAAGCATCATTGACCTTTGCAAAGTTTGGAGAAAACTATTCTAGTCATGAAATAAAAAAGACTAACGTGTCTGATATTTCGCAAAAAAAAAACCATCCCTTGTATAATCTCCAAGTACCTGCATCACTCTTAACTTTACTTGACAACATGATTCATTTTTGTAAACAAGGGGTCGTTTAATAAATGTTTACCCGGTAAGCGATTAGCGGGTCACTTACTTTACCGGGTGAAGGTAATGACCGGTAATCTTACTATGTAAGAGCAATGATAAGGATAGAGAATCTCACTCCAAAACTAAAAGATAGATTCATGGTAGAACACACAATAACAGAACTGCTTTGGGAATCTGACAAGAATAGTGTCCTCCTTATCACTCCAAGGCCAAAGCCCAATATGAAATAAGAAAACAACCTTGTCCCTCTAAAAAACAAACCAGAAAAAGAAATATGAACTATTCAAAGGCCAAATAGCAAACTTCAGCAATATCAACAATAAAATAGACAGCCTGCAGATCTCAAATAGAAGACTATTGGCCCAAAAAACTAAAAACCACCCTTATCCCTCCAAAGTATATAAACAACACCAAAGTTTCATTTCCTTAAAGTATAAATTACACAATTAACAAGGTCTACACATGGTTGTTTTGATCTACCAACATGAGACACAACCTTAACCCTCCAAGGCTGGAATGAACTGATGATCAGATTTGCCTTATCTCACCAATCCATAAAACCACCCTTATTCCTCCAATAACCAATTTGACTATAAGCCATTGGCATAATTGGAACATGGTCCCCATATGTATAGCAACCCAACAGTTTTTCTTTAAAACATGAAATTCATATAATTAAAACATCCCAAAATCGCGTCTCAAAATTTCTTACATAACATCCAAAATTTGGTTGGCGGAACAACCTACACAACTGAGAAATAAACTAAACCGAATTATAGTGCCACTACACTAACAGGCCTCCTTGCTAACGCCCTGCTCACTTGCCCGAGCCTTTCATTACCTGCTTTCCTGAAAAGGTTTTAATTTGAAAATGCGAGGGTTAGACCATGAGGTCTAGTGAGTCCCTCTTAACAGTTATCAAAGCATTTAAAACAGTTATCGTTTCCAGAATACATCATTCATAAATCTATCCATATAAAAATCGTTCACGGATAAAGGTCCGCCCCTTGTAAATTGGCACCGTGAAGTCACCCTAAGGTGTCAACGAGTTAGTCTCATGCTGCCTTACAGCGTCACACCTCCCTTGGCATAAACGGGACACACCCCCCGACACGAGCTGGCGGAACACACCCCCCGACTTAGCCAATTTACACCAAACCAATGTATGCATACATCCCACATATAAAACTTTAAACAACTTTCATGCAGGTAAAACATTTATAAAAATAAACATGGCATTACTTCATCTTGTCTTGCTTTAGAAAACACATTTAAAGCCACACATTTCAGTTAGAAAACTCACCTGATACGTTTGCTTGTTTTTCCCTACTTTGCTCTTTACTTCCAAATTGTCTACCTGAACGAGGGGACAGATTTATAAGCTGACTAGGACTATCCGGACACTTCTCACCTGACACACAACTTTTCCGGACAGACTACCGGGTACACCACACTTTTCGGACATCACTACTTTTCCGGAAAACCACGCTTTTCCGGATGACTATCCTATTCGGACACATTGAGGTTACCGGACAACTTCTACTTTCCGGACGACTAAACTTATCCGGACATCACAATATCCGGACACCTTCCACAACCCGACCAAGGAGTTATCCGGACACTCACCCGGACACCTTCATACTTGAAGGTTTCCGGACGAGGGCTGGACGAGTTTAATGGTTGAAAATCCTATTACGTGTCTCTTAATCCTCAAGGTAAGCCAATAAATTATCACTAAATGATCTGTAATCGATTTCCCATCAGTTTTTATTATCAAGACACATTTAACGATGATTAAATCTCTCTATTGGCCTCAAATGACTTAGAATAAGCTATAACCTAGAGGTGGCCAAACTGACTCGAACCAAACCGACCCGACGGGCTGACCCGACCCGAAACCGGCCAAGAACCGGTTCTGGCCCGACCCGGTCAAGAACCGGTTTCAAGCCCGAGAGTCGGGACCGGTTCGTGTATTTAAGAATTTTCTCGGCCCGACCCGGGACCGGTTCGTGACCCGGTTCGTGGCCCGACCCGGCCTTTTTTCAAAAAATTATAGCCGTTATATAGCCGTTTGTGACCGTTGGGAACCCATTTTTGACCGTTTTTCACCCAAAAATACCCCCTCCAACCCCATATAAATACTAGGGGTGTTATGGAGTGATCACCACCTTACAATTGCTTACAAAACGCAAAAAACGCTTACAATTCTCATTTCTCGGCTCTCGTTATATTCGTTTCTCGCAAAAAACGCATACAATTCTCTAGAATTTATGTATTGTAACTTGTAACTTGTAAGTTTGTAACTTAAAATTATATATAAATTATAAAACGTAAAAGTGTATTTTAGTGATATATATTATAAATAAAACGTATTTTTAAAGTGTATTTTACTTATCCAATGATTCCAATCCAATTTTTCTTTGTTAAAGTTTAGTAATTAATTATTATACAAAGAAAGCAGTTAAAAAACAAAAAAATCGCAGGCCCAACTCCGAACCGGTTCTTGGCCCGACCCGGTTTTATGAAAACCGGTTCTACATACCATTAAACGGGTCAGGGGATTTTGGTTCAAACCCGGCCCGACCCGACCCGGTTCTCACGGTTACTGTGTGGAACCGGTTTGTCCCCCGACCCGGCCCGAACCCGATTTTTGGCCACCTCTACTATAACCCACAAAACTCAGAAATCAGCAGATAAATCTTGAAAGGAGTTATGGATTAGAGGTTACCTTAGAGATAACTTGCAGAAAACGGAATCCAATCCTACTCTTTCTTCTGATTATGAAGCTTGATGATTCTTCTCCTCCAAATGCATAAAACTCCTCAAGAAAGCTCTCTTTTCCTTTCTCTCAAAATTCAGCCGTCACCAACAACAAAATCAGGGAAATGAAATGTTCCTCCTAGGGTTTTGTGCCCTTATATACCCTAAACCCAAACTTACCAAGTAGCCCCTCCACTTCCGTTCTTATTACACTTTCCTCTCAAGCGCTAACACTAACCCGATTTGGTCACGGTCGTTACAACACTCCCCCCTCAAAAGAATTCCGTCCCCGGAATTCCATTTTCAAACAGGTGAGGGTGTTTGGACTTCATATCCGATTCTACCTCCCACGTTGCTTCTCGTCCCTTGTGATACTTCCACTGAACTTTCACCAAACGAACTTCCTTGTTCCTCGTCTTCCGTACTTTACTGTCTACGATCTCGATTGGTTCTTCCTCATACATCAACTTTTCGTCAATGCTGACATCTTCTAACGGAATAGCCACATCGGCCTCGGCCAAACACTTCTTCAAGTTTGACACATGAAACGTCGGGTGGATCCTACTTAACTTTTCCGGCAAATCCAGCTTATAGGCCACCACGCCAACCCTTTCAATAATAACGAAAGGCCCAACATATCTTGGCCTCAACTTTCCTTTCTTTCCAAAACGAACCACACCCTTCCAAGGTGACACTTTGAGCATTACTTTGTCACCCACTTGGAATTCAATCGGCTTCCTTCGTCTATCCGCATACTTCTTCTGTCGATCTTGCGCGATTCTCATCCTTCCACGGATTACTTCAATCTTATCCGTCGTTAGTTGTACAATTTCCGGTCCGGTCAACTGCCTTTCTCCTACCTCATTCCAACACAGCGGCGTACGTCACTTTCGTCCATACAGGGCTTCAAATGGCGCCGCTTGGATGCTGGCGTGGTAACTATTGTTATAGGAGAATTCTATTAACGGCAAATGCATTTCCCACGATCCCTTGAAGTCGATAACACACGCCCTGAGCATATCCTCTAACGTCTGGATCGTTCTCTCACTCTGACCATCCGTCTGAGGATGATAGGCCGTGCTCAACTTCAATTGCGAGCCCAACTCTCGTTGCAAACTTCTCCAAAATGCCGACGTGAACCGACTATCGCGGTCGGACACTATAGATCGCGGCACCCCATGCCTAGACACTATCTCACCAATGTACAATCGGGCTAATTTCTCCAAAGAGTCCGACTCCTTAATAGGTAAGAAATGCGCGGACTTGGTAAGAATATCCACAATCACCCAAATTGCATCATTACCTTTCGGAGTCCTCGGTAACTTTGTGACGAAATCCATAGTGATGTTATCCCACTTCCACACTGGTATAACCGAAGACTGGAGCTCCCCATAAGGTCGCTGGTGTTCTGCCTTAACCTTTAAACATGTCACACACCGCTCCACAAAATGGGCGATATCCTTCTTCATCCCCGGCCACCAGTAAGACTGTCTCAAGTCTCGGTACATCTTATTCGTTCCCGGGTGTATGGAATACCGCGACTGGTGCGCTTCTTCCAAGAGGCTTGCTCTCAGATTACCCAGTTTAGGAACCCACACTCGGACTTTTATGCACTTCAGACCACTACCGTTGACTTCGAATAACGAGGCCACTCCAACTACTCTTTCACTCTTCACGTTATCTTCCAACAGCGCTTCCTCTTGAAATTTCTTAACTTCTTCAAGAAGATTCGAGGTTGCCTCGACTCTGAAAGCTACGACCTTGGTTTGATTTCCCCGATCCTTCCGACTCAGCGCGCCAGCCACCACATTCGCTTTACCTGGGTGATACAGGATCTCACAGTCATAGTCGTTCAACAGTTCCATCCATCTCCTCTGTCTCATATTTAACTCCTTCTGCTCAAACAGGTGCTTCAGGCTTTTGTGATCGGTGTAAATCTGACACTTTACTCCATATAAGTAATGCCGCCAGATTTTCAGCGCGAACACTACCGCCGCTAACTCCATGTCATGAGTAGGGTAGTTCTTTTCATGATCCTTCAACTGTCGAGAGGCGTAGGCAATTACTTTTCCGTTCTGCATCAGCACGCACCCCCGTCCAAACTTAGAAGCGTCACTGTAAATCACATAACCCTCCGATCCATCAGGTAAAGACAGAATCGGAGCACTGCTTAAACTTTCTTTCAACTTCTCAAACGCAGTTTCTTGCGCTTCAACCCACGCAAAATTGACGTTCTTCCTTGTCAAAGAGGTCAGCGACGAAGCTATCCGAGAGAAGTCTTGGATAAACTTCCGATAATAACCTGCTAAACCAAGAAAACTCCTTACCTCCGATGGGGTTCTTGGTGTTTCCTAATCTTTAATGGCTTCAATCTTAGCAGGATCTACCTTGATGCCGTCCGCCGACACTACATGACCCAAAAACTGAACTTCCCTTAACCATAATTCACACTTCGAGAATTTCGCATATAACTTCTCACGCTTAAGCAATTCCAGCGCTGCCCGAAGGTGCCTCTCGTGGTCCTCTCGGGTACGAGAATAGATTAGGATATCGTCAATGAAGACGATCACGCACTTGTCCAGCAATGAGTTACACACCCGATTCACCAGATCCATGAACACCGCGGGTGCATTAGTCAACCCGAAGGGCATGACTAAGAACTCGTAATGTCCATATCTCGTATGGAAAGCTGTCTTCGGCACATCGTCTTCCTTCACCTTCAGCTGATGATAACCCGACCTCAAGTCTATCTTTGAGAAATAACTCGCACCCTGTAGTTGGTCGAAGAGGTCATCGATCCTCGGGAGCGGGTACTTGTTCTTCAGGGTCACCTTATTGAGCTCACGGTAATCTATGCACATTCGCATGGATCCGTCCTTCTTTTTAACAAACAGAACTGGTGCTCCCCAGGGCGATGTGCTCGGGCGAATAAAACCCTTGTCGAGCAACTCCTGCAACTGGGTCATCATTTCTTTCATCTCCGCTGGTGCCAACCGGTATGGTGCACGCGCAATCGGTGCCGCTCCAGGTACTAGTTCGATTCTGAACTCCACTTGACGATCTGGAGGCAAACTTGTCAAGTCATCCGGAAACACCTCCGGGTACTCACACACTACCGGGACGTTCCCCACACTCTTCTTTTCCTTCTTAGCATCTAGCACGTAAGCTAAATACCCCGGACACCCCTTTCCCAAACACCGCCTAGCTTTCATCAACGAAATCAGACACAACTTCCTATTTCGTTGATCTCCGTAAATTACCACCTCTTTCTTATCGGGCAAGGCAATACGGATTAGCTTCTTATTACAAACTATATTAGCGTCGTTTTCCGCTAACCAGTCCATTCCTAGGACTACGTCAAACTCCCCCATTCCCATAGGATACAACCTTAATGGAAATAAGTGACCGTCCACGTCTATGCTACAACCTTCATAAACTTCCTTTACCCAGACTCGACTATCATCTGCTATCTCTACTTCAAACCCAAAGTTCAACCTCTTGGGTTTCACTCGTAGTTTTTGAATAAACTTGGGCGACACAAACGAATGGTTGGCCCCCGAATCAAACAATACTTTAGCGAGAATCGAGTCTATAGGAAAGGTACCTGTTACCACATCAGGCGTGTTTTCCGCCTCCTCAGCCGACATGTGAAATGCCCTTGCCCTGGCGCGAGCCGGCTCCACATTCTTTTCAATACTCTTTCCTCCGCCACTCCCACCTTCTCCTCTAGCGTATCCCTTTTTCAACTGCGGGCAGTCCCACTTGACATGGCCCGACAACCCGCACTGATAGCAGATTCTTGGATTGCGACAGTCTCGAGATAGATGCCCCACCTTCCCACACTTATAACATCCATCTTTTTCAGTCCAGCATTCTCCTCGTTGCATTTTGTTACACTTTGCACACGGCTTGTAAAGCCCGCATCCCGGTATGTATTTTTTTATATAAATTCTTTATTTAAGCGAGTATTTAACATGTTTACCATTAGCGGGGTTAGTCGAGTCGGACCAACTTGTTAGCATAGGTGTCAAAGTGGATAGGTTGCATTTTAAGGACTAGTTGGAGGGCTATTTTGGGGCAAAGCCCAAACTTGCATGAGTTTGACCCCTTTGACCAGCCCTTCCCCCTCCCTTCACGGTTTTCCTTCTTCTCCATATTCCCTTAGGAAAACCCTAACTCTCCCCCTCCCCCTTGTTGTGTTCGGCCGAGAAGAGAAAAAGAGAGAGAGAGAAATCGAAGAGAGAGAGAGGGAAAGAGAGAAGCCGAGAGAGAGAAAGAGGGTGCTGCCGGCGACGAGGAGAGAGGAGGAAGAAGGTGATCGCCGGCGAGTTCGGTCGGATTAGAGGACGAGAAAACGTTGCGTCGAGGTAGTTCGTAAACCTTTCGTTTGTTAATTGTCAAAAACCGCCGCAAAACGCCACCACCACCGCCGCAGCCACGGCTGCCGGCGGTGGGGCCGCCGCTGCACACCGCTGTGGTGGCGGAAGGGGGTGCGTATGGGTATGTGGATGTGTGCGGGTGTGAAGTTGCGGAGGAGTCGGGAGTGGGTGACGTTGGGAGGTCTCGTCGGAGGGTGTTACCGTAACCCTCGTCACCGCCGCCAACCACCACCGCCGCCGGAGGCGGCAGGGGGTGGTGCACGGCTGTTGTCCAGCTTAGTATGACCTTTTTCCAGTAAGTTATTAGGCTTTCCGGGTCTGTTTGGGTTAAGACTTGACTTAATGGATTAATAATCAATAGTTATCATTTCATGTGAATTGTATAGTTTCTGCCACTGTTTTGTAAAAGCCGTAACGTATTCTAGGAACATCGGATCGGGGTGAAACCAGTGCCAAAATTTCCCATTTTGAGTCTAGTAACTTTTATATGTTTTCTGGAAAATTCAGGTCGGACCATAGCTAGTGTCAAATCGTCGTTTTGTACTGACAAGTCCTGTTTTTCGCTGTTCTGCGAATCACTTTTGTAAAATTCATATAGGATGATAGGAACATCGTTAGAACCCGTGCGATATGTCCCTGGAACCCTAAGACGTGGGACTTTGTGATTATGGAATTTGATTTCTGGAATTATCAGTTTAAAAGGGGTTAAACAGGTCCCGAACAGACCTGTGTTTTTAGATTAAAAGCTGGAATGTTTAGTTTGTAAGCTAGTAATTGTGGTTTGGGTTGGGACTTCCCTTTGACATTTGATAACACGTATCTAGGTGGAAAAAGGTGAGGGAAGTTGTCCGGTTGGTGTTGCTGATTTCGAAGGCTTGCATTGCTTTAAGGTGAGTTCTCTCACTGCGTAGAGTAGGAGTTACATATATGTTGTGTTTAGTTGGCGTGTTATCGTATGCTTACGTGAACTAGTTGTGGTGTGATAACTAGTTGTAAATTATTATAATATGTGAAATGAATGTGTTTGTGTACACCTCGGTGGGACTGAGGGGCTCGGTGGGACCGAGGGCTCGGTGGGACTGAGCTAGTACGGGTATCAAATATTGTGAACTCGGTGGGACCGAGGGCTCGGTGGGACTGAGCTAGTACGGGTATCAAATATTGTGAACTTGGTGGGACCGAGGGCTCGGTGGGACTGAGCTAGTACGGGTATCAAATATTGTGAACTCGGTGGGACCGAGGGCTCGGTAGGACCGAGGTATGTGAATACATGTTTAGACTTTGATATGTTATTGTATTTGTAGTTGTGGTGTCGTTTGTCTACTTGCGAGTAGGAACGATATATGTGTGATTGCTACCTGCGTAGGTGGTAGAATTCACTAAGCTTCGTGCTTACCCCTTCCCGATATCTTATGCTTCCAGGTGCGAGTAGCAGTCGAGCGTGACGGTACACACTAGCGCAAGGCGAAGGCTGTTCAAGTTTCACTTTTAAATGTTGGGATTTAATTTTATAATTTTTCCGTTGCATGGATTTTAATTGACGGTTTAAATTAACGACGTTTAGTTTTATTTGTAATGGAATTTGTCGATTTATGGTTTGTCTACAATGAAATGCATTATTTTAAGATTTTAAATTCCTGGTAATTTTTGGGACGTTACAACTTGGTATCAGAGCACAGCTTGAGTGAATCAAACACATCTCGGTGTGTTTGGTCTCAAGTTGCGGTTGTGAAAATTTTAAATTCTTTTACTAAAATCTTTTAAAATAAAAGAAAAAGGGAAAACCTGTTTGAGAAACGGTGATCGAGAGCGCAGTGTGTACAGTCAGCCGACGCTAAGTGGGAAGGTACAATACTTAGTGTTTTTATCGTTTTCTAGATCTTAGAGTATGCATGCTAGATTGCTTGTGTGGATTACATGGTACTGTATGTTTGTTGCTTGTTAATAGGAATTCATGCTAGCCTTGATAGGTTGTTACGTGAATGCACTATAGGTTGTATGTAGTAGGAACCGAATAGCCTTAGAATGCTTGATTTAGTTCTATTGCGCAGCTCTTGTTTGAGTCCAACCGTTCTAGGATAGAATCTCTTATTCGAACGTCTATCTGGTTTTACACTGTATACGACTATGCATTCGCGAGGCGACTCGTCAGGGTTAGTGGGGATTCCGTCCTAGCAAGGGTAGTGGGGTGAAATGATTTTTTTCTAGGGAGCTAGGAAGAGTGTATGCATATGCTGGTACAGGCATATGGGTTTATTTGTTGGTAAGAAACTACTTGGACACTCCTGGTCAGGACTCGAAACGAGTAGGGATAGGTGTGGAAGGTAGTAGTAGAGCTCCTACTATCTGAAGCACAGGATCCGTGCTCGAGTCGGGGAAAGTCACGGGGAATCCGAGGAGTTGAGCGTGAGCATAGATAGCAGAATTTATCGTCCTGAGAACTTGAAGGTTCGCTTCGCGGTGAATCTGTTACGAGACGGAGCGAAAGACTGGTGTGCTACTACTTTGACCTGGGAGGAGTTCGTCGTATGTTTCGTGTAGAGCATGTGCCTCTAGTGGAGATGGAGAGGAGTGCCAAAGAGTTCTTGGAGCTCTCAGACTGCGGAGGCCATAAAGGAGGTGAACCGAAAGTTCACGGAAATGACATTATTCTGTCCTTAGCATGCTGCTTCTGAGGACATGAAGATGACGCGGTACAAGGATATGTTACGTACCAAGATCAGGGAGTTGTGAGTAATGCGCAGTATGCTTCACTTGCTGCAGTGATGGAGGCGGCCTGAGGTAGAGTTCATCAACTGGGAGTGGAGGAGGCACAAGCTACGTATAAAGTGGTGACAGGTGCGTTCTTGGTTAACTCGATGCTTGCTGTGGTGATGATTGATAGCGGGGCTACTCATCCTTTCGTGCCTCACATAGTTAGTGAGTGTTTGGGGCCGAGTTATAGGACAGTTAGGCTGTCCACTTGTGGTTGCAGTTGCTAAAGACAGGACCTTGACGGTTACTGACGTGTACCGGGGGTGCACTTTGGAGATCTCTGGTGTGAGGTTCCCGATTGATTTGATTCCGATCGCTATGCGGGAGTTGTGCGTGATTGTGGGCATGAATTGGATGGATGCGTATGATGCGGAGATTGTTTGTCGTCGCAAACAAGTACGAGTTCGAACCCAAGCGGGGGAGAAATGCTAGTTCAGGGCGACTCGCCCAGGCAGACCTCAGCGATATGTTCGGCTGCGAGGGCTCGGAGGCACTTGCAGCACAGTGGTCAGGGATTTATGGCATATGTGATCGACACGCGCGTCGACGGAGAGAAGAAGTCTGCGGAGGATGTGCCAGTTGTACGGGAGTTGCTGACGTATTTCCCGAGGAGTTACCGGGGATACCTCCCGAGCGACAGGTAGAGTTCCACATTGATTTGATTCCGGATGCTGCTCCGGTGGCCAAGGCTCCTTATCGCCTGGCTCCACCGGAAATGAAGGAGTTGTACACTCGTTGCAGGAACTTATCGAAAAGGAGTTCATCAAGCCGAGTTGTCCACCGTGGGGAGCCCCGATTCTGTTTGTGAAAAAGAAGGACGGGTCCCAACGGATGTGTATAGTTTACCGTGAGTTGAATAAGCTTACGGTGAAGAATCGTCATCCTCTGCCAAGGATCGATGACTTGTTCGACCAGCTTCAGGGAGCCTCGTGGTTCTCTAAAATTGATTTGAGGTCGGGATATCATCGACGATATTCTTGTGTAATCGAAGTCGAAGGAAGAGCATGAGATGCATTTGCGAGAAGTTTTGGAAGTTTGGAGTCGGGAGAAACTGTATGCTAAGCTCTCCAAGTGTGAATTCTGGTTACGGGAGGTCCAATTCCTAGGACATGTCGTGAACCAGGATGGTATTATGGTCGATCCGGCCAAGATTACGGCAGTGATGAGGTGGGAAGTTCCAAAGACTCCCACTGAAGTACGGAGTTTTCTTGGGTCAGCAGGGTATTACCGAAGATTTAATCAGGATTTCTCCAAGATTACTTTATCTATGACCCGTTTGACGAATAAATCTGCGGCTTTTAGTTGGGGTGGAGAGCAGCCGAGGGCTTTTGAGGAACTACGCACGCGTTTATGCGAGGCTCCGGTGTTGACTTTTCCCGAGGGTATGGAGGATTTGGTGGTATATTGTGACGCTTCTCACCAAGGTTTGGGCGCCGTGCTCGTGCAGCGCGGTAAGTTCATAGCTTATGCTTCGAGGCAGTTGAAGCCTCATGAAGCGAACTACCCGACCCATGACTTGGAGTTGGGAGCGGTGGTGTTTGCCCTAAAAATTTGGAGGCACTATCTCTATGGCGTTAAGTGTACGATCTACACTGATCATAAGAGCCTCAAGTACTTGATGGATCAGCAGAACCTCAATATGCGTCAGCGAAGGTGGCTCGTGTGGTTAAAGATTATGATTGCGAGATACTAAACCACCCGGGAAAAGCAAATGTGGTCGCGGACGCACTTAGCCGACATCCGGTCGGTGAACCATTGAGGGGTTTGTGTCAGCGATTGATAGTGGTTACACCTATCCTGGAGTCGATAGGAAGCGCTCAGGAGGTGGCCGTTTTGGAGGAAAATGCAAAACGTGAAAGAGTATCGGGGGAAATCCCGAATTTTGTCCGTGATAGTCAAGGGTTGTTGACTCGGCACGGTAGAGTTTGGGTTCCATTCATCGGTGGGAACCGGCAGGTACTGATGGATGAGGCGCATAAGTCCAAGTTCTCGATTCATCCGGGAGCTACAAAGATGTACAGAGACTTGCGTGAAGGTTACTGGTGGCCCGGCATGAAGCGGGATGTTGCTAGATTTGTTGAGGTATGTATGACCTGTCGGAAGGTCAAAGCGGAACATCAATGACCACATAGGAAAAGATTACTATGGATTTCATAACGAAACTCCCAAGGACTCCCCGTGGGAACGATGCCATTTGGGTGATCGTTGACCGTCTGACCAAGAGTGCTCACTTCTTGGCCATCAGGGAGAGCTCCTCGGCGGAGAAGCTTGAGGAGGTGTTTGTACGTGAGATCGTGGCCAGGCACGGGGTGCCAGTTTCGATTGTCTCCGACAGGGACACTCGTTTTACCTCTCGGTTTTGGGAGAAGTTCCAGTCGGAGATGGGTACACGGTTACACTTTAGCACGGCCTTTCATCCACAGACGGACGGACAGAGCGAGCGAACCATTCAGACCCTCGAGGATATGCTTCGAGCTTGTGTCATCGATTTTGGAGGTAGTTGGGATCAGTACCTACCTTTGGCAGAATTCTCCTACAACAACAGCTATCACTCTAGTATTGGCATGCCGCCGTACGAGTTGTTGTACGGTAGGAAGTGCAGGACGCCCGTTTGTTGGGGCGAGGTTGGCCATCGAGTGTTAGGGAGCACCGACATTGTGTTAAAGACGACCGAGATGATACAGATGGTGCGGGACCATTTGGTTACAGCTCAGAGTCGACAGAAGAGCTACGCCGACAAAAGGCGATCAGACTTGGAGTTTCAGGTGGGCGATTATGTGTTGTTGAAGGTTTCACCATGGAAAGGGGTGATCCGGTTTCGTAAGCGAGGAAAGCTAGGGCCTCGTTATATTGGGCCTTACCGGATTATCGCCCGTGTGGGGAAAGTAGCTTACCGTTTAGAGCTACCTGAGGAACTGAGCTTGATTCACGGCACCTTCCATGTTTCTCAATTGCGGAAGTGTGTAGTGGACGAGTCTGCAGTGATCCCCCTCGAGGACATTCAGATTGACGAGAGGCTCAACTACGTGGAGAAACCGATAGCTGTCATTGAGAGGAAGACGAAAAATCTGCGCAACAAAGTCATTGGGTTAGTGAAAGTGCAATGGCAGCACCGGAAGGGTTCAGAGTGGACATGGGAGCCTGAAGCGGAGATGCGTGAGAATTATCCCGAGCTTTTCGTCGGTCAAGACTTCAAGGACGAAGTCTAATTCAAGCGGGGGAGAGTTGTAAAGCCCGCATCCCGGTATGTATTTTTTTTTATATAAATTCTTTATTTAAGCTAGTATTTAACATGTTTACCATTAGCGGGGTTAGTCGAGTCGGACCAACTTGTTATCATAGGTGTCAAAGTGGATAGGTTGCGTTTTAAGGACTAGTTGGAGGGCTATTTTGGGGCAAAGCCCAAACTTGCATGAGTTTGACCCCTTTGACCAGCCCTTCCCCCTCCCTTCACGGTTTTCCTTCTTCTCCATATTCCCTTAGGAAAACCCTAACTCTCCCCCTCCCCTTGTTGTGTTCGGCCGAGAAGAGAAAAAGAGAGAGAGAGAAATCGAAGAGAGAGAGAGGGAAAGAGAGAAGCCGAGAGAGAGAAAGAGGGTGCTGCCGGCGACGAGGAGAGAGGAGGAAGAAGGTGATCGCCGGCGAGTTCGGTCGGATTAGAGGACGAGAAAACGTTGCGTCGAGGTAGTTCGTAAACCTTTCGTTTGTTAATTGTCAAAAACCGCCGCAAACAGCCACCACCACCGCCGCAGCCACGGCTGTCGGCGGTGGTGTCGCCGCTGCACACCGCTGTGGTGGCGGCAGGGGGTGCGTATGGGTGTGTGGGTGTGTGCGGGTGTGAAGTTGCGGAGGAGTCGGGAGTGGGTGACGTTGGGAGGTCTCGCCGGAGGGTGTTACCGTAACCCTCGTCACCGCCGCCAACCACCACCGCCGCCGGAGGCGGCAGGGGGTGGTGCACGGCTGTTGTCCAGCTTAGTATGACCTTTTTCCAGTAAGTTATTAGGCTTTCCGGGTCTGTTTGGGTTAAGACTTGACTTAATGGATTAATAATCAATAGTTATCATTTCATGTGAATTGTATAGTTTCTGCCACTGTTTTGTAAAAGCCTTAACTTATTCTAGGAACATTGGATCGGGGTGAAACCAGTGCCAAAATTTCCCATTTTGAGTCTAGTAACTTTTATATGTTTTGTGTAAATTTCATTTCGGACCATAGCTAGTGTCAAATCGTCGTTTTGTACTGACAAGTCCTGTTTTTCGCTGTTCTGCGAATCACTTTTGTAAAATTCATATAGGATGATAGGAACATCGTTAGAACGCGTACGATATGTCCCTGGAACCCTAAGACGTGGGACTTTGTGATTATGGAATTTTATTTCTGGAATTATTAGTTTAAAAGGGGTTAAACAGGTCCCGAACAGACCTGTGTTTTTAGATTAAAAGCTGGAATGTTTAGTTTGTAAGCTAGTAATTGTGGTTTGGGTTGGGACTTCCCTTTGACATTTGATAACACGTATCTAGGTGGAAAAAGGTGAGGGAAGTTGTCCGGTTGGTGTTGCTGATTTCGAAGGCTTGCATTGCTTTAAGGTGAGTTCTCTCACTGCGTAGAGTAGGAGTTACATATATGTTGTGTTTAGTTGGCGTGTTATCGTATGCTTACGTGAACTAGTTGTGGTGTGATAACTAGTTGTAAATTATTATAATATGTGAAATGAATGTGTTTGTGTACACCTCGGTGGGACTGAGCTAGTACGGGTATCAAATATTGTGAACTCGGTGGGACCGAGGGCTCGGTGGGACCGAGGGCTCGGTGGGACCGAGGGCTCGGTGGGACCGAGGGCTCGGTGGGACTGAGCTAGTACGGGTATCAAATATTGTGAACTCGGTGGGACCGAGGGCTCGGTGTGACTGAGCTAGTACGGGTATCAAATATTGTGAACTCGGTGGGACCGAGGGCTCGGTGGGACCGAGGGCTCGGTGGGACCGAGGGCTCGGTGGGACCGAGGGCTCGGTGGGACCGAGGTATGTGATTACATGTTTAGACTTTGATATGTTATTGTATTTGTAGTTGTGGTGTCGTTTGTCTACTTGCGAGTAGGAACGATATATGTGTGATTGCTACCTGCGTAGGTGGTAGAATTCACTAAGCTTCGTGCTTACCCCTTCCCGATATCTTATGCTTCCAGGTGCGAGTAGCAGTCGAGCGTGACGGTACACACTAGCGCAAGGCGAAGGCTGTTCAAGTTTCACTTTTAAATGTTGGGATTTAATTTTATAATTTTTCCGCTGCATGAATTTTAATTGACGGTTTAAATTAACGACGTTTAGTTTTATTTGTAATGGAATTTGTCGATTTATGGTTTGTCTACAATGAAATGCATTATTTTAAGATTTTAAATTCCTGGTAATTTTTGGGACGTTACACGGCTTCTCCACTGACTTATACCCCGCCCTCAGATCGGGTCTGGCTGTGTTCGGTCTTTTACCTTCTCGACTCGGCCCGTCCCACTTACGCTTATCTCCGACTCTTTCGGTCATTTGTCTAGCCTTTTCCTTCTCAGTAAGCTCCGCGGTATCAACCGCAGCCTGAAAAGTAACCGAGTCTTTCACCTGCACCAACTCCCTTATACTGCTTTTCAGCCCATAAATGTACCTCTCTATCCGTCTTTCCTCAGTAGGTACGTACAACTCAGCAAACCGAGCTTTTTCGATAAACTTCGACGTGTACTCTTGAACTGACATTGATCCTTGTTCCAAACCCAGAAACTCTTCCTCCAATTTCTTAATTGTTGCTAGGGGGCAAAACTGTGCTTTGAACCTTCCAACAAACGTTCCCCACGACATGCTCTTAGCTACCTCTGACCCTTTTCCTCCAGTTTCGACATCCCACCAAAAGATTGCTTCAGATTTCAACATTGACCTGGCAAACAGTACTTTATCCTCCTCGGCGCACTTGCTAGTATCAAACGCTAACTCCATCTCGCGAACCCATTTCACAGCTAGAACAGGATTACGCTCCCCGTTGAACGTCGGAGGTTTGCATGAAGCAAAGGTCTTAAACGAGCACCCCTTCACCGCCTTTGGTTCGGAAACCACAATCGGAGTTGTCACCGAATTGTTCCCTATTTCAGTTCGTGGCGTACATTCCTTCTCAGTCTTCTTTCCAGTACTGCTCTTGGTTCCTCCCTCAGACGCAGTCTTATTCTGGTTGTCTAGCGCTGCTTGTAGGGTCTTTTGTAGTTTAGTCATCTCTGCCGTGAACTTATCCTCGGTCACAAAGGCCGGTGCGGTTTCAGGTTTACCCCCTTTCTTAGCTTTCACCCCCTTTGCAGGTGCTGAACTTTCTTGTTCGGATAATACTTGCACTTCCGGCTCCTCCACACTCTTAGCCTTACGCCTAGTCGGCGCCTTCTTTTTCTTACCTTTCCCTTTGGAAGTGGCCGCACACCTCAGTGACGGCCTTTCTCGGTCTCCCACGGCCCCTACCCCTTCCACGAGTAGTCGCCGCTCTTGGAGGAACCACTGGTCTTTCCTCCCTCAACTCCTCGGATCTAACGGCTCCCATTTGCGGTGAAGCACTCTTAGTCTGCGCTTCCTCCACTAGCGGAATTGACCTACTTCTCAGAGTTCTCGCAGACATTATGACAATCACAACAAACGACTCAATTAATACCATGGACTCAAAAGTACTACCGCAACGGAGTAGTAAGGCGATTCAAGCACGCACATGTACCTGTAAGTTCACAATTACACTGGCCAGGTGTAACTCCAAACTTACCTTACATGATTGTTCTCGGTACCCTCATAACTCCAAAAACTAAGTTAGTGTCCTCCTAACGCATTCCTGATTCTCAGTTGTGTTTTCTACTTCTCCAAAGTTTAAGTCTAGGCCCATCCGGTCACCTAAATCCCTTAAACTATGGCTCTGATACCAACTATAGCAACCCAACAATTTTTCTTTAAAACATGCAATTCATATAATTAAAACATCCCAAAATCGCGTCTCAAAATTTCTTACATAACATCCAAAATTTGGTTGGCGGAAAAACCTACACAACTGAGAAATAAACTAAACCGAAATATAGTGCCACTACACTAACAGACCTCCTTGCTAACGCCCTGCTCACTTGCCCGAGCCTTTCATTACCTGCTTTCCTGAAAAGGTTTGAATTTGAAAATGCGAGGGTTAGACCATGAGGTCTAGTGAGTCCCTCTTAACAGTTATCAAAGCATTTAAAACAGTTATCGTTTCCAGAATACATCATTCATAAATCTATCCATATAAAAATCGTTCACGGATAAAGGTCCGCCCCTTGTAAATTGGCACCCTGAAGTCACCCTAAGGTGTCAACGAGTCAGTCTCATGCTGCCTTACAGGGTCACACCTCCCTTGGCATAAACGGGACACACCCCCCGACACGAGCTGGCGGAACACACCCCCCGACTTAGCCAATTTACACCAAACCAATGTATGCATACATCCCACATATAAAACTTTAAACAACTTTCATGCAGGTAAAACATTTATAAAAATAAACATGGCATTACTTCATCTTTTCTTGCTTTAGAAAATACATTTAAAGCCGCACATTTCAGTTAGAAAACTCACCTGATACGTTTGCTTGCTTTTCCCTACTTTGCTCTTTACTTCCAATTTGTCTACCTGAACGAGGGGACAGATTTATAAGCTGACTAGGACTATCCGGACACTTCTCACCTGACACACAACTTTTCCGGACAGACTACCGGGTACACCACACTTTCCGGACATCACTACTTTTCCGGACAACCACACTTTTCCGGATGACTATCCTATCCGGACACATTGAGGTTACCGGACAACTTCTTCTTTCCGAACGACTAAACTTATCCGGACAACACAATATCCGTACACCTTCCACAACCCGACCAAGGAGTTATCCGGACACTCACCCGGACACCTTCATACTTGAAGGTTTCCAGACGAGGGCTGGACGAGTTTAATGGTTGAAAATCCTATTACGTGTCTCTTAATCCTCAAGGTAAGCCAATAAATTATCACTAAATGATCTGTAATCGATTTCCCATCAGTTTTTGTAACACCCGGAAAATCCTTGTGAGTAATAATAGTCCTAATATTTCTTTATATTTTGACTTCTTAAATTATAATTGATTTCCTAAGTAATTTCCGTGATTGTTACTTGTTATTTGAGAACTTCCGATAGAAATTCGTAAGTTGATTCCTTAAGGAAATTAATGAAAAATAGATGATAAAGTTAAATATTAGATTTTATGGATTAGTTGGATGGGTAATTTGAATACAAGTCCAACGGTACTTTCCGGGGTAAAAACGGAGTTCTAACGAAGAAGTTACGGCCAAATTAGTGGAAAATGAGAAGCAAACAAACAGAGGTTGGCGCAGATGGTGGCGCCGATGCACTGGCGCGGGCGCTGGCGCCGAGTACCTGACGTGTTGAAAGGGGGTTAAAACCCACCTCTTAGTCCTTAGTCATTCCTTTATTCAATTAGAACTCTCAAAACACATAGTTTGCTCTGCTCTTCAATATTCAGACGATTTCTCCATCTAAACATAAGGTAAATCCAAATCCCTCAATCCTAATCCAATTCAAGTAATTAGTAGATGAATCTTAACAATTAAACTTGATTTAGGGCATTACACCTTCATCCTTCTTTTTGGAGTGATTAAGCTCAAGTATTCAAGTTAGGGTTATATCAATTGAAGATTCAAGGTGAGTAACTTGTATCTAATTGATTGTATTATACTTATCTACCATTCTTTATCTTGATTTTGGTATTGTTAATGAGAAATCTTGATTTATAAGCTCTTAATGGTTAAGAGGGAAACAAGAAGAGTTCAAGTAAGTTATGGTGGATTAATTGTGTTTTATTACTGAGAATGCCATGGTAAATGTTGTATTAAAGGTTTGGGTTTGATTTTACATCATTGGTATGTGATTATGATGATGGCTTAATATATGTCTTAATGAAGCAAATATGGCTTAATGGTCAAAATGGACCTATTATTGAATTGTAAACATGGATGTTTATTATTGATATTATATAGAATGTGATTTGATACATATGGATGTATATGAACTACATGGAAGTAGTTTTAATTATGTTAAATGGTTGGACCATTGTTAAGTGTTAAGTATGCTTTGAATATTATTTGGATTAACATATTTGGTATTCACATAATTGGAGGAGCACCTAGTAGGCATTGGAGGATATATTCTTACACACCGTGGGGTAAGTGTAATTGATTCATACCTTCGGATACCGTGGGGTTTTTCCGTTGTGTTATGCCTTGTGACATTACCGTGGGGTACCGATCAAGGTATATCTTCGATTATGATGTAACTGGGTAGCAATATGGGCCTTCTCCATGGAATCCAATTTGTGAATGTATCGAATTGTTATTCCTACATGCTATGATTATATTCTTTGTGCTATGTGTAAACCTCACTTAGGCTTTAAAAGCCTAACACTTGTTATGTGTTGTATGTGTTACAGATATTAGTGGTTCCGGAGACAAGAAGGTTTAGACATGGGTTGTGAGCATGGGATCATTGTTGGAGAGCTAAAGATTAGAAGATTTATAATAGAACTTTCCGACATCTTTTGTAATCTGATTTCTATAGTAGAGATTAGATAAGCTAGTGGTCCATTAGTAGTTATAATTATCTAAATCTTAGTATTAATGGTTATGTAAAGATAATTATGTATACTTTTACTTTAGTAATGCGTACCACTCTTCCGTTTTATGGAAGTTTTTGTTGACCCCCGTTTTTGGGGTGTTACAGTTTTTATTATCAAAACACATTTAACGATGATTAAATCTCTCTATTGGCCTCAAATGACTTAGAATAATCTATAACCCACAAAACTCAGAAATCAGCAGATAAATCTTGAAAGGAGTTATGGATTAGAGGTTACCTTAGAGATAACTTGCAGAAAACGGAATCCAATCCTACTATTTCTTCTGATTATGAAGCTTGATGATTCTTCTCCTCCAAATGCATAAAACTCCTCAAGAAAGCTCTCTTTTCCTTTCTCTCAAAATTCAGCCGTCACCAACAACAAAATCAGGGAAATGAAATGTTCCTCCTAGGGTTTTGTGCCCTTATATACCCTAAACCCAAACTTACCAAGTAGCCCCTCCACTTCCGTTCTTATTACACTTTCCTCTCAAGCGCTAACACTAACCCGATTTGGTCACGGTCGTTACAATATGGCCATATATAAAACCAAAAAAGGCTATAGCAAATGATACAACAAATATGTTTTAAACCGAAGATTTTTTAAATTTGAACCAATAGGCCTTATAACCTCTTATATCTCCTATTATCAGATAATTTTGAGCATGAATAGGCTTATGATCATAATAATAAGCAGCCTGCAAGCATACACATAGATCCCATGCTCCAAACACCAAAATCTGAATCCATAAATGTTGCGAAAGTAGTAATTAATATAGAAATAACTAAAGACCAATTTTAATCGTTAAAATGACTATTTGAACCAATAAGATTCAAACGAGAACGCCAACTATTTAAGAAAACACGAAAACAACCACTCATGTGCAAAATCACATATGATTTTACACTAATTGCAATTACGCAAACGATTTTTGTCGTGCCTTAAAGTTGCGAGGCAAGTCGCGTGAATCATATATGATTTTGCACATTAACGGTCGCTCTCGTGTTTTCTTAGATAGTCTCGTTTGATCACACCTCTCTCTCTCTCTCTCTCTCTATATATATATATATATATTAACTTTGAGTTCTAATCACTTAAGCAGTAGAACAAACTGTTTTTTGGTTGCTTTCCATAGAAAAGAAAAAGTAAATCAGACAAAATCCACTGAAAGAGATCATTTAAAAATCAAGTAACTAAACAAAAGATGTAACTTACAAAGATCATCGTTGCTTGAGTTTCAACTTCTGTTTGCAGCCACTTCAGGGAGTCGTTCACAGAACATATGCATTTCCATCTATTTTGACTTGTACCTTCTGCAACAGCAGAGAAATAAATGCATAACCCAAATCAAAACATGATTAGATTATTTCAGAATCGCATATAAAGCATTCAACTGACTAAAAAACAAATTGGAAAAAGGAAAAAAAAAGTCCATGCTATCATACAGGTCAAATTCGAGGTTGTTTACTTACAGCTTAATGAACTTAATGGTCCGGGTGGCTTGTTCGCTCAGCCATACATGAGTGTTTCTTTAAGGTAAACAATATAGATAAACAGGGTGGGGCGGACAGGTGGATAACGATTTTTATGAAAGCTCTATGAAATACCAATGTTTTATTATCTGGTAATCTTAAATTTTAAGTAATGTGCATCAAAATGCAATACCTTATGAATTATAATTTATTTTTATAACTTTTATTCCAAATGCTTTAATTTATAGTATAGATATTTATAAATCAAACATAACTTACGAACCTTTCTGGACTATGCGAAAATTGTCAGCCCATTTAAGCTTAACACCAACATATTCAACAACAATTAGGTCCTTGAAAGCATTTCATTCCTAAGAAGATGATGTCATTGATCACACACAAACGATTCATGTTGATATCAATATGCTACTTTTGTCTTGCTGCAATGGAGTGAAATCTTTATATAATTCAAAAAAACAAAGCACAAGTCCAAAGCAATAAAATATGAAAAATCAAAAAATTTCATATTTATAATATTAAACAAAAGGATAGCTGGTCAGTTTTTGACACATTTAAGTTCTAATTTTACCGTAGACAGGGTATAAACCATCCACCATCTTAAGAAATCTCTGTAAAAGAGCCATAAAGCAAAAACATGCAGATCATCGAACATATTCTAGACATCCCAATACCATCCACCATCTTAAGAAATCTCTATAACGAAACGAATGAATCTTTGAAGTTAATTTTTATGCTCCCTTAGTTCAATATTCGAGATTACCCAAATATGTAGGCACAACCATGAACACCAACATTTCAAAGTTAATTTGTAACTCGATAACATCAAATAAGTAAAACATTCAAATGGCATTTGTTTACCTTGAAAACTGGATTGGTACACTTGTTATATCCAGTTGCCTTGTTCGGTATTAGTTAAAGCTCTTGCAAGTAAAACATAACATCTAACAAATGTGGAGGTCAAAATTGTACACTACTCAAGAATTAGAACAATCCCAAAATCAAAAGCGGCCCAAAGGAAGTACAAATTAAGAACCACATTTATCAGCACAATATCATTAACTCAAGAACACTTGCATTGGTTGAAGAAATCGAGTTATACCTATTCGGAATCTTCTTTGAGAAATCAACAATGGAAGTCCATATTTTTTCTGTAACAACCGGGTTTTCTTTTGTAAATATGAAAGTTTAGTGGCCTTTGTGCAGGAATTGAAAGATAAGTTAAGGGGCTGTTTTGTTATTTATGAAAGTACTTGAGGGCTCAATACCCTAGGGCAACTCATAATTGAGAAATCAGTATTTTGACTTGTGGTTTGGCGGCTAAGAGAGAAAAGGGAGAAGAAAGGAGTTTCTTGGGAAGAAATCAAAGGAGTGAAGAATCAAAGAAGAAATCAGTAAGGTAACCCTTAATCCCTGTTAATTCTCGTGTTCCTAGCTTTATTGGTCGAGATTCCTAAGTCTGAAATCAAAGATTCAAGGAGTTTTCAACCACTTTTTCCTTAAAAGTGGGGTTTGAGGATTTTGCTTAGTATGTACCGATTTAGGGGTAAGCAAGTGTATTAAATGAGTATTTGGGGTTGGTGGATGAACCCTTATGGTTATCTAATCGAACTAGTGGCTTAAATCGAGTTGTAAATCACTTTTAAGAATTCTAAGTTCGAACAGCCATAGAGTCCGGACGTTCTTATTCGGTAGTGTCCGGACGATTTTGCAGGTGTCCGGGTGAGTACCATGTGAGAGTGTCCGGGTGTTTCTTAGAATCCGGATATGTTGCAAGTCTCCGGATAAGTCTAGCGTCCAGATAAGTCTAGCGTCCGGATAAGTCTAGCGTCCGGATAAGTCTAGCGTCTGGATAAGTGTTGTGTCTGGAAAAGTGTCGTGTCCGGAAAGGTGTTACGTCCGGACAATGCTGTATCCGGAAATTAGCTGTGTCCGGATTGAGTTATCCGGACAGAAGGGTGAACTGTTTTCTGATGCGAAACTGTTATCTTAGGTGTTCGTGTGGTTTAGCTCGGAGGTATTTAAGAAGTGCGTTGTACGTCAAGCAAGGTGAGTTCCCTAACCCTTTTACGGCGTAAAGTGTTAAACGTTTTCTTTACTAATTATGGTTCTTAAAGCGCACGAAATGTTTATAACCAAAATGCATGTTTCTCACGAATGTACCTATTTATATCTAAAAAAACGTTTGACATGATGAAATGTAAGGCATGCTTTGTAAGGTTTTATTACATGCTTTATGTAATGTATGTGCATGCTATGTGATGTTGGTCTGCACTGTGGGATCAGTGAGCCTCGGGATCCGATGATCCCTTGGTTATGGATGATGAGCCAATTGGTTGGAATTCGTTTCCTCCTAGGCGGGTATCGGGGAGTCTGCTTGGGCCCCGATACGAGAGGGCAAAAGGGGAGTCTGCTTGGGCCCCGATCGCGGATGTTTATGTGATTCCCCATACAGTGCAGTACCTTATGTGATGAGTTACGATGTTATCACCTAAATGATTTTTACTGTTGATACATGTTGTTTTCGGAGGGAATTCACTAGACCTTTTGGTCTAACCCTCGCTTTCAAAACTAAACCATTTTCAGGTAAGCATGTTAAGGGTTCTTCCAGTAAGAACTAGGAGGCGATAAGAAGGACTTGAAGCTTAGAGTAACTTCAAGTTTTGGCTATGATTTCTATAGAATAGCTCTCGGCTGTGGATTTAGAGACTTCCGCTGTCAATTTCGTTTTAGTATGAATTTTGATGATGTAAAGTCAAGGCTTTATGTAATTCGAATGCGTATTTATGGTTGTTTGCCTGCTACGAAATTTGGGCTGTTACAAATGGTATCAGAACCTTAGTTTAAGGGATTTAGGTGACCATTCGGGCCTAAACTTAAACTGTAAGATGAGGAACACAGCCGAGACATAGGATTGCCTCTAGGAACGATCACTATAAATGCGCTTAGGAATAAGGTGCCAAGGACAAACGTGTAAGGTAAGTTTAGGATTACACCTGGCCAGTGTAACTACGAACTTACAGGTACATGTGCGTGCTTACAATACCTTACTTATAGCAAATTTGTTGTGTCACGTCTAGTAAGGATTAACTATCGGTTCCTTTCAGTTTAGCGCTATGGCTGGGAGAGCGTTGAGGAATAGGTCAGCAAGATCCTTGAGGGATAGACCGAGCTCCATTGTTTGGGGAAGTGTCGTGTAAGGGTCATTATGATGTGATGTATGTAGACATCGTAGAGAAGAAACGTTGTAAAGAATGTTATGAGTCTGCTAGAGGTAACTCTTCGTGGATTCGAAGAGGATGGATGTTGAGTTTGAGTAAGACTCCTGTTTTGGGAGGGTCCCAGTTCTAGAAATCATGGGATAGATCGGTCGGGATGGTAAGAAAGGACGATGTCGAAATCTTGAAAGTGTCAATGGAGCTTTGAATTCTTATTCGAGCTTTTCAAGGACAGGGCAAATGAAATAAGATACCTATAGTGAAGTGAAAGCATATAGAAGTGGAAAGTGAGATAGTTGTTCCAAACGAAATAGTATGAAAGGGTTGAGTAAGTGAGATGTGGAAAGTGTGTTCAACAAGTTGTTGCGTGACCGAAAGGACGACCATTGGTCGTAGGTGGAGTGTCAAGGATAAGTTGCGTAAGTAAAGCGGTTGACCTTGTTAGAGTGAGTAGCCTTCAATTGCAAGTAGAGTCTCATGCATGGCGTTCTTTTGTGTAAACATGAAATTTTCACGATTTAAAATAAATACGTAAACGTCAATTTTGAACAAAAAAAAATGAGTCAGCTGTGCGAGTGCATGTTTAAAGTATTGGTTCGTGGGAGAGATAAATACGGAGGAAGGGAGCAGGCACACGGGCGGCATCAATCAATCAAGTACTAGTACTAGTACTAGTACTAGTACTAGTGCTAGTACGGAATTGTAACGTCTGTCTGCACATTGGAAGTCGAGACTCAAATAACTGTTTGTTTTGTTACATTGTACGTTGAGATTTCGAGCTTAGCGATTTACAAATATTTCACACTTTTCATGATAAGTTAAATTGTTACAAAAAGGTCAAGAAAACGTTTGCCAGTAAAACTTTTACAATCAAATGAGTATTGGTATGTCGATATCATACAAATGAGTGTGGGGACCGAATAGTTTACTTGGTGTCGGTAATTTCTTTCAGACTTGTGTCATACGAAAAGATTTTCATGCAATGGATTACTGTCGTAATAAAATTGTTCGGATTGAGCAGGATTGGGGTTCATAGGAAGAAACATGCAAACGATTCTCGAATCGTTGTGCGGGGTATTGAAGTTATAAGAGTGATGGGGTCATGTGCACCCGAGTTGTTTCCAAATGTTGTGTATTTCAATTGATAGAATGTACGAAATGATTTAATTAAAATATCGTATTTGAGTTTTTCTAACTAAAATACGTGCTCTTACGTGTTTTCCCAGGAAAGTGATTTTTATGAATATGCACTGTTATTTTACCTGACTTTTACGTAAACGAAAGTTGATATTTTACTGATCAGAGTAGGTTTATGAGCATGATTTATTTACAAGCCGTCACGAATGTTTTTCCCATGAAAGGAATGTTCTACTGAAAAGATTGTCCGGTAATATGATATGGATTGTAAAACGTTATACGGAGTTCATGTTTTATGTTTACGATGAACTATGTGTATGCTATGTGGAGTCGGTCTGCGCTGTGGGATCAGAAATAGATCATCGGGTTCTAATGACCCCTTGGATATGTATGACAGACTGGTAGGTTGGATTTCGTTTCCTCCTATTTCGAGTAGAGGGGAGTCTGCGTAGGCTCCAGAAGAGGCGAAAGGGGAGTCTGCTGGGGCCCCAATCGCGGTTAACGATGTGATCCTTAACACAGTGCAGTACCATGTTTGACGCTTATATGAAGAATGTGAATTGTTTTATAAAAATGATTTAATTACTGCATGACATGCATGGAGGCTATGAACTCACTAGGTCGTAAGATATTACATGTTAAGCTAAGGAAGAACTCTAAGAATGGAAAAAGGGTCGAGCAAATCAGGAAAGAATGTTGTAGCATTAGTATTATGTTCAAGAGAAAAGACGAACGGTGGTAGATTCGGTAGTAGACCTTGGTATCGGGTGTATGAGGGTCTGCACCCTTGTTCGGAAACGGAAAGCACGAGTGTCAAGGGACGGTTGCGTTCGAAGGAAGGACTTGAGGCCTTCAAGGTGTGGTATTAGCAACTCGTTATGAGTAGTGTGTGGAGGCAGGAATGAGGCATCCTCGATGCCGAATAAGAGTCATAAGGTGATCTTGTACTCTTTGATGATACATGAGTAGGTTTTGAAATGAGGGAAGCAGAGTATGAAGTTGATTGTGATATGTTAGAAGGATCAGGATCCGTAAGAATCCCATGGTAAAGGTTAGATTAAGAAAGTATCAACGGGTTGACTTCTGGTTTTGGAAGTCGTCAGCTATGTAAGGGGGCTGAGGCCGAAGACTTGAACCAGGATGTTGAAAGCAAATAGAGCACCTTGTAGGGGTGTTAAGTTGGTGAGAGACTGCTGTTTTGAATAAGGTATGTAACACGAACGAAGCGGATGTGTAGTGACAGTAACTGTCAAGCTTATGGTGCCAGCTAGTGTTGTAGTGAAATGATGTTAAAGAGAGAGGAAGCGTTAGGTAGAAGCCTTTTGAGGGTTTCGGATGAAGGTACGGTTTGTTAACCAGATTGTTGGAGCACATAGAGTGTAAGTTGACGTTGTGGTATGATTATGTTCGGGACAGAATGACAAAGTGGTGGTGGGTGATTATCCAAAGGAGAAACCAAGTGCTTTTAGTTGTAAGAGTCGCTAAGTAAGCATACTGTGGAATCATTGGAAGCCTAAAGAAGATGATTAGTGTGTTAGTCAAATTGTTGAAGAATAGATGTGAAATCCTTAAAGAATGTGAGTTGTCTCTTTTGTGTGAAAGAATTGCCCGAGGAAGTGAAGGTTAGAGATCAAAGAATGAGTAGCGACGTCAAACTAGTGTCGTTTCAAGATGACTTGGTTGAATGCCTTAAGATAGGATATTGATGCAACTGTGTAGTTATGTAAGTTTTGGGAAAGTGTTATCGGCATGTGGAAAGGCCGGGAGAAAGAGGGGCAAGTAACGTTAGGAGGGCAGTGCTCCACGCTAAGTGGGGAGACGAAGATAGTATGCCGGATTAAACGAGTAATTTGGAAGTAGCAAACTTGACAGTAATGCCGAAAGGTGCGGTGTGGTGTAGATGGCCTTTTGATAAGTATGTGAACCGTTGGATCGATTATTGAAGAAGGAGATTGTGTATGTTTTGTGCAGGAAAGAGGTGGATGAGACCACTAAATGAGTTAAGCTAGTGACTTTGTGAGAAATGTTTAAACGATTTGGTCGTGCAGTGTTTAAGCTAGTGAGAATAGTATGGTGTGACCATGATTATTCCTCCCAGTTGTGTGAGGGTAACTGGAGCTATGTTTTATGACCGAACGAACATGGTAATCAGCGAGGATTTGATGTGTTTCAGGATAAGTTTAATGCGAGTAGGTGAACACTTCAACGTTAGGTTTGAAGGTTCCTACCCTTGGTTACGTACAAGGATGGAGTGATGAAGTGGTGAGGATGTAAGAAATGGTTGATGAGCTGTGGTCGAGGTGGAAAAAAAAATGTTTCCGGCATAGGCGATTGTTGGATTAGGAGAAGTGATCTAGGATTGCTTGTATTTCGATGAAGGAACTCTAGGTTGTGAGTTGTCTGGACGTTCGGGTTTGGATTTGTGTCAAGCGGTCAAGTGTGTGTCTGTCTCTTGGTAAATGAATCTCGTGTTGTGCCAGAGGATTTAGCCAGGTTCCTCCTTAAAGGAAGTGTCGTTGCATGAGAAGCCTTAGTAAATCTTCTGTAGTCAAAATCGACCGAGTAGGAACAGTAGCCTACGTGTTAGAGTACCATAAGAAATGAAGGGGGATGCAACCAATGTCCCATGTTTCGAAATTAATGAGGTGGTTGTTTGAGTCAGAAGGGGGCATTACCTTGGGGAAGTGTCGGTTTTGATGAGAGCAAGATACCCGCATCTTTTCCAATAAGGAATTCCGGGGACGGAATTCTTTTAAGGAGGGAGTGTTGTAACAACCGGGTTTTCTTTTGTAAATATGAAAGTTTAGTGGCCTTTGTGCAGGAATTGAAAGATAAGTTAAGGGGCTGTTTTGTTATTTATGAAAGTACTTGAGGGCTCAATACCCTAGGGCAACTCATAATTGAGAAATCAGTATTTTGACTTGTGGTTTGGCAGCTAAGAGAGAAAAGGGAGAAGAAAGGAGTTTCTTGGGAAGAAATCAAAGGAGTGAAGAATCAAAGAAGAAATCAGTAAGGTAACCCTTAATCCCTGTTAATTCTCGTGTTCCTAGCTTTATTGGTCGAGATTCCTAAGTCTGAAATCAAAGATTCAAGGAGTTTTCAACCACTTTTTCCTTAAAAGTGGGTTTTGAGGATTTTGCTTAGTATGTATCGATTTAGGGGTAAGCAAGTGTATTAAATGAGTACTTGGGGTTGGTGGATGAACCCTTGTGGTTATCTAATCGAACTAGTGGCTTAAATCGAGTTGTAAATCACTTTTAAGAATCCTAAGTTCGAACAGCCGTATAGTCCGGATCGGGGAGTCTGCTTGGGCCCCGATACGAGAGGGCAAAAGGGGAGTCTGCTTGGGCCCCGATCGCGGATGTTTATGTGATTCCCCATACAGTGCAGTACCTTATGTGATGAGTTACGATGTTATCACCTAAATGATTTTTACTGTTGATACATGTTGTTTTCGGAGGGAATTCACTAGACCTTTTGGTCTAACCCTCGCTTTCAAAACTAAACCATTTTCAGGTAAGCATGTTAAGGGTTCTTCCAGTAAGAACTAGGAGGCGATAAGAAGGACTTGAAGCTTAGAGTAACTTCAAGTTTTGGCTATGATTTCTATAGAATAGCTCTCGGCTGTGGATTTAGAGACTTCCGCTGTCAATTTCGTTTTAGTATGAATTTTGATGATGTAAAGCCAAGGCTTTATGTAATTCGAATGCGTATTTATGGTTGTTTGCCTGCTACGAAATTTGGGTTGTTACAATACTCTTCCAAAACTTTCTTCAGGGTAAACTCCACGATTGTACAGAATACTACACATCTGATCACCCCAACGAAATTAGCATTTTCCGTTCAAAAACACAAAATCTACACCCAAACGAGAAATCCCTAATAATTTTTACCTGTTCGCTGCATAACCTGAAAAGGGTTGCATAGATCGAGAATCGTTAGCATTTCAGACGGACTCGCGGTTTCAAAACGAAAAGGAAATAGTGAGAAGAAAGGAGATATGATTTTTACCAAAAACTTCGCTGGCGATGGAAGTGGATCCGTGGATATAACTTCCCTGCTTCCAGCCATTCTTTACAATACCCAAATTTATAAGCGAATCAAATGAGCAAATTACACTACAAGGTTTACCAGCATTCTAATCAACGATATTGAAAGTTTACCCGAAAGTTGAGCATTTAAATTCGTGATAAATGTCTTAACATCCTCATCTTGAGAAAGCAACAATGGAAGTCCATATTTCTTCACTCTTCCAAAACTTTCTTCAGGGTAAACTCCACGATTGTACAGAATACTACACATCAGATCACCCCAACGAAATTAGCATTTTCCGTTCAAAAACACAAAAATCTACACCCAAACGAGAAATCCCTAATAATTTTACTTGTTCGCTGCATAACCTGAAAAGGGTTGCATAGATCGAGAATCGTTAGCATGTGGAGGAGAAAGGTAGCTAATTTCAGTCATCTGAGAATGGAAGAGTGGGGTTTGAGAGAGAAATTAGGGTTTTGCAGGTGGGGATTCAGAAGGAGAAACAAAACTGGATTTGGTTCTCCATCTTCCATTCGTGGATGCAGAGGAAAGTTCCAGCACAATCATTCTTTTGCAGGTGGGGATTCAGAAGGAGAAACAAAACTGGATTTGGTTCTCCATCTTCAATCTTCCATTCGTGGATGCATAGGAAAGTTGATTGAGGGAGATTATCAAAACTTGGTATCTATATGTTAAATGGAAATGGTGAGGTGAGAAATCGATGCAGACGTGGGGGACGGAGAGGTCGTGGAGAAGGAGACAGAGGAAGAGATCGTGGCTGAGAAAAAAACAGTTTCTTGAATGTTGAAAATAACTGCCCTCTATTCTTTTAATAAAGTAGTATAGATAACGGGTCAAAGTTATTTTAAATCAAAAAATCATTGAACTTTTTATTTTGAATGATTAAAATTTTGGACTATTGTATAAATAAAAAATTAATAATTTTTTTATTTTAAATGATTAAGTTTCTAAATGATTTTTTTAATGGAAAACAATTAAACTTTCTTAATTTGAATGATTAAGTTACTGAATATTTTTTCTTAAATAAATAAATCATTGAACTGTTTTAAAATTATTTACCTACATTCTTTAACAACAAAAAAAACTAGTTGTAACAATCTAAGAAGATTTTAAAGTAAAAAGAAATATAAAATATTATTAATATATTCTATAAGATCAAAGGGATGAATATAGATGAACTGGACCAACAACGTGATAGTCAATATGGAAAACGGACAACGATGGGACAACGGGTAGCGATGCCATGTTCTGCAAAAAGTTTGAATGACGTATGGTTTGGGAACAGTAAAATTGATTTAGCCTTTTTTACTTTAAAATATTTCTAGTCGGTTACAAATAGTTTTTTTTGTTAAAAGAATGTAGGTAAAATATTTGATGGTTTATTTATACAAAAAAATTGTTCAAGAAGTTAGTCATTCAAATTGAGAAAGCTTAATGGTTTTTGATATTTTTTTAGCTATTGTAACTAGTTAATTGGTTTTAAGTTCTTAATTTTGAAAAAACTCTTCTCAAAATTTATGTTAATAATCTAAAAACTAACTGAATCAACCTATTTATTAGAGCATCTCTAACAGTTTCTCCAAAATGAGAAGTAAAAGTCACAATCTCTAAAAAAAGTCGCATTCATCTTCAAGAGACTCTGTATTTTGGAGATTACACAATTAGTTATATTATTAAAATATTCAATATAACTCATAAAAAATTATTTCTCTCTCATAAACATATAATTTAAAGCAATTTCATCAGTAGAATTAATAAAAAAAACAATTCCTCTCTTATATGTAATATTATTTGGGATATCTCTAAATTTTAAAATTTTCATAATCTCTATTATGTTTTCTTTGTTTTAGAGAAGGTTTTGAACCAAAAAAGTCTTCAAATCTTTATTTTAAATAAATTGTTGATGATGTAACACTATCTCCAACGGGGTCACTAAATCTTACACCAAACACTAAATTTAGTGTAAAAACACTATTCATATCTTCAATTGGTCTCTATTTTTCACACTAAATTTGATGCAATGAATAGTATTATACTATATTTGGTGTAATACTATTCATTTACACTACTTTTATATCACTTTTAAAAAATAGTGTTACTTATTAAAAATAATTTACTATTAACACTAAAATTTACACCGTTTTTTAAATTTGGTGTAAAAGATAACGTGACGCATTGGAGATGTCCTTGTAGATGAGGATGATCAATCATCATTTCTAGTTATTGAATAGCGCGTCCCATTTAATATTTGTTATTTATGAAAACAAATGCTCGGTCATAGGTACAATATATAATGTTGAATTGTTGATTGATCCGAATTAATGTTTCTCTCCTGTTTCTTGGTGGTTCTAGACTTCTAGTCCGGTTTTGGCATTCTTGATATTCTAAATTCAAGTGACACAATTACATATTAGGGGTCGTTTATTAAACATTTACATGGGTAAATATTTATCAAGCCATATTATCTATCGGTTTGATATAGCAAGGACCAAAAATCTTACTCGATAAAAGCGAAAGAGTAAATTGTAACAGCCCATAACAAAATAAAGCATAACATTAAATAAGAAGCAAACAACTAGGATGGCCCCAGAATTTAACCGAATACAACTGTCTCAAAATTAGGTTTGCGGAACAACCTATACACAACTGAGAATATAAACTAGGAATCTAAGAAATAAATGAAAATAGCTATCGCCTAAACGCATCATCGCCCTAAGTCTTCTGTTTGCCCTTGCCAGAGCTTCCTACCAACGGCTTCCTTGAAAATGTTTAGTTTGGAAATGCAAGGGTTAGACCATGAGTTCTAGTGAGTTCCCTCTAGTTGCAACAGTTGCATCATCATATAACTAAAACAATTCATAACAATTATAAATAACGAACTTTAAACAATAAGATTTCACATAACTGCGCATGTAAGTGGCACACTGAAGTCACTCGGTAGTAACATCGTGTCAGTCTCACACTGCCTTACTGGGTCACACCTCTCATGGCATAACGGGGCACACCCCCCGGTATGAGCACTGGCGGGACACCCCCCCCCCCCCCCCCCCGACTTAGCCATTACACGTCTATCAACAATGTATGCATACTCTTTAAGTTAACTTTCCAAACACACGTTTTCAAGTAATATAAACATATCGTTTCATATCCATTCCTTACTTCTGAAATTACGTTTAAAATACGTATTTAGTTAGAAAACCCACCTGATGCTTTTGATCGGATCCTTCTATCACCCTTAACCTCCGAAAATAATACCTGAATGAATGGATGCGGTAAGATAAGCTAACCGGATAATAAATTGTCCGGACATAAATTCCCGGATACCGAAACAACCCGGGCACCACTCACCGGTTACTACACAATCCGGACGCTACTTACCGGACTACACTATCCGGATACTTACCGGACACGGGGTCCGGATACTCCTTACCGGACACAGGATCCGGACACTTGCACAGAGCCACTTACCGGACGTGGGTTCTGTCGAGTGGTTGGGTATGGAATCCATTGCTAATCCCAAATAAACTTGATTTCCCACATAATAAATGCATTACAACAATACTTAACCCTTTCTTATCAATCCCTTTGCTGTTTTAACACAAAGATGACACCTAATAACCACTTAGAGCATCATTTACAACTATTCAACCACAAAGACCCCAACAACCAGATTCTCTCAAAATAAGCCAAGAACAAGGATTAGATACTGAGATTACCTGGAAGAATTAATGCAGAAACTAGCCTCCAATTCTCACTTCTTTGATTTCTTCTGATTTGAGTGCGATCAAAGCTCACCAGTGTTCTCCGTATTCTTCCAGCCTCCACACACACATATCCCTTGAAATTAGGGCAAAAGAAGGGTTTTTATACCTTTCTCTAATTGCACAAATGCCCTCTTTCTTTTGAAATAATTAAAGGCCCCCAAACTTGAAAACCTCCCAAAATCACCTTTATTCATAACATCTTGGAAAAGAAGTTACGGTTATTACATGAATGCAAATATGCAATGACCGAGAGTCTTACCCCGGTAAGTTAGGGCGACAACTCTTACCACGATTAGTGCTTACCGGGTGAATTGTTGCTTACGAATCCAACTTGGTGGACTAAAAGCTTACCCGGTAAGTAAGTGATAATGTAAATTTGATTGGTAAATGCTTACTCGGGTAAACCCTTGATAAACGGCCCCTTAATAAATGAATTCAGATTGTACATGTAGATATTGTTAGATGGATAAATAAAAAATATGAACAAAATCCCCTTAACTTGGTAATACTCCTTTCGTTCCCAAAAATGTAACATTTTAGTTTATGAGGTACCTTCTTTTGTTAACTTAATTATTAGTGTTAACTTTGTTAACCATATGTAACCAATCAGATTCATTCATTTTTTCTAGTTGCATCACACATTCCTTGTTTAATGGGAGGGTAGAATTGGAAAATATAATAACACTAAGCATGAGGTGGCAAGTGGTTAATGTTTCCTTAAATTACTCAATGATAAACATGGTAGTTATTTTAATTGATTTTTGTTTTTATTATTTTATTGTTTATATTTTTTATCAAATGCGATCTTGTATTTTGTATATTTTATATTGGGAAATTAATTAAAATACCCCAAGTTTAAAGTTGACTTACCAAAATACCCTAAAAAATTATTTTCTTACCAAAATGCCCCTTTTTCCGCGATAAGATCCCGCGATCGCGGGCAGGGACCAATTGTGTAAATTTTTGCAAGAAATATTTACACTTTCAGTCACTGGCCCCCGCGATCGAGGCCCGCGATGGCTCAAACGCGGCCCGCGATGGCCCGCTATGGGGACTGAAAGTGTAAATAATCTTGCAAAATTTTACACTTTCAGTCCCTGCCCGCTATAGAGGGCTCCCTCCGCGGAAAAAAGGGGCATTTTGGTAAGAAAATAATTTTTTAGGGTATTTTGGTAAGTCACTTTCAAACTTGGGGTATTTTAATTAATTTCCCTTTTATATTTTATTGTTTATTGTTTATATTTTATTGTTTATATTTTTTATCAAGATTTTGTTTAATTGATTTTTGTTTTTATTATTTTATTGTTTATATTTCAAAAAACATTCTAATGTTCATAAGTGGTTACAATGTTCATAAGTGTTATACGTGCACTTATGTTTATTTATTTAGAACACATATGAACTTCATTCATTTTTATTCAATAATCCGTAATATTAAATGTTCATATGTGTTACATTATAGCAAAAAATACCAAATATACAATGTTCATAAGTGTTACAGTAGTATTAAATGTTCATATGTGTTACATTATAGCAAAAAATACCAACTATACAATGTTCATAAGTGTTATACGTTCATATTATGTTAATTTATGTTCATAAACTAATATACGTTCACTTATGTTTATTTGTTTAGAACACATATAAACTTCATTCATTTTTATTCAACAATACGTAATATTAAATGTTCATATCTATACATATAATAAATAAGTAACTAGCATGCCACGTGTCGCCTTTTGGTGAGCCGACTACATTATTTTCCTACCTAAACATGTATCTGGACGCAGTTTACATTATAAGTTCAATTAACACACACATTCACTCATCCTTAATTCTCTCCTTAATTCAATTTTTTTAATTTATACGTTACATTTACTACCCTTATAATTAGGTATGTAGTTTACTTTTAATCCCTTACTTTTTTATTTTTCATTTTAGACTCTTATCATATAAACATAAATAATGTATATGAACTAAAATGCATTAAAAACATTTCTAATTTTTACAAATTATACCATTGTAATCGCTTCGTCAATACCTTCGAAATGAGCCCAATATTGAATATTTTTGGATTTAATTATGATATTAAATATCATAAATATATATGAATTAATGTGTCGTGATTAGTATGAGATTTGTTGAAATTAGTATGAGATTTGATACAAATAATCACTAAATTGTCGTGATTTCCTTTTTGCAATTTCATGTCAATTTTTACTTCAAAGTCGAATTCTTTCGATGAATTACAATTCTATCAAATTCCATTCTATCAACGAAACACCCTTAAAGTTATCATAAGAGATTTAATTACTTGGGGAAAAAAGATATCACTTATCAACTGACTTTTAGATTATGACTTCGAACCTTTTTCAAAAATATAATATGCAAATATTTTAGTATAGTATATTTAATTATTTATACTTTCTTAATCATGATTATATTATTTTCTTTAATTTTTTTGACCAATTAACCATATTGACCTTTAATTTTATACATCCGATATGCGATTTAAAAGCGTATAAATATGAACATGAAACAAAATTATTTTTTTGAATTCTTAGATTTAGATTTGAGATACTTCGCGCCGCATCGCGCGCAGGTACTTATCTAGTGTGTTATGTATAGCAAAAAATACCAAATATACAATGTAAAATATAAAAATATAAAATATAAAATATAAAAAATATAAACAACAAAATAATAAAAACAAAAATCAATTAAACAAAATCTTGATAAAAAATTATTTCAATTGCCGTGAAAAATGGGTTTTTTCAAACCCTTTCCATATTAGATATTTTCCTTATTATATTTTAATCATGGTTTCACAAATTTGCCCTTCTTCACATGTGTTATGAACTAAGTGCGTGTTATTTTTGAAGGGTTATATTAATTAATTATGATTAAATAGATAAACGGATGAGATCAGTTAACACGGTTAACACTAATGACTTGGTTAACACAAGAAGGGGACCCTTTAGTTTATATATTGAGAGAAATATAATTATTTGCTAACTAATTAATTAGTATTAAGAAGGTGTTTGGGATGCTTATTTAAAATAACTTATATTTTTTCTTTTTATAAAAATGTTTATCAACCTTTGTGGTGTTAGATCGAAGTTTTATAAAAGTGTTTGTATTAGCTTATGACGTTACCAAAACGTAATAGGATAATAAGTTGTTTTAGAGGTGTTTGTGATTGCCTATACATATAAACTGACCAAAAAGTTGATAAGTTGTTTGAAATAAGTTAGATTTGATTGACTTATAAAAAAAATTATTACCAGTGCCAAAGCGATGTAAGCATTTGTTTTTTTTCATCCAAATAATAAAAACTCTTTATTACCATATCACACAGAAATAAGTTAGAGCATCCACACACGACTTGCAAGAGCCATTGCAAGATGACATGGCATGCCATGTGGCTTGCAAGGCCTTGCAAGACCACCCCCATCTTGCTAAACTTGCAAGGTCTTTTAACAAACTAAATATATTAAACAAAATCATTTTTTAATTTAATTAGTTTGTTTGTTTGTTTAAACATTAATTATTATTAATATGTTTATTAATCATTTATTAGTTTATTTGAACATTTTTTTAATATTTTTATTAAAATTTATTACCTACGCTTTATTTTTAAAAAATGATATTTTTATGCAATGTTTTTTATTTAAACTGCTAAATTATATTTACACAAAATATAATAAAAGAAAACAAAAGTAAAATTTTAGTTATCTATATTTTATACTTAATTTATTAGTTATATTATAATTATCTATATTATTTATATTATTTATATTATAATTTATTAGTTTAGAAATGAGTTTGGTCTTGCATGTGTGTGAAAGATGTTATTACAAAGCTGATGTGACACTTATGAAAAGAGTAAGATCTTGCAAGTATATGGATGATCTTAATAATCACTTTAAATAAGCAATCCCAAACACCCCATAATTTTATAAATTCAGCCGAGGGTTTTTTTTTTGTTAACGGTTATGTTTAAATTGGGTATTATAAAATGATGAAAAAAATGAATTAAACTAAATTGTAATTTATCTTGGGAGATAAATTTGGATATTTTTGGGAAATAATTTCTGTTAGTTTGAAATAAAATTGCTTTTTTTCTTTAAGTATATAATATTTATACACGGTAAATAAAACAAATAAACTCATACTCTTTTCACCTTTGGTGACGTTTGAACTCATGACTTCCTATAAGGCCAAAGACTCCGATACCACTAGGCTAAAGACCCTTTGATATAAAATTTCTTTTCTTTATCTCTTAAATTTGATTTTAATTGCATTTGCAAATTAAATACATCTTCGTTGGTGTATGAACTTTGATTGATCTAAAAGTTTTACCAAAGTTAATAGTGACCATAAAATGAATGAAATAATTAACCCGGTTTAGAAAATTATAAAGAGTTCTCTATATTTAGAGATTTTTCCATGAATCTCTATTTTAACAAACAAGATAGCAATGTTGTTGGAGAAGAATAGCAAACAAATACCTGTTTTTTTCTATTTTATCAATGCTGTTGGAGATGCTCTTAAAATGGTTGTGCATAGGTCATGTAAATGAAAATTGGATTGATTAATTTTAATTGATAAGATCTAAAGTTTGGAGATGCTCTTTTTGTGTACTATTATTACAAACGTAACTAGTAAAATAAAGAGAGGTCTAGAAAAATCTAATGGACCGTTAAATGATTCAGTTTCTACAAGGTCCTTCTTGTGGAGGATGGGTCAGAAATAGGAGTTCTTTTTTTATATAGTAGTAGTTCAAGAGAATTAGTAAATAAAAGAGGTAATTTGTGTCGACTAGCTAATTGGACCCAAAAAGAATTTAACAGTATAGTAATGGATCAAACATGTATTAATTAATTGTAGAGAAAATATGTAAAAAGTTATTTGACCACTCATTTTAAATAAGTGTTTATTTTTTTCTCTAAGTTTTATTATTTAGTACCAAAATCTAAAACTAGTTTACCTAAAAAAAACTTAATATATTCTCCATCATTTGTAATAACCTTAAAACTAAAAATATGATTTTCATAGAAGTGTAGTGGTAAATGCAATTTTATTGGTTTCATGGACTTTTTGCTAAATAAGAAAACTAAAAATGGGAAAACCCTCTGATTCATGTCATTGTTGCATACATATTGTAAGCTCCATAAGCTCCATCTCCTCACCTTTATGATTTGGAGATCATCATCTCCAAGGTAAGCTCCATCTCCTCACCCTTATGATTTTGGTAATGGGTTTATGGTTTTGGTTACGGATTTCTATCCCTTTTTGGTTATTTTGATTCAAAACTTAATGAGAAAGTATTTGGAGATTAATCCTTGTTGTTTACTTTGTCATTCTTAGAGAAAAATCACCATCTCTAACGGTGTCTTTTTTTCAAGTTTTAAGTTTTTGGAGTAAAAATCTTAATGTATGGATGGATTTGACTGGATTAAACGACGTTTGAGATTAGGTTTATGGTTAAAATGGGTTAGGGTATTAATTCCCTCAATTTTGGTGCCTAAAATAGACCTAGGAAGGATTGGTCATGAGAGGCAATTGAGGTTTTTGCTGAAAGAGCTGTGCAGGACCAACCAGCAGGATTGGCTACTTTCATGCGGGTTAGGTCGCATGAAACACGCCAATCACATTGCCATGTGATTTTTCGGTTTTGCTTCGTTTCTCGTTTTGGGCTAGGTTCGAGACATCAATTAAGGGATTGTCTTAGGGATTGAAATATATGGTTTAGGATGATTTAGATGGTTTAACCCCATTTCTTTGTAGTCTAATTCAGGTGTTCGGTTTGATCATAATTGAGTATTAAGACGTGTGGTGAATTGTCGGATATCAGATGAGTTCCCTTAAACCTTCTATGCATATGGAACGATTTATAAATGTTTTTAACCACTCCTTATGGTTTTATCATTTTGCATGAACTTGCACTCATGAATGCTTTGAACACGTATTTACTGGAAATGGTTTACTATTAAGCATACATTGTTCTATGTGGTTTATAACATGAAATTGTGAATTTGTATTGGTTTTAGGTTAGCACAGTGGGATAGGATACCTTGGGATTGTGGAAATCCTTTGGGAGTTATTTTATACCGAGTGCCTTGAATTTGTTTCATGTGCACATTGACATGACATGTACTGGGGGCATAGAGATCTACTGGAGCCCTAAGTATGGACATCACAATGTAGTGATGGTTGGCTATGAACATTGTGTAAATACTTATGTATGTGTTGGATTGTTTATCTGTTATCATTAAACCTTATGGCAGATTGCATGTTGTTTTGGGAACTGTTGAACTGTTCTCTGTAGAGTGAATTCACTAGACCCTATGGTTTAACCCTCGTTGTTCAAAACTTAAAACCATTTTCAGGTAAGAAAGTGGTTGCGAGTTCCTCAAAGGGGAAAAAAGAATGTGTGAAGTCAATAAGGGAGGCGAGACTTGGAGAGGATCTTATAGTTACCTGTATATTTTTATAATATCTCAAATGTGGATGTGTTTACCCGCTACTAACTTTGATGAGAATATTGTAGTACTTTGAATTAGACTGTTTGGGACCATTTTGGTCATATTTTATGAATTGTGATATTTTGGTTTTGGGTTGTTACATCATTCATCTTTCACCGACTCTTTTGATCCACATAAATTATATTTTTGTATAAGAATATATAGATTTTTTGTTATTAACTAAGAAAACTCGTACATTTTGAAAATAAATTACCAATCATATGAGACTATCCAACTTATATCTATATTTAGAATTTCAAAACTCCCCTTGAATTTCCATGCATTGTTGCCTTATTACCTAATCTTGAATGCGTGAATTTAAGTGATCTTCTTTCTCTAAAACAAGAATAAGATCTCAAGCTATAAAAGGTTCTAAATAGTGCAAGACATGGCGTGACGGCGAGGCCAAGTCTTAAGCTTAGAAGCCACGGCGAGGCTACGACGTTTATCAAGGCGTGACTTATGGCGGCAAATCTCTATATCATATATAATATTATATATAAAACATATGTTTTGTACTATTACTCAACGAGTCAATGATAATAAACAAGTTAAATTAGGTTATATATTAAAAACATAAAGAAAAATGAAATATCGTGTGACAAAAGAGCACACATTAGGCAATGGCATGCCACAGAAATAGCGTGGCATGAGACACAAGCCTTAAGTCATGGCGCGCCATGGCGGCTGTTGCGGCGAACCTTTTAAAACAGTGTCCTATAACCAATATGGACTTTTGATTTTAAGAATGATTTCTAGAAATATTGTATTAACCCAAAATGTTTAAAACGGTGATGAAAACATTAACATGAGGTGACATGGAAACCCAACTGATTGTTGTTGATTTACCATAGTGTTACTTCGAATTGTCAACATTGTAACTCAAAATGATGTCAATCTATATATTAAATGTATATCATAGGATATGTTTGAAGATGGTCGAATTTACGATGATATGTAAAAATGATATGGTAGATAATATTAATTTTTAAATAATTATTGATTGATTTTTGCATCTAGAATTCTCGGAAAAACGATTTTATATGAATTATTATTATTTCTTGGATTCAATGTTATTTTTTATAATAAAACTATATATTAAAAAAAACTTACTTATCAAGGGCCCCTTTGTACATCTCGATCAGGCTTAAAAATGTCAGGAACTCGCTAGAGTCCCTAAACTTTTAATTTAAATAAATAAATTTGAACTTTCTCAATTTAAATAATTAAGTCCTTGAACTTTGTATTTGCATAAATAAATCATTGAACTATTAAAAATTGGTTATCTACATTATTTTAATATAAAAAATTACTTGTAACCGGTTAGGAGTGTTTTAAAGTAAAAATATATATAAATCGGTATTACCATTTCCATACTCTACATCACTTCCCCTCGCCGCCCCATCATATCCGCTCTCCATCACCGCCCATTGTCGTTGTTGCTCCCTGCCATCGACCTCCCTCATTTTTATCTTGGTTCTCCCACTTTTCAAATAATTTAATGATGTACGTATAAACAAATTTAAAAAAATAGATAAACGAAAAACTAAAAAAATTAACAATTCAAACAAGGTAGATCATGATCAGTATTCTCCTTATTGAGAATCCTTACAAAAAGGTTCAAAGTTTAATGGTATTGATCTTAGGGGATGTTCGTTTACAGCTTAATGAGTTGTATATGCTATATAACTTATTCGGTTAGCCATATATGTATGTTCGGTTGTGGCTTAATTGGACAAACTACAACTTATTCGCTCAGCTATGAGAAGGCACTTTTCTAGCTTCAGCCATGGGTTTTCCTTGTTTACCCTTCTTATTAAAAACCCTCTTCCCTTCAACAAAAGAAAACGTCGCCTCTCTCCATGGACTCTCCCCTTTCCAGGCTCGAGCACCTCCCATCAAGTCTTCACCTCCAACACCTCTGTTCTTTCTTCCACCGTCTCCTTCTTCTGGTTTGGATCTCAATCACGATCTCGATCTATCTCTGCTAATCTTCTGTAACACCTTGAATTTTCATTATATTATAATTAATATGAATGGGGTCTATTTGTAATTTAGTTTAAGATTTGAGCTACTTTGCAATTATATAACTCTAAGGGTTGAAAATCCAAATGACCAAAGTTTAAACTAATTATGAAAATTAGAATTATGAAGGCTTGTTTGGTCATTAGTTGAAACCTTGAAGTTGAGGGTGTGATTGGTCAAGATTGGAAAGTTGGTTTAGATAAGGTGAGGAGTGGGACCCTGAATATGAAACTATCATATAACTTTCTAAATATAGAAAACTCTCTATAATTTTCTAAATATGAAACTATCATATAACTTTACATAAAACTTTCACGGATAAATCCGCTCCCGTAAATGGCACCCTGAAGTCACTCGAAAGTGACAACGAGCCAGTCTCACGATGCCTTACTGGATACTCCCTTCCATGGCATAAACGGAACCTCCCCCCGACGTGAGTACTGGTGGAACCTCCCCCCGACTTAGCCAATTTACGTCTACCACAATGTATGCATACATCTCATATAAAACTTTAAATAAACTTTCATGCAGTTAAAAGCATAGGAATAAAACATGGCATTTCTCATAATGTACTTACTTTAGAGAACACGTTAAAAGTCACGTATTTTAGTTAGAAAAACTCACCTGGTGCATTTAACATCTTGCTTTACTTTGCTTCTGACTTACAATCGGGTTACCTGAATGAATGGATAAAACATATAAGCTGACCATCCAACTTTCCGGATAACTCTACTTTCCGGACAACTCTACTTTCCGGACAACCCTACTTCCCGGACAACTTACACTTACCGGACACTTCACACTTACCGGATAATTTACACTTACCGGACAATCACACTTACCGGACCATCACACGTACCGGACCACCACACTTACCGAACAACTTTCCTATCCGGATAGCCATCTTATCCGGATAGTCTCCTCATCCGAAAACCTTCAATTGGGACATCGTGTCCAGACACCCACAGGGCTTTCCGGACGCCGACTCAGAACCCTGACTGGGACCGAAAATCACAGATAAACTCATATTCCAAGGAATCTTAGATTAGCAACAATATTCTGATTACTAGGCTCTAATAGTACAGAAATCTTAGCTGCCAAAAACGCATTTGAGACACCTAATTTCTTCCATAAAGCCTCAAACTCAACTTTTAAACAAAAACCCCAAAATACCTAGCTCAGCAGCATAATCACATAATAGAGGTGAAGAGAAGAGATTACCTGATTGCCTGAGGATGTTGAAAACTTTCCTTTTTCCCCAATTAAATTGGAAGACTCTTTCTTTCTTCTTGCTATCTCTTTCTTTCTTCCTTCTTGCTCTTTCTCTCTTTCTTCCTTCTTGTTCTTTCTCCCTTCTTTTCTTATCTCAGCCGCACTCCACCCAAAATGATTGCAAAACTAGGGTTTTGTGCCAATCATTGGGTTTTTATACCCTATTCTTAATTAACCAAATAGCCCCTCAACGTCCACCTTTATTAAAACATGACACAAGACTTTAAAACTCTTCCACTTTGGTCTCGGTTATTACAACCACCACCGATTTGAAACCACCATCGACCACCACCGATTTGAAACCACCACCAACTACCACTATTGACCACTGCAAACCACCATCGACCACCACCGATCTGAACCATCGTCGACCACCACCATTTAAACCACCGTCGATCTAAACCAACATTCTAAACCACGACCGACCACCATCGTTCTGAACCACCGTCGACCACCACCTTTCTAAACCATCGTCGACCACCACCGATTTGAACCACCGTAGACTACCATCGATCTGAACCACCATCGACCACCACAGTTCTGAACCACGGTCGGCCACCACCATTCTAAACCACCATCAACCACTACCGATCTAAACCATTGTCGACCACCAGGAATCTGAACCACCATTGACCACCACCTATCCGAACCACCACCGACCACCAGCAGTTTGAACCATTGTCGACCACGGGGTATTTTGGTCATTTATCGTTTATTCAATCCAATTCTGAAGCTACATTCTACCAACCAAACAAGAAGATTCCAAGTTATTTAACAAATTTTATTCCAATTCATGCCAACCAAATGCAAGGTCAAATTCCATTCAATTCTTTTAAAGTAAAATTTTATTGACATATTTCATTCATTCAAAAAATATTTTGCGAACCAAACCCTCCCTTATTTTAAATATCTACTAGATGGTCAAATATATCTACCAACTTATGGCCAAAAATGGTTTCCATACCTTTATTCATTTTAAAGATAACAATTATTTTTGTCCTATAACACTGCAATTACTTTAATCAAGGTTTAAAATGGTGTGGCGTGGCGGCAATATCAAACTTTAAGTTTTACATGCCATGATGATGACGCGATATTTTTCAAGATGTGATATAAAATGACAAATTTGTATGTCATATATAAAATTATATATACGTTTTCTATATACAATTCAATCAAATAAAAATAGTTTTTGATTAAATATTCAAATTAGAACTTAAAATAGTAATTTTACAACATTATTTTAATCGTGAATTCGAGTATGACTTTGTGAAACTCTAAGTGATATGATTAGATAAATCAATAAAAATGTAAAATATTAATTTAAAGTGTAAAAACAAAAGAGCTAAAAAATAATTTTTTTTTCGAAAAAGACATGCCTTGTAAGAAATGCATGTCATGACGTGAGTCACACCTTGCAAAAGTGAATGTAACGTCGAATACGAGTTTCACGTTAGGCCATCAGTACCGCAAGCCCTCAAGCCCTCAATGCCACATCAGCGCCACATCAGCTTTTCTCCTAACCCTCACCTTAAGCCCTAAAGACCCGTAGCGCAAGCCCTCAAGCCCTCTTGCCACCTCATTTTTTTTAATTCTTTTATTTATACATTTAATTATTTAACAAAATAAAAATATTTATATTTTTTTTAATAAATAAAAATAAGATAAATAATAAAAATAAAAATTCATATCATTCATTAAAAAATTAAAAATTACAAAATACAAAACACTAAAAATTATGATATTTTCTAATTTTCTCTTTTCTCGCTAAAGTAGCCCTCAAAACGTCTCCCGAAAGGTGATCATGCGGGGATATGAAAAACTCGAAGTCTTGTTCATATCGCTTTTCTCGTTCGAGTTCCAACTGTTCTCGTTTAAACTCCAACTGTTGTTGTTCGAGTTCGAGTTTTTTCATTTTGTACTGCATTGTATCATCAATCTTATCGTTGAACGTCGTCAACAACTGAGTAACACTTTCGTTCGTATTCGACCCGCTCGTATTACTCGTTGATGTTTTTTTGCCTTGTTTCTCCCGATGGGTCGTTGAAGTTGCTCGATGAAGGTGTCGTCATCGTCATCATCGGAAGGTTTGGTATGTTATGAACCCCGCGATGAAGTTGTCGTCATCGTTGGAACGGCTCCCCATTTTGGACATTTTTTTAGGACTTCCCAAGCTTGTTCGTGAGTGAAAGCCAACCCAAGTTGTGCTCGGTACCGTTCGTGTGCCATTCGTGAAATGTCGGCCTCACTCATTCCGTTTGATCTATTAGTGACCAAGTTGTTGTAGAAGCCGCCAAAAGAATTTATTCTTTTATTGAGGTCGTTGAACTTGGTGTTGAGTTGATGAGTTGTTCTATAATTTCCGCGGCCCATCAAACTAAAGAACACTTGCCCGATTCGGGTCCAAAAACTTTCTACATTTATGTAAATTCAAGTATAAGAATATTAACAAGAATAATAATAATAACAATAAAAATATATGTAAATTCAAGTATAAAAATATTACCACCGGTTTGTGCGTTACCGACAACGGGGTCCTCCGAAACGTCAACCCACGCCGACACTAACGCGAGTTCCTCGTCTTTACTCCATTTTTGTTTGGCGGCTCTATTTTCATATTGTTTGTTTTTTCCTTTTCTCGTTGGTGTCGGGTTTGATGGTTCCGGGATAGATTGCGGGCTATAATGTTGGGTTTCCGGAACAATGTCGTCGTCGAGATTGATTGCGGGTGAATGAAGATTGTAGTTGGCCGGAGTAAAACCTTGTTCAATCAAACCGGGACGTGTAAATTGGTAAGGAAATTGTTGCGAAAATTGTTGGTGAAATTGTTGGGGAAATTGTTGCGAAAATTGTGGCGGAAATTGTTGCGAAAATTGTGGCGGATATTGTTGCGAAAATTGCGGATGATAACCTTGTTGTGTAAACGCTTGGAAACCAAGCTCCGGGTCTTCTTGCGGTTGTGGTGTATCCGGTCGGTTACGACGGGATGTAGGTGTTTTGTTTGGATTCATGATGAAATTTGAGAGAGTTTGAGAGAATTTGAGAGATTTTGGTGTGAAAAAATAAGAGGTTTGGGTTAATATATATATATAGTGTGATTAAATTGAAAAAAAAAATTAAAAAAAATAAATAAAAATAGCCGTTGGTAGCCGTTGGAAAATTTTAAAAAAAAAATCTTTCGGGTTGAACGGGTTTTGGAACCCGGGGCTGGAACCCGAGCCCGAGCCCGCAATCCCCCGTACCGTAAGCTGCCCGAGCCCTCGCCCTCGCCCTCGGGCGCTACTGATGGCCTTATATCGTGCCATAACACCTCCCCTTTTAAACATTGGTTTTAATAAATATTTAAAACAAATTAATAACTTATCAACTAAAATTGTTAATATATTTAGAGGTGAACATGGTACGGTACCATGTCTTTTTTCTATATACCATGTACCAATCAATTACAATTGGTACATAAAATCTTATACCATGTACCAACCAATTATACTTGGTACCAACTAAATTGAGACCAACTTTTTTCGGTTGATACATGTTGGTACTGTTTTGTATCATCTCAAAAATTGAATTATGATTTAATTAGATTGACATCTCACATATTTACCAACTAGATCTAGATGCACTAAACACGCCGAACATTAATAGTATGTTGATATGCGTTGTACCATTTATCATTACCTATACAAACATTCAAATAATCTTCATATAACACAAACACTCACTAATAGTCTAATACAATCGACAATTAAAGAGCGAGAATGAACCATGAAGAGTGGAGATGTAGGCAAGTTATCAAAGTTATTAATGATGAACGAATGAATTTAATCAAGTTCTATATATCAATTTGTATTATAATTTAACAAAATGTAAAACAAGATAATTAAAATTTTATAAATCAAAAGATGTTGTATTATTGATTAAACTTTAATTAATAAATAACTAAAAAATAAGTCGGTACGGTACGGTATTACCGTGGTACACATTTTCTAATACCACGTACCAACCAAGTTTAAATAGTTGGTACGGTATATCAACCAATAGGTTGGTACCAACTAAGTTGGTACCAATTAAATTGGTACAAAAATTGATTAGTTTGTCTCACTACAAAATTGACACCCCTAAATTTACTAGTATCAACATTAAAAGTAAAACAGGAAAATATGGTAATTGTGTTCACCTTTGGGGACATCCCTATGAAAAAAACAAGTATAGACCCATTGACTATCTCTGTCTTATCTCTTTTTTTAGGCGTGATCTTACTTTACTTTTTAAGCATAATTTGCTTGCATTAACATATTTCTTAGAGTAAATTACAAGATTGGTCCATGTGGTTTACATAAAATTGAACTGTTGGTCCCTAAAATAAAATAATTACGTGTTTGGTCCCTGTGGTTTACATTTTTACACATCTTTGGTCCCTTTATTCTAACACCGTTAAAGAGGTCTGTTAAATGAGTTAACTATAAGGGTATTTTAGTCTTTTAACTCATATTCTTTATTTTCCTATTAAAAATAAAAGAGTTATTAAATATATAGTATTTATTATTATTTAGATTTCATTGTTTTTATATAAAATGTAAAACCCTAATCATGTCCATCCTCTCACCATGTCTTCCAGCCGTAACCACCGACAAACACAAAGTTGAAACCCCCTCTTACATTCATCAATCGAACTCGTCTTCTTCACCTTCGAATCCATCACATATGCATCATTTCCCAACACACTAACCCCACTATACGCCGGTCGGTACAGCGCCTCATACGTGGCGGCGATTTCGTCTCCGCTCTCCGGCGGCCCTTCGTCGAAAGACGTCGGAGGGACATAGTCTTTGGGCTTTTTCGGTGGGTCGAAGGTTGTAATTTCATCTGGGTCTAGATTGTCGAAGAATGTGGTATCGACATCGGCAGATTGGGTTCTGATTGAGGGGAATTGGGTGGTTTTGGGAGGAAGAGAGAGTTGGGTTGTTGGTGAGTTGGGAGGAGAGAGGAGCGGCGGAGAGAGAGGGTGGAGAATGTGGAGGAGAGGGAGGAAGTAAGGGAAGCAGCCATGGTCTCTTCCTTCCGGCCACCATTCTTCCGACTATCTCTATTCCCTTCATCTCTTCCTTCCGGCCACCATTCTTCCGCTTTCTCATCATCCCCACTTCGTTGAGATTTGGGTTCACGAACTTCGGCTTCTGGTCCCCGAAATCGAAAACCTTGCTGTTGAACACTTGTCGAAAACCCTTTTCTAACATGTAAGAGATCTGGGTTTTGAAGAGCAACAAAGAAGAGATATAAGTTTCGAAGAGCAACAAAGAAGAGATTTGAGTTTCGAAGAGCAACAGAAAAGAGATCTGGGTTAAGATGGTTTGAAAGCAGTGGGGGTACAAGAGGAGGGAAGAGAAGAAGCAATCGACACCATCTATGAACAGATGCATCATGCAGATCTCCATCTAAATGAGGTTTCTGGAGAAGTTGGATAAGAGTTTTGTATAATGTCTTTGTTCATAAATTATGGTTTCTATTATGTTTTAGTTCATAATTTTTTGTTTTGATTAGGATTTGTTTAAAGCTTTCGTTCAAAATTTATTGTATAAATTTGGGTTTGTTATTTTTTGTTGATTATGATGTGTTTAAGGTTTTTGTTCATAAATTGTTGTATAAATTTGGGTTTGTTTAAGGATTTGTTTGTTGAAAATGGGTATTGAATCTCTTTCTATGAAAATGGCTTTTTGTACTAGTTTCTGAGATGGTTTTTTTCTCAAACCTCAAATCTTGATTTTCCGATCAGTTTAGCCGGAATTTGTTCTCGGCGATCTGAGCTAACGACTGGAGGTTTCATTTCACGATTGTATCAACGAAAACACAGGTTTCTTCATTTGTATTTCCCGGCAAGATTGAAGATGGTGGCTGGATCCGAGATTGGTCTCTCGATCATCATCGTCCCCACCCCTTTTATCGTATTCATCCTCATCACACAGAGGCACAACTGCTCCTTTTTTTTCTCGTTCTCCCAGTCTGCATCTCGTTCTTCAAGAGCAAACATCGTCGGTGGTCGCCGGTGAGACATGAAGAGAAGGGAAGAGGGGTGATTGGTAAGCGATTGTGGATGCCGAGATGTGTTGCCGGAAAAGTGAGGACGGTGGCCGCCTAGAAGCTTTCTCTATTAGGGTTTTTGGATTAAATATATTTATATAAAAAACTTAAAAAATAATTAAAATATTATTATTATAAATATCTAATATAATATACAAATTTTCTTATAAAAAAATAGAAAATAGTTAAAATGACCAAAATGCCCTTAAAGTAAACTTACATAACAGAATCTTTTAACGTCGTTAGGTTACAGGGACCAAAGGGGTGAGAAATTGTAAACCACAGGGACCAAACACATAATTATTTTATTTTAGGGACCAACAGTGCAATTTTGTGTAAACCACAGGGACCAATCGTGTAATTTACTCTATTTCTTATTTTCTGTTTCATATAAATAATATGAATTGAAGTATGTCAAAAGTTTTATAAAGCCATTTAATTAGTTCATTTACCTTTCAAATTGTCATCATTTAATTATGCTAAAAGAAGACACAAAATATTTCTACCTCAAGTTTATTTTTGTGGTTAAAAAATACACTTGTAAACTTTGTAGTCAAAAAGTAAATTAAAAAATAACTTTGAAATATAAACCTAGGAGAGGGGAGATGACGATATCGTGAGTTGGACCGGAAGATGGAGGTTCACAAATATCGGCAAGTTATCGATGGACAACGACATTATATTGTAGTATGATCGCCATAGAAAGGGAGGGCAGTTATCACCGCAAACGTTCTATGAAAAATTAAACATATTAATTTTTTTTTAAAATAAATGTATAAAACATTTCAACTTATCTATTTATATTTACTTGTGGAAAATACCATCCTACCACTCCTTTTTTACATTAAAATTGTAGTCAACCCATCATTTTTTAGCACAACACAATATAAGGCCAACTTTAACTTTTAACATAAAGAGAACTTTAGAATAGTGATCTTTGGTTACCATCTCTTTTATTCCAACCACAAACCAAATTTAATTAAAAACATATATGTGTTTGATATTTTAATAATAAAATAACATGTTCTTTTTTATTTTTTAACAATCAAAATAATTAGAATACATAATTAATTATTAAAGTAAAAGAATAATTTTGACTAACTTTCATAATACATTATGTTATAAATGTGTTAAAGTTAAAAACACTATTTATGCATCCGTTACTAAAAAATATAACGTTTACTCAACTCTAAAGAATAACATATAAGCGTTAAAGATACATCTGGTGGACTGCGCCTGACGCAACGTCGGTTTGCGGAATGATCGACAAACGTCTAAACCCTTTTTGGTAACGAGATTACTAAATGTAAACTCAGAAATTAAGAGAAAGCCCTTAAAAGAAACAAACTTTTATTAATTGATAACTGATTAATGATGAAACCTACTAATCTTATTTATAAACTAAACTTGAAAACGATAAGTACTAAACTAATAAGAGGATAATTAAGAAAACTAAACTTGACCTAACCTTATTAGGAAACCATAATTAATTAATGGAAACTAAAACTAAATAAAGAAATAGGGAATGAAAACACGTGAGAGGAATTGAATAAGGAGTAGGGGTGAGCATTCGGTCGGGTCGGTCGGGGCGGGGTCCAAAACCCACCACCCGATCGGGTTTCGGGGTGTGGTGAGACCACCCGAAAACCGTCCGATATAATCCTCGGATATCGGATTTCGGGGCTATCGGGGCCGGTTCGGGTCGGTCGGGTAACACGGGTTGGGTGTCGAAGTGATTCAAAATCGTTCAAAAATCCACAGGAAACAAAAATAAGAAACCCAAAATCGTTCAAAAATCCACATTTCACAGAAAACTTATTATAGTCTTAGTGTCTTACAGTGTGTTTGTGTCTTTGTGAGTTTGTCGAAGTGTATCTAGAGATTCAGTGAACCAAAATCGGCAGCAATCGCATCCAAACGGACCAAACGTGTGAACCAAAATAAGAAACCCAAAATCGTTCCAAAAAGTCGAAAGAAAACCTAGAAACTAGAAAGCACAAACCTCAAACCTCGAAGATGGAACTGCTGTGGAAGTCTCGGAGATGGCCGATAGGAGGCCGACAGGCGACTGGCCGGCGGTGAAGTTCTTCTGCCGATGAGAGATGAGGGCGTGAGGAGTTCTGAGGCGTGAGTGAAATTAGGTTAGAAATTAGAACTGAGGTGTATATATATTTTCTAAAAAAATATTATTTTAAGGGAGTTCAGGTTTTTCGAGTCGGATCGGGTGGGCTACCCTGACCCCAACCCGATCCTATAAACCCGGGGAAATAATCGGGTCCAGGGTGGCTTGGGTTCGGGTTTTCGGATATGCCAAAGTGGGGTGTTTTTCGGGTTCGGGGCGGTTCGGGTTTGCACACCCCTAATAAGGAGGAGGGTCACGTGTCCAGGTGGTGTGTGTCGCGGTTCAGCTAGCAAGGTCATGCGCGCGGCATAGCCAAACAGACCCCGACGCGGTTGCTGGCGTGGCTTAGCCAGCTCCGCTTCTGGCGCCGCCGGTTTTCTTGGTTTTTCGCTTTCCGCCTTGTCGCTCGATCTGACTCTCGATCTTTGCCGCTACTTCCTCTATATCAGTCTCCTCCACTTCGGAAGAACTCGACCTCGAGTTCTCGTCTAAAGGAGTCGAATCATCGTTGTGGTACTCGTATATGTCGGCAACAGTAAAAGTATTCGAGATGTGTAACGAATCCGGAAGGGCAACGACATACACATTGTCGTTGATTTTCTTTGTGATTTTTAAAAGGACCATACTTTTTGGGATGGAGTTTTCCGTAAGTCCCGATAGGAAATCGTTCTTTCCGGAGAAAAACCATGACTTCGTCTCCTTCGTTGAATACTTTCATCAGGCGGTGCTTGTCGGTCGCCACTTTGTTCTTTAGACCAGTTGCTTCAAGGCGTAATTTGACGGCGTCTTTTGTTGGTTGAATTTCTCTAGCCATGTTTCCCGTTGCGATGCTAACTCCAGGATCTCGTGGGAGTTGGACCAAATCAACCACGTGCCTCGGAGATGACGTGTAAACCAAGGAAAAAAGAAGAGTGACCGGTGGCAATGTGGACCGCACTATTGTAAGCAAACTCGACTTGAGCTAAGGCCACGTACCATTGTTTCGGCTTGTCACCACACACGCTTCGAAGCATGTTTCCCAAAGTTTTGTTAGTAACTTTCGTTTGGCCATCGGTTTGTGGGTGAGCGGTGCTACTTTTCTTGAGAGTCGTTCCGAACAACCGCCAAAGTGTGATCCAAAAATGGCTGAGAAATGTTGTGTCTCGGTCGGATGTGATCGTTTTCGGGACACCATGTAGACGTACCACCTCTTTGAAGAAAAGTCTCGCAATATTACTTGCATCGGCGGTCTTCTTACAAGCGATAAAATGGCTCATTTTGGAGAAACGGTCAACCACGACAAAAATAGAGTCCACCCCTCTTTGAGTACGGGGAAGACCCAACACGAAATCCATGGAGAGGTCTTGCCAAATGTCTTCGAGAATCGGGAGTGGGGTGTAGAGACTGGTGTTTTTTGACCGTCCTTTTGCGGTTTGGCAAATGTAACACTTTCTCACAATCGAGCCTGCGTCCTTCTTTAAGTGTGGCCAATAATACCGCTCTTCCAAACTAGCGATGGTTTTGTCTTGTCCGAGATGGCCACTTAATCCTCCTTCGTGCAAGTCACGAATCAATTTTTCCCGTATGGAGGAGTCGGGAACGCATAGTTGGTTGCCTTTGAAAAGGTAACCGTCCCGAACATAGAAATCGCCGCTAGGGGTACCGCTATTGCACTTTTCCCACATGTCTTTAAAGTCACTATCGTCACTATAAAGCTCTTTCAATGTTTCGAAACCGACGATTTCGTTTGACAAGGTGATGAGTAGATTTGCCCTTCGGCTAAGGGCGTCAGCCACTTTATTTAGGTTACTGGATTTGTGCTTGATTACAAAAGAGAATTTCTGCAGAAAACTTACCCAACGGTCGTGCATCTTGTTGATCGTCTTTTGACTATTGATAAACTTCAGGGCTTGATGATTGGTAAATAAGACAAATTCCTTTTGAACCAAGTAGTGCTCCCATTGTCGTAAGGCTCGAACCACCGCATAAAATTCTTGGTCGTACGTGCTCCACTTTTGTCGGGGCTCGCTAAGCTTTTCGCTAAAATAGGCGATGGGTCGTTTCTCTTTGGTTAGGACAACACCTATCCCAATGCCACTTGCGTCACATTCTACTTCAAAACCTTTTTCGAAATCGGGTAGTGCTAGAACGGGCGCAGTGCTAAGCTTTTCCTTAATTAAGGCGAAGCTTTCGTCTTGTTCGGGTCCCCATTGAAACTTACCTTTCTTTAGACACTCCATGATCGGGGCAGTGATGGTACAAAAATTTCGGACGAATCTCCGATAGAAAGTTGCTAGCCCATGAAAGCTACGGACGTCGGTGACCGTCTTGGGTGTCGGCCACTCCCGGATGAATTTCACCTTTTCTTCATCCACCTCGATACCGTGTTCTCCGACTATGAAGCCAAGGAACACAAGTCTGTTGGTGCAGAAAGTGCACTTCTTCAAATTAATGTAGAGCTTATTCTCTTGTAGGACCGTTAAGACTCGACGAAGATGGTCGAGGTGATCGGATTCTTCTCGACTATAAATGAGGATATCGTCAAAGTAGACAACTACAAAAGTTCCAATGAAAGGGCGTAGTACCTGATTCATAGTCCTCATGAAGGTGTTTGGCGCGTTGGACGTGCCGAACAACATAACCAACCATTCGTAGTGTTTTGAAGGCGGTCTTCCATTCATCCCCCGGTCGAATACGGATTTGATGGTAGCCGCTTCTAAGATCGATTTTGGAGAATACGGTGGAACCGGATAGTTCATCAAGCATATCTTCTAATCGTGGAATAGGAAACCGGTACTTGATGGTGATCTTATTGATGGCTCTACTATCGATGCACATCCTCCACTGATTGTTTTTCTTTGGCACTAGGAGTACGGGTATGGCACTGACTCATGCTTTCTCTTAGGATCTCGTTCTCTTTGGCGCTCATCCGATAATGGGGCAAGTTCGGTAGACTCGCTCCCGGGATTAAGTCAATTTGATGCTGAATATCCCTCATGGGTGGTAGTTCGGGAGGTAAATCATCCGCAACTAGTTCTTTGAAATCCTCTAGTATCTTGTTTACTTCTTTTGGGATTTCGGTCTCGACCTTTTATGCACTCATTAGCCCTTTAACAACAATAGGGCAAAAGACTTCGACTTTCTTGGCATCTTCTTCCATCTCTTGCTCGCTATTAGTCATGATGATCAAGTTCTTGCTCTTCTTGTCGGTTGTCTTTTGGAAACCACTAACGGGTGCCATGGCAATCTTTCGGTCGCCCCAACGGAATAACATGATATTGTCTCGCCCTTTATAGGTGACATCGTTATCGAATTGCCAAGGTCGGCCCAATAGGATGTGACATGCATCCATATCAAGAACGTCGCATAAAATCTCTTCTTGATAGTACTTCCCGATCGATATGGTACCCGGCAAGTTTGCGTGACCCTAACTTGCGTGCCTTTCTTGACCCACCCAAGAGAATAGGGGGCCTCATGAGGTTGCGTGGGTAGGATAAGATAATCGACTAGCTTTCGAGACACTAGATTTTCGCAACTCCCATTATCGATGATAAGGTTACATACCTTTTTATGAACAGAGCAATGCGATCGAAAAAGAGTCTTTCTTTGGCCCTCTTCTTTGGACGAGAGGAGCACTCGTTGGAGCACGATGTTGATTCTCTCTTCAGACTCTTCTTCGGCGAATGCGACACCTTCATAGGGGTTGTCTTCCTCGCTTCCTTCACCGTCGACTAATGTTGTCGTTCTTCGATTAGTGCACTCATTGGATCGATGTCTCGGTTGGCTGCATCAGTAACACTTTGAACTCATCGGCTTGGCATACGAATTGGGGTTCTTGGAAGGCGTAGACTTTCTTTGTGGTCCACTAATAGGATTGCTAGTGTTAGCCTTGGGAGGCGGGTTAGTGTCTTGCGGGGTTATAGTGCCTTCTCCTTTATCGACGGTGGTGCTTCAGTTTTCGTTTGATCCCTGAAATCGTCGATTAGAGTTAGAGGTACGTGCATATTTTTCCATTAACTCGGCCTTTAGAGCCAAACTCGGCCTTTAGAGCCAAGCTTGAAGCTTCGGTCACGGTCCACACGTTTTGGAGCCCAATCTTGTCCTGGATTGAGGGTTTCAAGTCGCTTATGTACCGGGCTACCTTTTGTCCTTCGGATTCCCCGATCTCATTACGATCAGTTAACCGTAGGAATTCGGTGGTGTAATCAGTCACGGGTCTCGGGCCTTGGTTACAATTGAGATACATCCGATAGAGAATGTAGTCTTCGGGTAGGAATCGTTCGATCATTAACTGTTTCATTTGGCGCCATGATCGAATCGGACCTCTTCGTTGTCGTTGTCGTTGTCGTTGGACCACGAGCTTGTCCTACCACACGGCGGCGGTGCTTTTGAGACGGAAGGCAACCATCTTTATTTGTTTATGCTCGGGCACTTCCATTATGTCGAAAAATCGATCGACTTCGATCTGCCAGTCTAAGAACTCTTCAACTCCCATGGTTCCGTAGAAGAACGGGATGTCCGCCTTCATACGATAGTCATGCTCGTTTCTTCATACGTTGATTAGTTCCTCTTCTTCCTCCTCATCTTCGGATTCGGAGCTAAAAGGGTTGACCCGGTTATGATTGCCATTGTGTGGCCTCACAATCGGTTCTTCAAATCAGTCTCTTCTTCGACGGTTGTCGTGGAGGACGTTGTGTTGAAGCCTGTTAACAGCCGCCGTCAGATCAGCGATTGCCGCGGTAAGAGTCGCGTTCATCTCGACTAAGTCTGCTTTGGTAGCGGGTTGTTGATCTGCCATTGATGGTGAAAAGACAGGCGAATCCTGCTCTGATACCAGTTGATGCAGCGTCGGTATGTGGAAGGATCGACAAGTGTCTAAACCCTTTTTGGTAACGAGATTACTAAATGTAAACTCAGAAATTAAGAGAAACCCTTTAAAAGAAAAAAACTTTTATTAATTGATAACTGGTTAATGATGAAACCTACTAATCCTATTTATAAACTAAACTTGAAAACGATAAGTACTAAACTAATAAGAGGATAATTAAGAAAACTAAACTTGACCTAACCTTATTAGGAAACCATAATTAATTAATGGAAACTAAAAATAAATAAAGAAATAGGGAATGAAAACACGTGAGAGGAATTGAATAAGGAGAAGGAGGGTCACGTGTCCAGGTGGTGTGCGCCGCGGTTCAGCTAGCAAGGTCATATGCGTGGCATGGCCAAATAGACCCCGGCGCGGTTGCTGGCGCGGCTTAGCCAGCGCCGCTTCTGGCGCCGCCGGTTTTCTTGGTTTTTCGCTTTCTGCCTTGTCGGTTGTCGCTCGATCTGACTCTCGATCTTTGCCGCTACTTCCTCCATATCAGCGCCTCGCTTCTGGACAATCTTGGACGGTAGCTGAGCACATGTGGAGAACTTCAGGGGCTAAAGTGGAAATTGTTGGATATATTTAAGGGAGGGTCTCTCCTCTCAAGACATTCATTTTCTTCTTTTCATTCTAGAGAAACATATTCTATTCTCTATCAATATTTTAGGGTTTCTTACTTGTAGCTAGTTATCATTTTGTATCTAGTTTAGAATATGTACTTGAGGTTAATATTGTAATAATAATGGAGTTATACATTTGAGGAATTTTAAATGTTAACTTGCTTATAACTAATAATTTAAAAACATGACATAAAGGAATTACCCAGTGCTGAAGATTTTAATGTAATAAGCAACCAAGCTTATCAACCAAAATGTGTTTGACCTTGTATGGTTAATTCAACTTCTGCAGATGTCAAGGTTAATACTTTAATAAAAATGAAGAGTATATATGAATTAATTTGTCGTATATAATATTATATATTTAAAAATTTGTTTTTTATCATTTATTAAAGATGATATTTTATGGGTTGAGTTATGGTGAAAAGATAAGTTAATGTGACACTTACCAAACCAAACATAATATAACATGATATAATAACTTTCCAAAACGGCTCAAAGAATCTAGTCATAAAGTGCGATTACATCTCTAAGTTATGCGGAATACAACCACCTCACAACTGAGAATTTAAAGATCAAATTAGTCCGGAAATTTTAACTGAGAAGCTACAAAACTTCCATCTATCATCTAGGCAACGAACTCACATCTTCTCTTTACCTTTGCTTGAACCCCCACTCACACGTTTTCTGCAAATGGTTTTCAGTTTTATAAAAGTGAGGGTTAGACCGGAGGTCTAGTGAGTTCCTTAAGTAACAAACATCACACCACACTTATCATTCAAAATGAGTTATAAACATTTAATAACAGTTCACACCTTTAAAACAACTTGCACGCATATGACACATGTAGATGACACATGCTAAAGTCACACAGACCTATGACTTAGGGTCCACACCCGCCCTCAACGAATCGCATGAAACGAATTCATGCATTCCAAATGGGTCATGCCCCCATATAAAGCTATCACATGCCCCACCCCAAATGAATACACACTTTGAATTTTCACACAAACCGATCATACATTATGCCATGGTAAAAATCCTTAAAGCCAATTATCCCCAAACTCTTCCAAACCGATTTTAAACCACTAAATCGAGGGAATCAAGATTCTAAATTGATTTAATCAATATCCAACTATCACTATATCATTTAACTCAATGAAATCCATCCCTTGAAGAACACATTTTCCCCAAAAATCTATAAAATGAATAACCCTTGAAGGGTAACACCATTGTTGATTTTTAACCAAAACTCCAAACCAATCATTTCCCCAACAAAATCAAAACTCCTAGTGACTTTTCAATTCAAAACCCTTCAAGAAAGAAATCCTCAAACCATAAACCCACCCTTAGAGTATAAGAAACAAATGATATAGATGATTACCTTGAAAATGTAAAAGATGCCCACTAGAAATGCTTCCTTCTTAAACCTTCTAGAAGACACACTGATTTCTCTTCTAAATGCTCTCTAGCCTCCAAATACGTATGTTGAGAATGAGAGGGTTTTTACCCTAATTAGCTCATACTTACATTCTAGTCCCTGCAAATTGAGAATTGTCTTAAACATTCCCTTAACTTATATTTTTCTCAAAACGTCAAGGAATGTTGTTATTATAATAAGAGATATCCACCATTGGATGCACAATAGAATGAGATGCACCGAGATGGGATGCATCGCATGCGCTGGATCAATTCCCGTATCAAACGCTATTCATGTGTGTGTTTGAGATTAAAAGCGATTGTAAGTCTAGATTCGTTCTTACGTTTTTCACTTTAACTCTTCTTCTCACACAATCTTTCACCATCTTTAAGAGGATGTTAAATATTATTATACATTTCATTTGTCCCAAAATAAATGTTCACAAAGAAATGGTACATAGTTTTAGGAATGTGTAACTATTACACTTTTCAAATAACTAAGTGACATTTTTACCCTTAATAATAGAGAGCGTTTGTTTCTCCGTGTCATAATTAAAGGCAAAATCAGAAATAATGTAACAACCCACCTTAAGGATCAACCAAAACACAAAATAACATATGCATAAAATATTCAATTCCAAACGGCCCCAATATTTAAGTCTTACAAAAAGCTATGGTCAACGGTTGGCGGAACAAACGGGTTTACAGCTGAGAATTTTCATAAAATAACTACTAGGACGTCTAACAAAATCTTCATATCCACACTCCTCCAGCCTGCCCCGAGCTCAAAGCTTTTCCTTACCCTTATCTACCTGCTTACCAGAAAGATTTTTAGTTTTGAAAGCGAGGGTTATACCATGTCTAGTGAGTTCCCTCAAAACAGGTCCACACCACGAGTCTCATAATATAAAAGAAAAAATATAAGGGATTCTGATTATTTCACCTTCATTTCAGGATATGCACACAAATGGCATGCATTGATGGCCAACGCTATGGTCACACACACCCGTGACAGCATGTTAGGGCACACACCCGTCCTTGGTAAATTATATGAAACAAATTTATATATATATATATATATATACACACATTATTTATGGGACACCCCCCATATACACACCTAAGTCATCGCATGCCCACACACAAGTATTCACACATTTTAATCACACTATCATGCATGTCTAACAGCGTTAAGTAAAATATACAGTTTAAACAGTATTTGCATATATAAACACATTTGGTAAAGATGTTGGGTTAGGGAGACTCACCTAGCGTCCACGATAAACTTCTTCAATTGAAACCACCACACTTAGAACTGCACACCTAACATTTTAAAACCCAAGAAGATAGTGAGGGTCGTTCCTACATTCCTCTCAAATAAAATCTTAAGTCTCACACAATAACGCCCAACGTCTCACACTAAGAGAACACTCACAAGCCACTACTGCAGCTTTCCGGACTCATGAGTCCGGATAACAATTACCGGATAACCCGGTTTCCGGTACTGTCGTATTTCCGGAGGTGTCCGGATTCCACTTATAGTCCGGATGTCAATTATCCGGATTCTTCCGGATTCTTAGGGTTTCCGGACAACTTGTCCGACTTCCGGACTCCCAATTTTACGGACTCCCAACATTCCTGGACAACACGTCCGAAAACTACTGTCCGGACTTCGACCCTTCCGGACACGTGCGACTTTTATCCAAAATTCATATACTCTTATCAATCTCATCAAAATACTAAAGTAGATGATGATTTTGAGTCATTAAAGGATAACTCTAACATCTTGGTGAGATTCTTGCCTGTTTTAAGCCATCACTCCACACACAGATTACCTCACCCCTTTTAGGTTATCAAAAGCATTAATCCTCTACCAACTCTAGAGATTTCCTATCAGACAAAAGATTTAAAGAAGAGATTATTACCTTGAAGAAATGATTGGGATGCACTCTCTTGAGTTCGTGATTCCTATATTAATGAAGCATGTGATTTGGTTGTTAATGCTTTTGTGAGTCTAGCTAGCTTTCAATTGTTTTGTTGTTTTCAATTGAGTTCGAGAGAATTAATTGTTAACTAGAACTAGAAATTGCATGCCTAAGGTGAGAAAGGAGATAGAGATATTCCGAGTAAGCCTTAGTCCCATTAAAATCTTGAGCTTAATGTATGTTGAATTCCATAGGTGAGATCGAGAGATAAACTTGTGCTTTTCAAGGTAAAATCCGTAGTTGCTCGAAAGAGAACAATGGTGATTTTTACAAGATTGGGTATTCATTATACGGAATAACTGGTAACTGTTTTGAGTCAAGTGTTTGTATGTGAAAGTCTTAGGATTTCCAACCCTCAACTGTTTTTTCTATCTGAAGTTCTTAAGCTGTTTACTGTTTGTGTGTTTGATTTAGTTTTGTTGCAATTAAGTAGTCTATAAACCAACCTCTCAAAATTGCGACGTTCGGTTAATAGTTTTTATAGTAATTGTGATACTCAGTTCCTAGTTCATGTGGATTTGATACTCGTACTTCCGTACGTATTACTTGATTTCGACACCTTACACTTGCGGTTAGATTTAGGGGGCTGATACCCGCCTATCAAGGTTTTGGCGCCGTTGCCGGGGAACTAGTTGCAACTGATAGCACTACCAGCTATAAGCGCTATTAGATTGAACATTTTTTTTATTGCTTTATTCCATCACTTTCAATTTTTGGATTGCTAATTTTGTTTGTTTTTCGTTTCAGGTACTAATTGGTTTATGCCAAGGAAAACCCGAGGGGAGAAACTTGAACCGATCGATCCGGAGATTGAAAGAACCGCCCGCCGAATACGCTAAGAGACCAAAGCCAAGAGACATCTAAAGATGGGTGACGAAATGCCCGTCAATAGACCACCTGGCAACAATCCTCCGCCTCCTCCTGAGCAACGCCCTATGAAGTCGTTTGCCAATCCGAATGTGGCAGCGGCACGCATAGGCATCCAACCACCCACCACTGCGGCGAATTACTTCGAAATCAAGCCGAGCACCATCGTAATGGTGCAACAAAATCAGTTCGGAGGAGCACCGACCGAAGATCCTCATGCACATCTCCGTGCATTCGAGAGGATTTGCAGCACATTCAAGATTAATGGCATGAACGAGGATGCCGTCAAGTTAAGATTGTTCAGCTTCTCACTCAAGGGTAGAGCTGAAATCTGGATAGAGAGTTTACCAGCGGATCAGATCACCACCTGGGCAGACTTGAAGGCCGCATTCCTCCAGAAATTCTTCCCACCGGGAAGAACCGCTCAATTAATGGCTGACATCACTCATTTCGCGCAATGGGATCAAGAGACATTATATGAAGCGTGGGAGAGATACAAGGATATGATCAAGAAGTGCCCTCACCATGGATTACAAGGGTGGGTCATCATCCAAACGTTCTTTAGAGGCCTTCACCCGCAATTCAAGAATGATATCACTGCTGCAGCGGGTGGAGCATTAATGGAGAAATCATATGAAGAAGCTGTCACCTTGATCGAGAACTTGGGCCGAACACAGTTTCTCTACTCCACGATCAGCTGCTAGAAGAGTTGCAAGTATTCAAGAGTCGGATGAGCTGAAAGAAATAAAGGCTCAACTAGCTGCGATCACAAGCCATTTGAAAGGGGGTATTCCACAAGAACCCGAGCAAGTCCAGTTCTTACAAAACCGGAACAACCAATCGAGGAATGATCCGTTCTCAAATACTTATAATGAGGGGTGGAAGAATCACCCGAACTTCTCTTGGAGTCAACCCGGTCAACAACAGCAAGGTAATTCTTCTAACTTTGCTAATTATCCTAATGCTAACAATGTTTACCGTCCTCCAGGTTTCAATCAAAGGAATTTCAATGAAGGACCATCTATGGAGAAGAAGCCGGGGTTGGAAGACATGATGATGAAGTTCATGACCAAGATGGACAGCACGGTTGGGGAGTTAGCGAGCACGGTCAACACGGTCAAGGCGGCCACTGAACAAAACACCGCCTCCATTAAGATCCTCGAAAGGAAAGTGGGGCAAATCTCTGAAGCCCTACAAAACCGACCTCCCGGAACATTTCCGAGTCAGACCGAAAGGAAAAACCGGGAAGAATGTAATGCCATTTATCTGAGAAGTGGCAAGGAGCTGAATGGATATCTTACAAGAGAGCCGTCATCAAAGGAAGTCAAGCCCGAAAGACAAGATGTGGAGATTGTAGATGTGGATGAGTTGGAGGCTGATGAAGAGGCGGTGATTGAAGAGAGCTCAAAGAGTGAAGAGAAAAAGAGGCAACCACCAATCAACCCGTCTGTACCACCACTACCATATCCGAATCGGGTGAAGGCACGCAAGAATGAGGAACAGTTCAAGAAGTTCCTCGATGTCTTCAAGAAGCTACACATCAACATTCCATTCGCGGAGGCACTTGCTCAAATGCCGACCTACCTCAAGTTCATGAAGGAGATTCTATCCAAGAAGAGGGCGATCGATCACCAATCCACCGTTGCACTTACTGAGGAGTGCAGCGCAATTATTCAGAACAAGCTTCCCCCGAAGCTCAAAGATCCAGGGAGTTTTTCAATCCCTATTCAAATTGGGAAGTTTTCTTTTGATAAGGTATTATGTGATTTAGGAGCTAGTATTAACTTAATGCCTTTATCTGTTTTCAGGAAACTGGGATTGGGAGAAGTGCAGCCGACGTACATGACGCTCAAACTCGCGGATCGATCGATCGTGTACCCGTATGGAGTGGTAGAAGATGTGCTAATCAAGGTCGGCAAGTTCTACTTCCCGGTGGACTTCGTGGTGCTAGACATCGATGAAGATGTAGAGGTCCCGCTCATTTTGGGGAGATCATTCTTGGCCACGAGCAGAGCGCTGATAGACATGGAAGAAGGTGAGATGACCTTCAGGGTTGGCGGCGAAAAGGTTATTTTCAAGATGTTCGAGAGTGGAAGGCGTAGAGAAGGATATGGAAAGGGAAAGCCAGATGAGGGAGAATCCGCGAAGAACCGCAAGTGTGGGCGATTCGATTCCGCGGATACTGAGCCAAGTTGAGATCCACATAGTCGTGCCACGACTTTAACTATGGCGTTGGGTGGGAGGCAACCCATCGAGGTTAGTTTTCTTTTTAATTTCCAGTTTTTGAGTGTGTTCTTAGTTACGAAAAACAATAAAAATGAAAAGAAAAAAAACGAAAAATCAAAAAAATAAAAAAATAAAAATAAAAAAAATAGCTGAAACAGGGACTTACGCGGCTTGTGTCGCGGCCTACAAACCGCGCGCCAAGTCGCGGGGTGTCCTGTTTGTTTTCTGGAACAGTGGGTTACGCGGCTTGTGCCGTGGTTTCCAAACCGCCCGCCAAACCGCGCGACTCCCCTGTTTTTGTTTTCGTGCTGTGTTTTCTTTTCCTGCTTTGTGTGTTTCGTTGTTTTGCTTTCTGTCGTTTTTTGTTTTGTTTCCTTTGTGTCTACCTTCTCTCGCTTCATTTTCTCCGACATCTCTCGTTCGCGATTGCTCAACTTTTTCTAGAGAATCTTCTCCGTCCGGGCAAACATGTATGTTCTAAACGCTGTAGTTAACGAGTGGTGTATGATGTTTTGTGTTCCTATTAGTGAACGAGATGCAACAAACCTAAGTTTCACTTAGGTTTGGGGTGCCTCACTTTTTAAACAATCTACACACTCATTTTTTATCCTGTGCAAACCTCGGTTTCACCGAGGTTTGGGGTTGGCTTTGTTTGACATACCTAGGCCACGGCCTAGGTTTGGGGTGGCCACATTTTAATGAAATCGCTCTTTGTTGCTTCATGTTATAACTATGCCTTGCCTGTCTAATACCTGTAATAACCGCACAACGATACTTGCCTTTGTATCGCCTACGCCGACACTTGCACATTGGGGACAATGTGTGGGTAAGGTTTGGGGTTGCCCAATCGGGCCCACATTTATGCACTTAGATTTCCCGCACCTCTGCATGCTTAGATCACATTAGCCAAAAATTTTGTTTTGAATGATTGAGACCGACTAGTGTGGGAAGAATCTTGTGATAGCAACGTGACCATTAGGGAAGGACTGTGAAAGGACAGGACTAGGGACATTAGTGGAGACCACCCATTAGTGAGATTTGAGCCTAAAAGACGTTTTTTCATTTCGAGGGATTTAAACACTTAATTCATATACACTTTTTCGAGTTCCTTGTCGTGAATATAGAATGATCTCGCTATATTATTGCATTGAGTAGCAAAGACGACCATCGGGGTATTGGGTAAGGGTATAGTAGACCATATCGTGTGGACCTTAAGAGATGATTCCAGGCATTGTGTGTATGTTTAACCCTGTTTTTAGCTATCGTACCTTTTTACCCATTTGTGTGCACCCATAACCCAAGTTTGCAGCCAAACACTCACCTTGTTCGTTTCAAACCCGCCATTAAACCTTAGCCAAAAGCCTTAGCCAACCCTTATCCGAAAGTGAGTCAATCAGAAACAGTAATGAAGAGCTGAAAAGAAATAGTATGGGCCAGTTATGGAAATGGATAGAAAAGAGGGCAAATGCAGCCCCAATAGAATAAAGAGGACCAATGAAGTCCCAAAAAAAAATATATATATATATATACACTTAGTTAAATAGTGATTATAGCAGCTAAATAAGAGAGTCAAAGCGACTCCAATAGTGAAAACGAAGGCCAGATGATGGAATCAAAACCAGAAAAGTTCAGAACCGTTTTCCCTTTCGTTTCTTAGCCATAACCCTAGCCCCATTACAACCCTTGTGAAGACCTGGATGATCTTTTGGAAAATGTGATTAGGGTATACGACCACCTTTACTGATAGTCCCTGTCTTGCTACTTGATTCCTTTCTGAGATCAATTTTTGGACATTTGTGCGTCTTTCATTAGAGTTGTCATGTAATATTTGAGTATTCTTGTACATAACTTCCTATACATGACAACACGTGCGATAACCTAGGTTCGTGCGAAATTAGAGAATCCCGTGAGGTAGGGTCGAGGCGAAATGTTTTCCCTAGTATGTCTGGACCTAGAACAACCTTAGTGTAATCGGAGCAGTCACGAGTTCAACTTACAATGGAAGGTCATAGATTAAACAGAATAAGGATGAGGCGAGAGTGAGATAAGCATTCACGGGTACGGGAAATCACCAGTGCATCATGTGGTACCAATTGGGAGTTGTGCAGTTATTATTTCACTGATATGTGCTTTTACTCTATTTTATCGCTAATTTGCTTGGGGACAAGCAACGCTCGGTTTGGGGTTGTTGATAACGCCACTTTTTGGCGTTATTTTCAGTTCTCAAACCAATGAGATTGGCTTGTATTCTAGCAAAAAGGCGTGGATTTTATGGTTTATCGAGTGATTTATGCAGGTTATCTAAAAGACGGCAATCTTCGAGAAAAGAGCCCAAAAAGAGCCAAAACGAAGCCCAACGGAAGCCCGAGATCCAAGCCCAAGACCCGCGCCCGAACCAGGACCCGAACCGCGAACCAGAAACCGACCCGCGCTGCTCAGAAAAGCGAGTGACTTGCCACGCGACTTGCAAGTCGCGTGACAGGTCGCCTAACCCTCTGTTTGCGCGACTTTCATCTATGTTATTCCGGATTTTAGGTCATTCTCGATACATCTCACACACGACGAACGGCAGACGACTTGTGGCGATTTCTGGAGACTTTTCGGAGCTTTTGGAGCCACGATAGAGGATCAATCGAGGAGACGTTCAACAAGCGAAGTAGATACGAGCACGATAGAAGGGAGTTCACCATTACATTCCACAAGTTCACTTTTACTAGGTTTTCATTCATTGTTTCCATTCTTTCTTTTGTGTTTGAATCCACCACCAACATGAACTAATTCTAGATGTTGGGGGTTGGAATGAATTCGATTTAAGTGTACAAACATGTAACTTGAGACTTTTATTAGTTTTTCCTATATTAATGAAGCATGTGATTTGGTTGTTAATGCTTTTGTGAGTCTAGCTAGCTCTTTTCCTTACCTTTCTTTTCATCCTGCTGGCTCTTTTCCTTTTCAACTAACTCAGCCGTATTGATAGCTGCTTGGAACGTAGTCGGGTTTCGAGCCGATGCTAATTCCTGCACGCTACTCTTTAACCCAAAAAGATACCTCTCAACCCGACGCTCTTCATTCGGTACATACAACTCAGCAGACCTTGCTTTCTCCATGAACTTTGTTGTGTACTCCCTTAATGACATTCTGCCCTGCTCTAAGCCCAGAAATTCCTCTTCCAGTTTCTTCACTGCTGTTAGTGGGCAAAACGATGCCTTAAACCTCGAGATAAAGGTCTCCCATGACATGCTTCTCGCAGGTTTCGACCCTTCTCTTGTTGTCTCCGTATCCCACCAAAACACGGCATCTGACTTCAGCATAGATAGAGCAAACATCACTCTGTCACTATCAGCACATTTGCAGGTGTCGAACACTAGCTCCATCTCCCTTATCCACTTTATGGCCAACACAGGGTCACATTCTCCCTTAAAAGTGGGTGGCTTACAAGAGGCGAAGGCCTTGTAACTGCACCCCCTATTCAGCACTAAGTCGCTTACTACTAACGGAGTCGATTGGCTTACAAGAGGCGAACGCCTTGTAACTGCACCCCCTATTCAGATGTTCTAGAGAGACACATTGGTAACACGCCCTTGGGTTCCGACAGTCACGAGCCATGTGCCCCAATTTTCCACACTTAAAACATCCATCAGGCTCCACAGTACATTCTCCACGGTGCACTCGATTACACTTCCCACAGGGCTTTTCTCCAAACCTTGGTCCCCCTCGAAACTCGGGCTTGAACACCTTAGCCCGTCTTGAATCATGCATTGGACCTTCCCACTTCCTCTTTTCCTTACCTTTCTTTTCATCCTGACGGTTCTTTTCCTTTTCAACTAACTCAGCCGCATTGATAGCTGCTTGGAACGTAGTCGGGTTCCGAGCCGATGCTAATTCCCGCACGCTACTCTTTAACCCAAAAAGATACCTCTCAACCCGACGCTCTTCATTCGGTACATACAACTCAGCAAACCTTGCTTTCTCCATGAACTTTGTTTTGTACTCCCTTACAGACATTCCGCCCTGCTCTAAGCACAGAAATTCCTCTTCCAGTTTCTTCACTGCCGCTAGTGGGCAAAACTATGCCTTAAACCTCGAGACAAAGGTCTCCCATGACATGTTTCTCGCAGCTTTCGACCCTTCTCTTGTTGTCTCCGCATCCCACCAAAGCACGGCATCTAATTTCAACATAGATAGAGCAAACATCACTCTGTCACTATCAGCACATTTGCAGGTGTCGAACACTAGCTCCATCTCCCTTATCCACTTTATGGCCAACACAAGGTCACATTCTCCCTTGAAAGTGGGTGGCTTACAAGAGGCGAACGCCTTGTAACTGCACCCCATATTCAGCACTAAGTCGCTTACTACTAACGGAGTCGATTGGGAAGGACTCCCCATCGCCGATCCATGTGAGCTAGACATCCCTGTCCCTTCCTTGCTACCACTCGCTTCCTTGCTTCCTGAAGCTGACTTATCCTGGTTAGCCAACATGGCTTACAAAGTGTCCTGAATTTCAACCATAGCGGTAGCGAATGTTCGCTTGGGTTACGAAGGTCTGGGCACGGCCTCGCCCACGGCCTCTACCTCGACCCCCTCCCCGCCTGGATGTCGAGCTCTCCTAGTGAGATGTCTCCGGCTCCGGGGGAATCTCTACACTCCTCGCTCCACGAGGAACGTGTGCCCTCACTCTAGCCCCTTCGACATTCTCATTCACTTGGGTAGCTGCTCGCTGGGGCATTCTTCCCCGTCCCCTTCCTCGACCCCTACCCCTATGGCGGGTGGCCGCCTACTCAGGTGGATTCACCGGTACGTCCATATCGATCTCCTCGTCGACCGGTATTGATCCACTCCTCAAAGATCTCTTTGACATGATTGCTTAAATGGCAAAAACACACCAATAGAATTAAACCGACAATTCTAATATAATAAGGCAAAATAAGTACATACATGTACCTGTAAGTTCGTAATTACACTGGCCAGGTGTAATTGCTAACTTACCTTACATAGCAGTCCTTACTACCCTATTATTCATCCCGACAAGGTCTCCCTAAAGTCCTCCTAGTTCCCAGTTGTACTACCTAACTTCCACAGTTTAAGTTTAGGCCCATCCGGTCACCTAAATCTCTTAAACTATTGCTCTGATACCAACTGTAACAACCCACCTTAAGGATCAACCAAAACACGGAATAACATATGCATACAATATTCAATGCCAAACGGCCCCAATATTTAAGTCTTACAAAAAGCTAAGTTCAACGGTTGGCGGAATAACCGGGTTTACAACTGAGAATTTTCATAAAATAACTAATAGGACGTCTAAAAAAATCTTCATATCCACACTCCTCCAGCCTGCCCCGAGCTCAAAGCTTGCCCTTACCCTTATCTACCTGCTTACCTGAAAGGTTTTTAATTTTGAAAGCGAGGGTTAGACCAGGAGGTCTAGTGAGGTCCCTCAAAACAGATCCACACCACGAGTATCGTAATATAAAAAACAAAATATAAGGAATTCTGAGTATTTCACCTTCATTTCAGGATATGCACACAAATGGCATGCATTGATGGCCCACGCTATGGTCACACACACCCGTGACAGCGTGTTAGGGCACACACCCGCCCTTGGTAAATTATATGAAACAAATTCATATATATATATATATATATATACATTCTTTATGGGACACACCCCCCATATACGCACCTAAGCCATCGCATGCCCACACACAAGTATTCACACCTTTAAATCACACTATCATGCATGCCTAACAGCGTTAAGTAAAATATGCAGTTTAAATAGTATTTGCATATGTAAACACATTTGGTAAAGATGTTGGGTTAGGGAGACTCACCAGGCGTCCACGATAAACTCCTTCAATTGAAACCACCACACTTAGAACTGCACACCTAACATTTTACATCCCAAGAAGATAGTAAGGGTCGTTCCTACATTCCTCTCAAATAAAATCTTAAGTCTCACACAATAACACCCAACGTCTCACACTAAGAAAACACTTATAAGCCACTATCACAGCTTTCCGGACTCATGAGCCCGGATAACAATTACCGGATAACCCGGTTTCTGGTATTGCCGTATTTCCGAAGGTGACCGGATTCTACTTATAGTCCGGATGTCAATTATCCGGATTCTTAGGGTTTCCGGACAACTTGTCCGACTTCCGGATTTTAGAACTTCCGGACTCCCAACTTTCCGGACTCCAAGTGGGGGAGAGTTGTAAAGCCCGTGTCCCGGTACGTTTATTAATTAATTTTTTTATTTATTTAAATGTTTACCTTTAATTGTTTTTGCGTTAGCGAGAGTAGCACCGTTAGCCTTCGTTGTTAAATCTTAAGTTAAGTAGGGTTAGTGTAAGGCGTGGGATTTTAGAGGGGCTAATCTTGGGTTTGGTCAAAAGTGGGGTATGGATTCGGCCCATGCAAGGAGAGGGCCGAGACCCCTTTTCCTATTCTCGTTTTTTCCTTTTTCCTTGTGAACCAAGCAAAACAAACAACCCTAAGAGCATTTTCTCCTTTCCCTTGTGTGTGGTGCGGCCGTAAGTGAAAGAAACGAGAGAGAGAGTGATCGCGAGAAAGAGAGAGACGAGAAGAAAGAACACTGCGGCAGCCGTCGCCGCCGCCGCTGCTGTCGCCGGAGGGCGCCACCACCCTGGTTTCGCCGGAGATCGAGAGAGAGAGGTTTGGTTGCGGTGGTGAGACGTCGTCGTAGGTAAGTGTTTTTCCCCCCCTTGTTGTCTCTTTGATGTCGCCGTGAAACCACCACCGCCGGTGGCCGCCGCCGCCGACCACCACTGCCGGAGGTGGCAGTGGGTGGTGCGTGGGGTGTCCAGCCCTAGTTGCAACTCGAACCGTTAAGCCTTGAACCGTTTCATAACTTTTCTGTCGTAACTCCGTTTGAGCCGAAACTGGCGCCCACGGTTCAAGTTCGGGATCGGGCACGTTTTCCGTGTTTTAGCAGAAAACTGGTTCGGTCTCTAGCTGGGCGAAAAAGTGGTCGCAAGTTCGGTGTTTCGTCATTTCATGTGAAAATTTCTGGAATCTGCCTTGATCTTGCGAAAACCATTACTTTCTGCTCGTAACTCGGTTTTGGGTGAAACCGGTGTCAAAGGTTCCCTTTTTGAGTCTAGAAACTTTTCTGTGTTTTGTGCAAAACCCAGTTCGGGACGTAGCATGGGTCAAATTGTCGTTTTATACTGAAAGGTGCTGAATTTCGCTGTTCTGGAAACTGTTTTTGTAAAATCCGTAGTAAATTGTAGAAAAATCGTTAAGAGGCGTATAATATGTCCTTGGAACCCTAACTCAGAGTACTTTCTGGTCATGAAATAATATTGGGAATTTTCTGGGTTTAAAGGGGTCGAAACAGGTCCCGAACAGACCTGTTTGGCGGGAACGAAAAGTAGTTTTAGTGACGGTTTAAGCGTGTGTCGTGTCATAGGGTCCGAGTCTTGTATTGACACGTTTTAACATGCGTTTAGGTGCTGGGAAGTGACCGTAATTGTGAAGCTTGAATTGTATTGTTAAGCTAGGCGCGCATTCGAGGTGAGTTCTCTCACTATATAGAATGGGAATTATATTTGTGTTGCTATAGTTCGAGTTGTGTTGATTATGATTGTTTGCTGATATTATTGTGGTGTGGAATATATATATTTGTGTGTATATATTGAACTGTGATTGATGTACTTCTTGATGGATGTTCCAAGAGGTATATGCGTTCGTATAATGAGCTGTGATTATATCTTCTTGAGGGTTGTTCCAAGAAGTATAAGGCCACTTCTTGATGGTTGTTCCAAGGAGTAGGTGTATTGGTATAATGTGTTGTGATTATATCTTCTTGAGGGTTGTTCCAAGAAGTATAAGGCCACTTCTTGATGGTTGTTCCAAGGAGTAGGTGTATTGGTGTAATGTGTTGTGATTATGTCTTCTTGATGGTGGTTCCAAGGAGCATAAGGATTATTATTAATCGTGTTATATTTTTCTTGATGGATGTTCCAAGAAATTTATGTGCTGGTATGTTTAAGGGTGATGCTGATATAATTGCGATCCTATGTATGGATTGAATTCACTAAGCTTCGTGCTTACCCTTTCCCAATAAACTGTGGTTTCAGGTCCGGGCGGCTCTAAGGCGTGACGAGTACACACTGGCGCGCGAGGAGAGCTGGTTGCTTTCTGGTTTTAATAATTAAACGTTTATTCCGCTGGTTTTATTTTATAAAGATATTAATTATGAGTTTGCAAACGAAACGTTGGGATCATTTAATGAGTTGTTATAAATGAAATATTTATTTTAAAATTTTAAATTTGCTTGTAATTTTTGGGACGTTACAACTTGGTATCAGAGCACAGCTTGAGTGAATCAAACGCACCTCGGTGTGTTTGGTCTCAAGATGCGGCTGGGAAATTTTCAAATTCTTTATTAAATCTTTTTGGAAATAAAAGAAAAAGTAAAGACCCGTTCGAGGAACGGTGGTCGGAGACGCAGTGTGTACAGTCAGCCGGAGCCAAAGGGAAAAGGTACAGTACTTAGTGTTTTATTGCTTTCTAGATCATAGAGTATGCATGCTAGATTGCCTGTTGTGGACACTATGTTGTATGTTGAACTACTTGCTATTAGGAATTTATGCTAATTATGATAGGTTACTAAGTGGATGCCCTCTAGGTTGTATGCAGTAAGAGATTTATAGCCTTAGAATATTCGATTTAGTTCTATTGCGCAGCTCTTGGTTGAGTCCAACCGTTCTAGGATAGAGTCTTGTATTCGACTGTCTATTTGTTTCGCACTGCATATAATCGGGTATTCGCGAGGTCACCCGTTATAATTAGTAGGGATTCGGTAGTAGCAAGGGTAGTGGGATAAGAGGAAGTTCCTAGAGAGTTGGGAAGGGTGTTTATGTATGAGTACGTGTGCTAGATTGCTTTCTAGAACATAGGAGTATGTATGCTAAATTGCTTGGTGCTTATTACACTGTATTGCATGTCTGCTGCTTGCTATTAGGGATTTGGCAGTAGCAAGGGTAGTGGTTTGGATGGAATTCCTAGGGAGCTAGGAAGAGTGTGTACATATGCCGGTGCGGGCATATGTGTATAGTTTCGGCGAGAAACTACTTGGACCCCTTGGGATGGAACTCGGAACGGGCGATGATAGGTGTGGATGGTAGTAGTAGAGCTCCTACTACCGGAAGCACGGGATCAATGCTCGAGTCGGGGAAGTCACGAGGAATCCAAGGAGTTGAGCGTGAGTGTTGTTAGTATGAGTTATTATGTGCTAATAACGCGTTGTATTGTCTACCCAGAACAGCCATCAAGGAGGAACAACTATAGTAAACCTACTAGTACAGGTGTGTACTCGAAGTGTTTTGAGGTGATGATCGTTGGGGGTAGTGATGAAGGTCCTAAACTAGTAGTCGTTGGAATAGAAAGACGATTCTAATATTAGTCACTTGGAGTGACGATAGGGATGATATTTGTTGTAAGCAGATCATTTCGGGCCAAGATGGAAGATTGTGCTAGGGTCATAGGCTCATAGAGCCGACTTTGATTTGAGGAAAACCCGTAAGATGATTTGATGTGATTTCCCAACTTGCCTTAAGAGGTTTAAATGTCTGGATGACAATAGTAGACCGGAGAGTTTCAGAGTAGTAGGGGTCGAGACGTTGAATGCCGAATGAGTCATGCACGAAGTTATTTTGAAAATAAGATTGCATTAACAAATTCTTGTGTTTCAAATCTTTGTATGGATGGTGTTTTGGAATTTTGGGAACTGCTCAGCACACGCACAAGATTTTGAAATATGGTTTTGAAAGTGTATGAAATCGTTTTATCACGGGAGTGCAAACTTTGTTAGAATTTGTCTCATTTTCGTTATCTTTCCAACGGTTCTTTCGGGTACGATGTTATCCGTGTTTTGGTGGTGGTTAAGATGTTGGGTAAGTGACTACGGATTGAGACTCTAACATTGGAACTCCTCCACATGTGTTAGAGTTGAGACGAAAAGTTACATTCCACGATGTCTGTATAAAGGCTATTTTGGTGATTTGTTTAAAATGAGTTTGGAATTCCAGTGTCGCTTAACTTTTCGTTCGAGAGTTTGTATTACTAAGTGTTTTATTGCAAATAGTTCAGTGTGTGGATTGATTCATGCGTGACATAAGTGATGCATGGAGGAATTCTGGTAACATTTCATAAGGAGTTGTTTAGTGCGCTTTTTAGTCAGCTAAAGGTTTTATTGACATTTCCATGAAAATGCGATTTATCGACTTAGGGGTATGCATACTGGGGTAACCTTTGTTCTCGACATTTTGATGAACGAGTCGTGCATGAAAATGTTTTAGTTCCTTTTTGTCGAAATGAAAGACCATTTGATCCAATGAGTGTTTTAATGTTGTGAATATCATGCATTCGATTACAATGTGTTATATTTTGGAAATATAAATGCGTAGATTTTTGACATTCGGTTAATTTAGAATTACCGATCATTTTTTTGGGAAATTAAAAACTTTTGCTTTGGAGGAAACGAGTATTTTGAGCATTTTCGATAAATACATTTTTAAACTATAATGTTTTGACGTTATATGTCCCAAGTACGAAACTTGAGGAAGTGTTACAAGCTTGCATGCCTGCCCCCAGTTTGAGATTTTATGAGGTTTTAGTCGATATTTCCAATTAATAGAAGCGGACTGGTTTCTGTCTTCAAGTTTGAAGCTTACACGAGACAGTTGTGTTTTAACAAAAATATACTTGTAAACCGTGTCATCGTTTTGTGTGATTAGCTGACGCGCGAAAAATTTGTGGCGAACCCTGTGCCACGTCATTTTTATGATTAAAAAAAAAGAATTTTTGAATCAAATGTCGTGAAACTTATTTTGAATTATGTGCACACCTTTGTCGCACCATGTTTAAGGTCAAGCGGTTACTTTAAGTGCACGTCATGAGTCAATCCATACTGGAATCAAGGCGGTTCATTTTAATGAAATTATTTATTACGCTTGCTTTTGTGTGAGTAAACTGAACTGCAATGGAACGATTTTCAACATGATTTTCCTATGTGGGACGAGCGTGTCCAGTTTTGCGTAACTATCGATCAGGTAATAGTAGTTTTATTACATACGATCTTTTGAGATGAAAATCCTGATGTTGAAAATATTTTGTAAATGATTTTGTAAACCATTTGGGGAAATGTGCTTTTAAGTGTCATGTGTCATTTCGAGAATTTTTAGGGTGTGAGTCCTTTTGGAAAACTCTTTTGTTTAATCCGTGTTGAGTCTGAGACTAAGGTTGATTTCAGAGTATTGCTTGCTTAAACTTTGTTTAAACGCATTTTCCGACCTATGGGTCTAGCAAGCGTGGAGCATTTTGCTCGGTTTTGACTTGGAGTTAGTCATGGGCCAATTGCCCGATTTTAATGGCTCGATGTGGAGTCTAGTTGATGAGTTGTTTTTGTCGCACCGTTTGGCATTCTTTGCACGTTGAGTGTTTACATGTTTGGGTGAGTGAGTCAATCCGGAATAGGCATGTTGTTGGTAGGCTGTTTTCTTTGGATCCTTAGACACGTCAGTCAGTCGTTGGTAATGGTTGGTTGGTTATCTCGGGGTGAGACCCCGGTATTCATGTGTTTTAACCTAGACTTTCCAGTAGGTACTAGGAGGATATAGTTGTGGGCACTTACCTGGGAGGTAGTTCCGGTGTACTGGGTCTTGAGGCGTTACCTGGGAGGTAGACGTCAAGGAGTATCCTCGATACGGTGTGACTTGGCTTCGTAGAGCAAGTGTGGATGATACGTCGACGGTGGAAGGTAGATATTCCACGCGCGTTAGTACTGTAGGCTGAATAGTAACGGTTAAGGGATTGATGCCCTTTGTTAATAAGAGAATAAATGCGCATCAACCATTTTGAGGTAGGTGGTATATTTAGGTGTCGACTTTTGGGCTTGAGGCCAAACACCTTTAGTATAATCGGAGAGTTGTAGCCGATTTTAAGATAATCATGGTGACGGTAGTAGTAACCCTGAAATGATCACTTGTGATGGATGGTTATGGTGGAATGACCTACGTGTGTGTTAGTTGACTTGATTGTAGGGGATATCTACTTGTGTCAGTGTCTAGGATAATACCACGCTTATGTGATTCATGTAATCGGTTGGACCGATGTTCGGCGGGTGGCCGATGTTTGTTATTGTAATCGGTTGGACCGATGTTTGGCGGGTGGCCGATGTTTGTTATTGTAATCGGTTGGACCGATGTTCGGCAGGTGGCCGATGTTTGTTATTGTAATCGGTTGGACCGATGTTCGGCAGGGGGTCGATGTTTTGTTAATATAAGTTATTGAAAATCTTTGGAGCCTATTAGAATTCGTAGAAGTTAATCGTCAATTAATGATAGGAGGGATTGTAATCGAGTATCCTGTAGGGTATACTGGTGAGCAGCTTTAGAATGGTTAGAGCTTGAAAGTGGATTGAGATTGGGATATCATCAAATGCGAGAGAAGTATTAGAAGCTGTTTGCGGACGTAGACTTCGGGGGCGAAGTCTAATCCAAGTGGGGGTGAGCTGTAAAGCCCGTGTCCCGGTACGTTTATTAATTAATTTTTTTATTTATTTAAATGTTTACCTTTAATTGTTTTTGCGTTAGCGAGAGTAGCACCGTTAGCCTTCGTTGTTAAATCTTAAGTTAAGTAGGGTTAGTGTAAGGCGTGGGATTTTAGAGGGGCTAATCTTGGGTTTGGTCAAAAGTGGGGTATGGATTCGGCCCATGCAAGGAGAGGGCCGAGACCCCTTTTCCTATTCTCGTTTTTTCCTTTTTCCTTTTTCCTTGTGAACCAAGCAAACCAAACAACCCTAAGAGCATTTTCTCCTTTCCCCTTGTGTGTGGTGCGGCCGTAAGTGAAAGAAACGAGAGAGAGAGTGATCGCGAGAAAGAGAGAGACGAGAAGAAAGAACACTGCGGCAGCCGTCTCCGCCGCTGCTGCTGTCTCCGGAGGGCGCCACCACCCTGGTTTCGCCGGAGATCGAGAGAGAGAGGTTTGGTTGCGGTGGTGAGACGTCGTCGTAGGTAAGTGTTTTTTCCCCCCCCCTTGTTGTCTCTTTGATGTCGCCGTGAAACCACCACCGGCGGTGGCCGCCGCCGCCGCCGACCACCACTGCCGGAGGTGGCAGTGGGTGGTGCGTGGGGTGTCCAGCCCTAGTTGCAACCCGAACCGTTAAGCCTTGAACCGTTTTATAAAGTTATCTCTTTTTGAAAATTCTAAGTGTGCTGTCCAGTTTTCGCGTGATCATAACTTTTCTGTCGTAACTCCGTTTGAGCCAAAACTGGCGCCCACGGTTCAAGTTCGGGATCGGGCACGTTTTCCGTGTTTTAGCAGAAAACTGGTTCGGTCTCTAGCTGGGCGAAAAAGTGGTCGCAAGTTCGGTGTTTCGTCATTTCATGTGAAAATTTCTGGAATCTGCCTTGATCTTGCGAAAACCATTACTTTCTGCTCGTAACTCGGTTTGGGGTGAAACCGGTGTCAAAGGTTCCCTTTTTGAGTCTAGAAACTTTTCTGTGTTTTGTGCAAAACCCAGTTCGGGACGTAGCATGGGTCAAATTGTCGTTTTATACTGAAAGGTGCTGAATTTCGCTGTTCTGGAAACTGTTTTTGTAAAATCCGTAGTAAATTGTAGAAAAATCATTAGGAGGCGTATAATATGTCCTTGGAACCCTAACTCAGAGTACTTTCTGGTCATGAAATAATATTGGGAATTTTCTGGGTTTAAAGGGGTCGAAACAGGTCCCGAACAGACCTGTTTGGCGGGAACGGAAAGTAGTTTTAGTGACGGTTTAAGCGTGTGTCGTGTCATAGGGTCCGAGTCTTGTATTGACACGTTTTAACATGCGTTTAGGTGCTGGGAAGTGACCGTAATTGTGAAGCTTGAATTGTATTGTTAAGCTAGGCGCGCATTCGAGGTGAGTTCTCTCACTATATAGAATGGGAATTATATTTGTGTTGCTATAGTTCGAGTTGTGTTGATTATGATTGTTTGCTGATATTATTGTGGTGTGGAATATATATATTTGTGTGTATATATTGAACTGTGATTGATGTACTTCTTGATGGATGTTCCAAGAGGTATATGCGTTCGTATAATGAGCTGTGATTATATCTTCTTGAGGGTTGTTCCAAGAAGTATAAGGCCACTTCTTGATGGTTGTTCCAAGGAGTAGGTGTATTGGTATAATGTGTTGTGATTATATCTTCTTGAGGGTTGTTCCAAGAAGTATAAGGCCACTTCTTGATGGTTGTTCCAAGGAGTAGGTGTATTGGTGTAATATGTTGTGATTATGTCTTCTTGATGGTGGTTCCAAGGAGCATAAGGATTATTATTAATCGTGTTATATTTTTCTTGATGGATGTTCCAAGAAATTTATGTGCTGGTATGTTTAAGGGTGATGCTGATATAATTGCGATCCTATGTATGGATTGAATTCACTAAGCTTCGTGCTTACCCTTTCCAATAAACTGTGGTTTCAGGTCCGGGCGGCTCTAAGGCGTGACGAGTACACACTGGCGCGCGAGGAGAGCTGGTTGCTTTCTGGTTTTAATAATTAAACGTTTATTCCGCTGGTTTTATTTTATAAAGATATTAATTATGAGTTTGCAAACGAAACGTTGGGATCATTTAATGAGTTGTTATAAATGAAATATGTATTTTAAAATTTTAAATTTGCTTGTAATTTTTGGGACGTTACATTTTTGGTATAAAATATTAAAATGGGTTTTATTGTTAAATCTATGATTTATTATGTGATAGATTAATTTTAGAGTTTATCCCCGATTAAGTTATGTTATTTGTTTTGTGGAGTAATAAGTTAAGGGGTAAACTTTAATTTTAATTTATAAGTGGAGGGATTAAACTTGTCAAGTATTGATACTTGGAGGGGCTGTTTGGGTAAGATGATTAAAACTAAACACCATCACCGCCCCATTTTAATTTAGGAGGGTGAGGTGTCTTCACCTCCTCATTTTAGTAGTTTGTATGTGTGTGTAGAAAAGAGAGAGATAGAATCGAAAGAGAGAAAAGAAGAAGAAGGAAGCAGATTGATTCAGCTGGGATTGTAAGAAATAATCTATGAAAAGTCAAGGTATGGTTCTATTTATGATTTTGTTGTGTATAGTTAAATATAGAAAAGTTTCTATGAGTTTAAAAGTGGGTTTTGATGATTTATGGATGTTTTGAGAAATATGAGTTTATAGATAGTTTCTGTTAATGATGTTAAACATATCTGCATATTTACAGAATCATTCATGGCTTAAAACTATAAATTTCTGAGTTAAGTATGAACTTAGTGAGTTGAGACAGTTATGAATATCGCAGCAGTTAGTTGCGATAGTTTTGATGTTTTGCGATAGTTATGAATGTCGCAACCTTGGGTTGCGACAAGCTCATTAGTATCGCAATAGTTAGTTGCGACAAGGTGTACATCGCAACAGTTGGTTGTGATGAGGCATGCATCGCAATAGTTGGTTGTGATAGAAAGTAAATGTCGCAACAGTGGGTTGCGACAAGTACTGTGTATTGCGACAAGGGGTTATCGCAGCTAGTTGGTTGCGATAAGAGACGAGAATTTTGGATATTTAGGATTTTTAGTCTTTAAGGGTCCTAAACAGTAGATTAATACCAATACAATATGTATTTGGGTATCTCAGATCACTGTGAAATTGGTGACGGAAATTTCTTACAACTTTGATAAAGGAAGAGTAGCGCGACTACTATCAGGTGAGTTCATTCTTACCTTACCTTTTTATAATGTTTTAAACTATGGTAAGGTGTATTTTATAAATGAACTGTTTGGATGGATGTTGAAAGAAAGATTTTGTAACACCCTAAAAATCAGGGCTAATTTGAACCTCAAATTATAACAAGTTATGATAGAACAACATCCAAACTTTTATATAAGAAGAGAATCAACTATGAGGTTTCGTATATACAAACATGGACTTTTCCCAATAACCTAATAATCGAATCATGTCAACTATAATCAGATTAACTAGGTTATCTAAACAATCCATCAAAAGACCTCAATGCGTTAGGTAACTCCTCCGCTTATCTCAAAAGTTGATTCCTTTCAAAAGCTCTCGTCCCACATTCCAATTACTTCCCTGAGCCTGTACCTGGTAAGAACATTTAATTTGAACAATTAGGCTTACGCCTAGTGAGAACATTCAAATTCAAATTAAAACACTAACAGCTTGAAAATATCCAACCATATAAACAAACTTGTTCTCCACCATTCTTACCGTACCCGTGCTCATCTCAATGACGGGAACATACCCGATCCGATGTCATATGACTAACATTCAGAAAGTCATATCAGTACAATCAAGAGCCTACTACGAATCATTGCTGATTCTAGATCATTGCTCTTATCCAAGAAATTACAAGTTACTTTATGCCTATTTCTTGGACTAAAAGTAGAGATTACAATTTACTTTATGCCTATCTCTGACCTTCCCATAGAAATCAGGAATTACAATTTACTTTATGCCTATTCCTCGATTCCTATACCACGAAATGAGAATTACAACTTACTTTATGCCTATTCTCCATTTCCATGTGAAAGGGAATTACAAGTTCCTTTATGCCTATCCCGCAATTCACTTCACACTATGAAATAGAAATTACAAGTTCCTTTATGTCTATTTCTTCTTTCATAACACCTCTACGAAATGGGAATTACAAATTACTTTATGCCTATTCCACAATTCAGGTCAACGAGAATTACAAATTACTTTATGCCTATTCCTCGTTACAATACATAACCGTGCCTATGGATCCATTACACTTAATATAGATTCCTCATAACAAACAGTATGAGCAAATCGCATTTACACCACATAGATTCCTCATAGCAATCGGTATGAGCAAATCACATTTACAAATCTCTCATTCTTACCATACTTGTACTTGACTCATAAATACCAAATCATATTCAATCCCATGAGTATGATTATCATTTAGAAAATCATATCATCATGTCCAACAGTCAACCAGGAATCATTATAGATTCTATTTATCGGTCAAGCCTAAAGACTTGCCTTCAATTACCGTACTTTCTTCTTGAAATAGAAACAGAAACAGCAATTATATATTGCCTATTTTTAATCCACCGAAAACATAGGAAATAACACTCACACTTTATCTAATTCATATTTCCATATTTCAAATACAAATAACAACTCTACTTTGTCTATTTAATTATTCAACCTGAATAATATCAAACTAAAACAATCTTTAAACCTAACACAACACCATTCCACTATAAGTATGTTTCAAGCTACTAGGATTGTATTTCAATTCCTAAATGGTACCCTTCCATAAGTCAGCAAAACTTAAAGTTACTGAGTACTCAAAAGTGACCGGATAACAAAAGTGTCCGGACACCTCATACTGTCCGGATATCACAACTTTCCGGGTAATTCATACTTTCCGGATAATACACATCTTACCGGATACTTATCAAATCCGGACGACATCCGGAAACATACTCAATCCGGATACCATCTGGTATCTAATTTAGCCGGAAACCTTATAAAATCATTACTTACCGGGTATCTTTTTCTTGTCCGGAAACCTTCGTTCAGAGGTTTCTGGATAATATCATTTTACCCGGAAACCTTCATCTGCAGATTAAAACCTCGATCCAATTTCATGTCTGTTCCATTCAGCTTATTCTAATCACATCCATACAGTCCCAAAACAGTTTATACACACCTCTTAACATTTAATTTGACAGAAAACATAGATTTAAGCAAAAAGTGAATGAACTCACCTTATGGAGATAAAACCTACTTTACTGCACAAATCAAAGATTCAGACCAAAACTCCAATCAATCTGTACCAGATGGAAGTCATTTTAGTTTGTGAGTACAATCTCACAACTGAAATCGATTCTTGCACAAACCAATCTAAAACTTGCTCAAATTTTAACCCAATAATATTCATCTCTAAAAATACCTAAACATAACAAAATTGTGATTAAAACATACCTTTAATCTCACCAGATTGAACCCTCCATTACAATATAAATCTTGCCTTCTTCTTCTTCCTCTTTCTTTTTCTCGTTCTCTATTTCTTTCTCTCTTTCTCTTTTTCTCTCTTGAACCGTCAAACACACACACACACACACATTCAAGATATTTTCTAAAATATCTCCCTTTCCCTCTTTTGACCATAAAGTGGCGGTGGTGGTGATTACAATTTCACCATTTAACCAACAACCCCCTTCAACCTTCTTTACTTAGCAAGATTAACCCCTCAACTCAAAACTAAATTTAAAGTTTACCCCTTAACTTTTAATTCCAATAAAACAATTTACGAAACTTAATCGGGGATAAACTCTAAAATTAACCAAGCAAATAACCCATCACAACTCACCAAATAATTATACTCGAATTATTTAATAAACACAACGAAATCCTTTATATAAAAATTGAGATGTTACAATACTCCCCAACTTGAAAATGATTTCGTCCTCGAAATCAAAGCTAGGTAAACAAGTGAGGATATCTAGCCTATATATCTTCTTCCGACTCTAAAATCACATTAGCACCTCGATAATGCTTCCATTGTTCCTTTAACATAACCACTTCCATATGTCGCAACTTCTTAACTGATCTTTTTATAATCCCTTACAGTTTCTCCAAGCAACTACTCTGACCATCCACTTTCATTTCAGTAAGTGGAATTACATTATACCAAACATGAAATATATCGTATATCTCTTCACTTCAAGTTTTACATACTTACTCACAGATAAAGGTCCAGGAAGTACAAGAACTCAACTTTTCACATTTTCTGGATTTTGCATCCATCAACATTCCCCGCTCCCCAACTTAAATGTGCAATCCTCCTTAGAGTAACAGTTATCATCAAACCTTTATCCAATTATAGCTTGATTGATTTTTAATTTTTTTTAATTCTTCAATCATTAAAGCATCTATCCACAATAACAACTAATACAACTAACTTTTGATATAGACTAAAATACAAAAGATAAGTTAGCCTTACTTACATAAAATATGTACACCTTTGCATAAAACAAACAAAGTCAGTATCAAAAACATATCCATCCATTCCTTAACGTCTTCTATCATCACATGAAAAGTTTCAACTCTTTGATGTAAAAAAAATGTTGGGTTTCTTCCCTTGATCCCCGCTATCTTTCAGCGTTGGACCATCCCACTCATTACATTTCTTTACATCCACGGAATACTCCAACGCTCTTGACTAAACTTCATAATGAAGCACCACAGTTTAACGGTTATAGCATCCTCTTTGACAATCAAAAGAAGTATGAAAACTCACTCCAAAAATCCAATGGAATCGAGAAGAACAAGGGTTCTCCTTTCATCCCGTCACTAACCGCATCTCAATTTCCTGATCTCAAAATAGCATTAACGTACATTGCCGGAGAATCCATACACTTAAATCGAGCATACCCGCCTACCTTTGAATACTTCAATATCACGACAAACCAACTTTACATCTATGACTTACACGGTTCTTCGGTACAAAGTGCTACCACTTCCTCACACCACTATCGCACCACGTGACCACATTGCAAACAAGCTTTCATGGTGCCTTCACCCCACAAAAGATACTACTTCCTTCATGTTACCCATAACACCATTTCATTTGAAGTAAAATCATTTCCTGACTTTGTCTTTCTCGGGCCTAGACGCACCACATGTCAAGGTCAACTATTCAAAGCACACCCGCTTCGATTACCCCAACATTTCGTTCTTATATGGATCATTAAACCCCGTAAGAAATCACTTATGCAACCACGATCTTTCACTTTTGTAACACTCACACAAGGTGGTCCAGCGTCATGCCGGATACATACCTTTCTTCGAACAACTTTTTACATCTTTGCAAGAGAGAGACAACAAGATAACTACACTATAGTTACTTCTCCAAAACCAACCTCCTGACAACCATCTAACAGAACGACCATTGATTTCTACATCGACAATCGATATACAAATGTCCAGCCGCCTCAAGACAGACAAGGATTCCCGAAGGAATTTACTTCTCCTAACTCCTCGCGGTCCATCTCCGTTGTGCTAAAGGCTTCACACATAAGCGAATCATCAAAACCTCAATGGACATCACATCCACATTGGTGATCTTCCGTTCTCCTCATGTCCTCACTAGATGGTCCTACACCATATCGTTTACACACTACGGGTTCATTTCTCAAGTTTCAATCTCCTGACAAAACCTCCATCTTAGGACATGTTAAACAGTCGCAAACCTCTATATTAATGAGCTACATGATGATTCCATTTCTTCCCAGAAATCCAGGATTCCTAACGGAACCCACTTCGTCCAACGCATCATAATCAACTTATATCCTACCGTTCTCATTTGGGGAAACACAAGACCTTTCTTAATGCAAAATCTAATCACCACACCATCTCAGCACTCAGACTCACAGCCGATAATATTACATCAAGTAACGTAACGCTACTTAATACCATTCCACCAATAGAAACACTTTGACCATTTCAAATTCCACCGCAATTAAAACTATTCTCACATAACCAAGCAATAGTTCAAACTACAATCATACTGACATTCCGAATTCACTGCCCGAGGCTCTCGGTATTCACCCACCTCCTCCAACGAAAACACTAAGATCATAACTCGACCACATCTTATTCAACTGACAACTCAACTCCCAAAGCCTTTCCTTAACTTCAATCATAATACTTTCCTAGACCTAGCGAGATCATAGCCTTCATGCACGATGACACAACGATTGAAATCATTTTGCACCTATAAAAAAATGCAATAGATACAAAATCGTGAAACAAGCTTGAGTATGCATGATGCAACACCATTCAAGATGAATAGTAAAACACAACGATCGCAAAGATCGCTCACAGGTACTCTTATGATAATTCGTAATCTTGTCCATCCAAAACGATGCCGACACTGTGGTTGTCTCCAATGAAACCCTTTCACATACGACTGGAAAATTTTTGAACGAAATCACTTACCCAAAGTGGGTCTGTCAACTCCAACACTCGTTCATATAATAATAACGAGTCAATACTCATTTGGTTTATAAAACAAAACCTCGCAATAAAACGTTTTCAATATTTTCGTAACGAAGGTCCTCTTCCACAAATAAAAGCGTGAAATAATTCGTAGATCACTAATTTCAAAGCTTTATCGTATAATAAAAACAAGTTTGTCTTTTACTTCTTAGAAATACACGCTTGCGAGTGTCAACTTATTTCTCAAAACAAGAAAATTTGTTGTGCATGTACATGCTCTCAACGTGAAAGAACTTGTGTAACCCGTTTATTGACATACTACATGAACTCAACATGCAATAGAAGGCTATTCGCTCTAACCAGGCCAACCGTTGTACTCATCCAAACTCATCATTGACACTATACCATGACCAACAACCGCTTTCTTACTCTTGCTACAACTTATTGTACAAGTGTTTCACAACCCACCTGATCGACCACTCTACATGGTTTTCCAAAAATAATGCAATTCAAACCCCAAGCCCACGTCGAGCTTATTAAAACCTGGCGAATGCCCTCGAAACTCAACAGAGTCCAAAACCGATCCCTCTGCTCAAAAGATCTAACGATCGTCTATCAACATCAATTCATGCAAATTATATGCATCTGACTCACATCATGCAACACACGTTCCGAGGCATGATAATCTCACAACCCCTTCATTGCCACATTCCCAATGAAGTCAAATCATATATGCATCTACATGTACACGTATATTTAACTCTTTCATAACTCAACAATGCATATAACTTACCAAGGTTCATTAGTCCCAAAGGTACTAAGAATACAAAATCATCAAACGGTCTTCACACACAAGACCAACCCTTAAACCGACACGTATTCAAATAAAATGAAATTAAGCATATAACACACCCAAGACTCCACCTCGAGTCACGGTCCTATCCTTCGAAGAAATAGGCGACATTGGTGGGGTATTCACCATTGTTCTGATATAACACAAGGAAATAACCTATAAGAATTGGTTACACATAACCAGATACACAACACGTACTTTACCGTTCATTAGTCACTGTAACAACTTAGAAACAAGTATTCTGGTGTAACAATTATGTTCATAATAACAGTAGCTAATTGAAATTGTGAACATAACATACATGAGAATCCTCGTTACCATCGTTACAGTACCAATTTTACGTATTTCCGTCGACTCTAAGGCTATCCCGTCTTAGTACTTTTACCCATATCTCACGAATCATAACTTAATTCATCTCAGCTTAAGTCTAAGTATCTCGTTAGCATACTTAGTTCACTTAAACTAATGCTCTGATACCATATTGTAACACCCTAAAAATCAGGGCTAATTTGAACCTCAAATTATAACAAGTTATGATAGAACAACATCCAAACTTTTATATAAGAAGAGAATCAACTATGAGGTTTCGTATATACAATCATGGACTTTTCCCAATAACCTAATAATCGAATCATGTCAACTATAATCAGATTAACTAGGTTATCTAAACAATCCATCAAAAGACCTTAATGCGTTAGATAACTCCTCCGCTTATCTCAAAAGTTGATTCCTTCCAAAAGCTCTCGTCCCACATCCCAATTACTTCCCTGAGCCTGTACCTGGTAAGAACATTTAATTTGAACAATTAGGCTTACGCCTAGTGAGAACATTCAAATTCAAATTAAAACACTAACAGCTTGAAAATATCCAAACATATAAACAAACCTGTTCTCCACCATTCTTACCGTACCCGTGCTCATCTCAATGACGGGAACATACCCGATCCGATGTCATATGACTAACATTCAGAAAGTCATATCATTACAATCAAGAGCCTACTACGAATCATTGCTGATTCTAGATCATTGCTCTTATCCAAGAAATTACAAGTTACTTTATGCCTATTTCTTGGACTGGAAGTAGAGATTACAATTTACTTTATGCCTATCTCTGACCTTCCCATAGAAATCAGGAATTACAATTTACTTTATGCCTATTCCTCGATTCCTATACCACGAAATGAGAATTACAACTTACTTTATGCCTATTCTTCATTTCCATGTGAAAGGGAATTACAAGTTCCTTTATGTCTATCCCACAATTCACTTCACACTATGAAATAGAAATTACAAGTTCCTTTATGCCTATTTCTTCTTTCATAACACCTCTACGAAATGGGAATTACAAATTACTTTATGCCTATTCCACATTTCAGGTCAACGAGAATTACAAATTACTTTATGCCTATTCCTCGTTACAATACATAACCGTGCCTATGGATCCATTACACTTAATATAGATTCCTCATAACAAACAGTATGAGCAAATCGCATTTACACCACATAGATTCCTCATAGCAATCGGTATGAGCAAATCACATTTACAAATCTCTCATTCTTACCATACTTGTACTTGACTCATAAATACCAAATCATATTCAATCCCATGAGTATGATTATCATTTAGAAAATCATATCATCATGTCCAACAGTCAACCACGAATCATTATAGATTCTATTTATCGGTCAAGCCTAAAGACTTACCTTCAATTACCGTACTTTCTTTTTGAAATAGAAACATAAATAGCAATTATATATTGCCTATTTTTAATCCACCGAAAACATTGGAAATAACACTTACAATTCATCTAATTCATATTTCCATATTTCAAATACAAATAGCAACTCTACTTTGTCTATTTAATTATTCAACCTGAATAATATCAAACAAAAACAATCTTTAAACCTAACACACTACCATTCCACTGTAAGTATGTTTCAAGCTACTAGGATTGTATTTCAATTCCAAAATCGTACCCTTCCAGAAGTAAGCAAAACTTAAAGTTACTGAGTACTCAAAAGTGACCGGATAACAAAAGTGTCCGGACACCTCATACTTTCCGGATATCACAACTTACCGGATACTACAACTTTCCGGGTAATTCATACTTTCCGGATAATACACATCTTACCGGGTACTTATCAAATCCGGACGACATCCGGAAACCTACTCAATCCGGATACCATCCGGTATCTAATTTAGCCGGAAACCTTATAAAATCATTACTTACCGGATATCTTTTTCTTGTCCGGAAACCTTCGTTCAGAGGTTTCCGGATAATATCATTTTACCCGGAAACCTTCATCTGCAGATTAAAACCTCGATCCAATTTGATGTCTATTCCATTCAGCTTATTCTAATCACATCCATACAGTCCCAAAACAGTTTATACACACCTATTAACATTTAATTTGACAGAAAACATAAATTTAAGCAAAAAGTGAATGAACTCACCTTATGGAGATAAAACCCATTTACTGCACAAATCAAAGATTCAGACCAAAACTCCAATCAATCTGTACCAGATGGAAGTCATTTTAGTTTGTGAGTACAATCTCACAACTGAAATTGATTCTTGCACAAACCAATCTAAAACTTGCTCAAATTTTAACCCAATAATATTCATCTCTAAAAATACCTAAACATAACAAAATTGTGATTAAAACATACCTTTAATCTCACCAGATTGAACCCTCCATTACAGCTAAAAATCTTGCCTTCTTCTTCCTCTTTCTTTTTCTCGTTCTCTATTTCTTTCTCTCTTTCTCTTTTTCTCTCTTGAACCGTCAAACACACACACACACACACACATTCAAGATATTTTCTAAAATATCTCCCTTTCCCTCTTTTGACCATAAAGTGGCGGTGGTGGTGATTACAATTTCACCATTTAACCAACAACCCACTTCAACCTTCTTTACTTAGCAAGATTAACCCCTCAACTCAAAATTAAAATTAAAGTTTACCCCTTAACTTTTAATTCCAATAAAACAATTTACGAAACTTAATCGGGGATAAACTCTAAAATTAACCAATCAAATAACCCATCACAACTCACCAAATAATTATACTCAAATTATTTAATAAACACAACGAAATCCTTTATATAAAAATTGAGATGTTACAGATTTTATAAAGTAAAATCTATTATTTTGAATTGATGGTTTTGCTTAAATTCAATTATGTTATTTGAAAAATGATTGATAGCAATAACCGGTACGAGTACAAATAGGTGATATGGATCCATAGGCACTAGTGGTTATGAATACGTGGAATAGATGAAGATTATTCGTTATTCCGATGTGTGTGAGAAATCGTGGAATAAACGTAATTTCCGATTTCTAAGGAAAAGAAGGGATTGGCATGTGTATATTGTAACCTCTATTTCCTTTCCAAGAAATGGGCATGTGTATATTGCGATTTATTGGATAAGAGAATTAATCTAGAGTCAGTGAAGATTCGTAGTGTTGGCTCTGGAACATGAGAAATAACTGAACTTAGTGTCAGGTCGTAGTCATGGAATCGGGTTTAACCCCGTTATCAAAAGATGGTTACACGTGTGGTAAGAAAAATGGTAAACCAGGTTTATTATGCCTTGTTTACATTGATTTGTATAAATATTATTTTGAAACTGAATGTTCTCACTAGGCATTAGCCTAATCGTTTCAAATAATGTTTTCTTACCAGGTACTAGCTCGGGAAAATAAAGGGATGTGGGACGAGAGATTTTGGATTAGCAGAGAAGTTATTGAACACTGAGGTTTTGAATAGATTGCTTAGATAATCTAGTTATTCTGATTATAGTGACATGATTAGATTAATAGGTTATTTGAAGAATTATATATATGTAAATATGATCCTCAAGGTTAAATCTCTACTTATGTATATAGTTTAGAAAGTTTATGTTTAAATCTGGTTATAAATTGAGGTTTAAATTAGCCCTGATTTTAGGGTGTTACAATATGGTATCAGAGCATTAGTTTAAGTGAACTAAGTATGCTAATGAGATACTTAGACTTAAGCTGAGATGAATTAAGTTATGATATGTGAGAAATGGGTAGGAGTACTAAGACGGGATAGTCTTAGAGTCGACGGAAATACGTGAAATTAGTACTGTAACGATGGTAACGAGGATTCTCATGTATAGTATGTTCGCAATTTCAATTAGCTACTGTCATTATGGATATATTGTTACATAAGCATACTTGTTTCTAAATTGTTACAGTGACTAATGAACGGTAAAGTACGTTTCGTATGTCTAGTTATGTGTAACCATTTCTTATGGTTATTTCTTGTGTTATATCAGAACGATGGTGAATACGCCACCTAGGTCCTCTAATTCTTCGGAGGACAGAGCAGTAAATGATTGGGGGTTGGAGGGACAACCTGGAACGGGCGGAATTCATGAGAGCCCGCCGAGGTTGCATTTTACGGGAGGAGCGGGTAGTCAGGTACACAGAACGAGTACCAGTATCGCTAACCAGAAAACGCCTGAATCTACGGTAGAATCTCGTATGATGGAAAGCATGACAAGAATGATGAACACAACGATGGAAAAACAAGCCGAAATGTTTATGAAAGCACTGAACGATCGAAGTACGGAGTTACGTCGAACGGGGACTGATACTAGGGTAATAAATCCAGTTTGTAACCCTGGGTTAGAGGCAGAAAGGAGGGTTGAAAGAATCTGCTCATATAAAACATTTCTAAGCTGTAAACCGCCAGAGTTTACAGGAGCAGACAACCCTGTGGCATGCATGAATTGGTTACGAGAAATGGAACAAGTTTTCAGAGCTTGTGAATGTGATGAGAAGTCAAAGGTCAGATTTGCATCTCAAATGTTAAGAGGTAATGCGCTGACTTGGTGGAATATGGTGACGACTACAATCTTTGCTCCAGTCTTGACTGCTATGACTTGGGAGTCATTCAAGAAGAAGGTTCTGGAAGAATACTGCAATGAAAATGAGATGGATAGGATCGAAGAAGAGTTTCGGACTCTTAAGAAAGGTAATATGTAGGTTAGGAAGTATACTGAAGTTTTTATGGAAAAGCTGAACTTGGTGGGGCATGTGGCTCCGACTGAGAAGGAAAAGATAAAATCATATTTGAAAGGCTTGCCAGCGGATATGATGTCTCATGTACGAAATGCTAAGGCTTCAACGCTGAGAGAGACAATTGAAGAAGCTAAAGTAATGGAAGAAGTATATGCCAAAGATAAGGAAGAAAAGACCCAAGTTGGAGAAAAACGAAAATGGGAGGGCCGATCAGAGTCTTCTCAGAAATCAAAGGCAACTAGTAAAAGTGCTCATTATGAATCTCGTCGTGAGTCGAATTGGTGTCCGAAATGTAGGAATAAACACTATGGGCCGTGTCGGGTGACAGCGTTGGAATGTTTTAAGTGTGGTAAAAGTAGGCATATTATGAGCAATTGTCCTGTACAAGGATTTACATGTCATGAGTGTAAACAACCAGGTCACTTCCGTCGGGATTGCCCAAAGCTGAAAAAGAGTGGAGATCAAAGCAAGAAACCAAATGTTCCAAAGCCAACGGATCGGGCATTCCAAATGACAGCTGATGAGGCTAAGGAATCAAAAGACGTCGTCTCGGGTACATTCCTCGTTAATTCCCTTCCTGCGCGTATTTTATTTGACTGTGGTGCAAATTTGTCGTTTGTGTCCAAGTCGTTCTTTCACAAGTTAGCTATGCCTGTCACTACCTTGGAAGATGCCTTAGTTGTTGAGGTAGCTAACGGGGGTCAAGTCTTGGTTCGTGAAAGACTTGAGGGTTACTTTATTTCAATAGGGGAAACGAAATTTCCGATCGACTTATTATTGATGGAAATTGGAGGATTTGATGTGATAGTGGGTATGGACTGGCTGACAGTCAACCAGGCAGAGATACTTTGTGCAAAGAAATTAATCCGGATTCCGATAGCTGATAAGGATGATGTACTCATCTTTAGGGAAAAGAAAAAAGGGGAAATTCCGCTAATTTATGTTGCAAAAGCGCGTAAATGCTTGATGAAAGGATGTTCATCCTATCTAGCTTATGTTTTAGATGTTAAGGCGGAAAAGAAACAAGTGGAAGATATTAAGGTGGTACGTGAATTCCCGGACGTGTTCCCCGATGATCTTCCAGGCCTACCGACTGAACGGCAGGTTGAGTTTCGTATTGACCTTATCCCTGGATCGGCACCGATAGTGCGTGCACCGTATCGTTTAGCGTCAGCCGAAATGAAAGAGATGATGACTCAACTTCAGGAGTTGTTGGATAAGGATTTTGTTAGACCGAGTTCTTCACCTTGGGGAGCTCCGGTCTTGTTTGTTAAGAAGAAATATGGCACCATGAGAATGTGCATCGATTACCGCGAACTGAATAAGGTGACAATTAAGAACAAGTATCCGCTTCCTAGGATTGATGATCTGTTTGATCAACTCCAAGGTGCGGGATGCTTTTCCAAGATTGATTTGAGGTCGGGTTACCATCAAGTTCGGGTAAGAGATGAAGATATCCCGAAGACGGCATTCAGGACGAGGTATGGGCATTATGAATTTCTTGTAATGCCATTTGGGTTGACTAATGCTCCCGCCGTGTTCATGGATCTGATGAACAGAGTATGTCAACCATTCTTGGATAAGTCTGTCATTGTATTCATTGATGACATACTTATTTATTCGAAAAATGAAGATGATCATGAACGCCATCTTCGTGAAGTCTTGGAAGTGTTGAGAAAAGAGAAATTGTACGCAAAGTTTTCGAAATGTGAATTCTGGTTAAAAGAGGTACAATTTCTAGGTCATGTAATTACTTCGGAGGGAGTCAAAGTAGACCCGGCAAAGATAGAAGCAATGACAAATTGGGAGACACCAAGAAGTGCGTCTGAAATAAGAAGTTTCTTAGGCCTAGCCGGTTATTACCGAAGGTTTATTAAAGACTTCTCCAAGATTGCTTCTGCTCTGACTATTTTGACTAGAAAGAATGTGAAGTTTGTTTGGACAGAAAAACAAGAATCAGCTTTCAGAACTTTACGTCAAAAGTTGTGTGAATCTCCTATACTAGCCTTACCAGAAGGAACAGAAGATTTTGTTGTATATAGCGACGCGTCAAAGATGGGTCTGGGATGTGTATTGATGCAACGAGGCAAAGTGATTGCTTACGCATCAAGACAACTTAAAGAGCACGAGAAGAATTATACTACTCATGATTTGGAATTAGCCGCGGTTGTTTTTGCATTGAAGCTGTGGCGGCATTATTTGTATGGCACAAAGTGTACTCTTTATACTGATCATAAAAGCTTGCAACATGTCTTTGATCAAAAAGAGTTGAACATGAGACAACGGCGATGGTTAGAACTACTTAAGGACTATGATTGTGAATTGCATTACCATCCCGGTAAAGCAAATGTTGTAGCCGATGCTTTAGGTAGAAAATAATACAGTGGGTGCTTAAAAACGACTAACGCCAGAATTGATGTAACATCAACTTTGATTGAAAAGATAAAAGAGGCTCAAGCGGAGGCCTTACTGGAAGAGAATTTGAAAGAGGAAGTTATGAGCAAACAACATCTTCAACTGACTGAAGATGGTCGTGGGGTCAAATTATTCCAAGGTCGTGTTTGGGTGCCAAAAGTTGGAGGAAATCGAGAGTTAGTTCTCGAAGATGTTCATAAATCTAAGTATTCTATACATCCTGGGAGTACTAAGATGTATAGGGATTTGAAATTACATTATTGGTGGCCAACTATGAAAGTAGATGTGGCCCGAATAGTAGAGAAGTGTAGAACATGTTCGTTAGTAAAGGCGGAACACCAAAAGCCTTACGGAAGTTTCCAATCTTTGGAGATTCCGAAATGGAAGTGGGAGAAGATTACCATGGATTTCGTGACGAAGTTACCAAAGACGCAAAAGGGTAATGACACTATGTGGGTAATCGTAGATCGGTTGACTAAAAGTGCTCATTTTCTGGCTATGAAAGAAGCGTCACCAATAGATAAATTGGCGAAGCTGTATATTGATGAAGTGGTGTCAAGGCATGGTATACCGGTGTCTATAGTTTCTGATCGTGACAGTCGATTTACCTCTAGGTTTTGGCAATCTCTACAAGAAGAATTGGGTACGAAAGTTAACTTAAGCACTGCTTATCATCCGCAAACTGATGGGCAAAGTGAAAGAACCATTCAAACTTTGGAAGATATGCTTTGGTCGTGTGTATTAGATTTTGGAGGTAACTGGAATACGCATCTACCGTTAGTAGAATTTGCGTATAATAATAGTTATCATTCCAGTATTGGAAGAGCACCTTTCGAAGCTTTGTATGGTAGGAAATGTAGAACCCCGGTGTGTTGGCTAGAAGCCGGAGAAAAGCAGTTTGCGGGTCCAGAACTTGTGCAACAAACGGCGGATAAAGTGAAAGAAATTCGGAAGCATATGAAAGCAGCTCAAGATCGACAAAAGAGTTATGCGGATCCGAAAAGAAGACCAAAAGAATTCCAAGTTGGGGAGCGCGTGATGCTTAAAGTATCCCCATGGAAAGGTGTGATAAGGTTTGGTAAACGTGGGAAGTTGAGTCCTCGTTTTCTAGGACCTTCCACCATCACTAAGAGAATTGGATTGCAAGCATATCAGTTGGATCTTCCACCTGAATTGGAAGGAATCCATAATACTTTTCATATTTGCTATCTTCGGAAATGTTTAGCCGAAGTGGAAGATATGATTCCACTTACGGATGTGAAAGTGGATGAAAAGAGTCGTTGTGTAGAAGAACCGGAAGCAATTTTGGAAAGATTAGTTAGGAAGTTACGTAATGGTAAGGACGTAGTTATGTTGAAGGTACAATGGAAACATCATCGAGGTGCTAATGTGACTTTAGAGTCTGAGGAGGATATGAAGATTAGATATCCTCATTTGTTTACCTAGCTTTGATTTCGAGGACGAAATCATTTTCAAGTTGGGGAGTATTGTAACATCTCGATTTTTGGTATAAAATATTAAAATGGGTTTTATTGTTAAATCTATGATTTATTATGTGATAGATTAATTTTAGAGTTTATCCCCGATTAAGTTACGTTATTTGTTTTGTGGAGTAATAAGTTAAGGGGTAAACTTTAATTTTAATTTATAAGTGGAGGGATTAAACTTGTCAAGTATTGATACTTGGAGGGGCTGTTTGGGTAAGATGATTAAAGCTAAACACCATCACCGCCCCATTTTAAATTTAGGAGGGTGAGGTGTCTTCACCTCCTCATTTTAGTAGTTTGTGTGTGTGTGTGTGTGTGTGTGGTGTTCACGGCAAAGAGAAAAGAGAGAGATAGAATCGAAAGAGAGAAAAGAAGAAGAAGGAAGCAAATTGATTCAGCTGGGATTGTAAGAAATAATCTGTGAAAAGTCAAGGTATGATTCTATTTATGATTTTGTTGTGTATAGTTAAATATAGAAAAGTTTCTATGAGTTTAAAAGTGGGTTTTGATGATTTATGGATGTTTTGAGAAATCTGAGTTTATAGATAGTTTCTGTTAATGATGTTAAGCATATCTGCATATTTACAGAATCATTCATGGCTTAAAACTATAAATTTATGGGTTAAGTATGAACTTAGTAAGTTGAGACAGTTATGAATATCGCAGCAGTTAGTTGCGATAGTTTTGATGTTTTGCGATAGTTATGAATGTCACAACCTTGGGCTGCGACAAGCTCATTAGTATCGCAATAGTTAGTTGCGACAAGGTGTACATCGCAACAGTTGGTTGTGATGAGGCATGTATCGCAATAGTTGGTTGCGATAGGAAGTAAATGTCGCAACAGTGGGTTGCGACAAGTACTGTGTATTGCGACAAGGGGTTATCGCAGCTAGTTGGTTGCGATAAGAGACGAGAATTTTGGAAATTTAGGATTTTTAGTCTTTAAGGGTCCTAAACAGTAGATTAATACCAGTACAATATGTATTTGGGTATCTCAGATCACTGTGAAATTGGTGACGGAAATTTCTTACAACTTTGATAAAGGAAGAGTAGCGCGACTACTATCAGGTGAGTTCATTCTTACCTTACCTTTTTATAATGTTTTAAACTATGGTAAGGTGTATTTTATAAATGAACTGTTTGGATGGATGTTGAAAGAAGGATTTTATAAAGTAAAATCTATTATTTTGAATTGATGGTTTTGCTTAAATTCAATTATGTTATTTGAAAAATGATTGATAGCAATAACCGGTACGAGTACAAATAGGTGATATGGATCCATAGGCACTAGTGATTATGAATACGTGGGATAGATGAAGATTATTCGTTATTCCGATGTGTGTGAGAAATCGTGGAATAAACGTGATTTCCGATTTCTATGGAAAAGAAGGGATTGGCATGTGTATATTGTAACCTCTATTTCCTTTCCAAGAAATGGGCATGTGTATATTGCGATTTATTGGATAAGATAATTAATCTAGAATCAGTGAAGATTCGTAGTGTGGGCTCTGGAACATGAGAAATGACTGAACTTAGTGTCAGGTCGTAGTCATGGAATCGGGTTTAACCCCGTTATCAAAAGATGGTTACGCGTGTGGTAAGAAAAAAGGGTAAACCAGGTTTGTTATGCCTTGTTTACATTGATTTGTATAAATATTATTTTGAAACTGAATGTTCTCACTAGGCATTAGCCTAATCGTTTCAAATAATGTTTTCTTACCAGGTACTAGCTCGGAAAAATAAAGGGATGTGGGACGAGAGCTTTTGGATTAGCAGAGAAGTTATTGAACACTGTGGTTTTGAATAGATTGCTTAGATAATCTAGTTAATCTGATTATAGTGACATGATTAGATTAATAGGTTATTTGAAGAATTCTGTATATGTAAATATGATCCTCAAGGTTAAATCTCTGCTTATGTATATAGTTTAGAAAGTTTATGTTTAAATCTAGTTATAAATTGAGGTTTAAATTAGCCCTGATTTTAGGGTGTTACAACTCTCTTGAGTTCCTGATTCCAAGCCTCCACCTCCACAAGTCGAATTCGTGTTCTTCCACAAATCGCACATACACACACACATACACACACATTGTAGCCGTTTCCAGTCCCTTAAGGGTGCGTTTGGTATGCAGACTGGATGGGACGGGACGGGACAAAAAAATAGTCCCATGTTTGGTATGCCATGGGACAAAAATGAATAGGACAACATGGGACAAAACATGTTAATTTTTGTTCCACCAAAATAGGTGGAACATGGTTGGACTAAAATTAAGATTACCATTTTGCCCTCTTAACACATCTGATGATATATAAACCCTAGGTCTCCAAATTGTAGCCTCCATCTCCATTTTGCAAAAAGAACGACTTCATCCCCTGGTTCATCTCGTCGACTTCATCCCCTCTGCTTCATCTCGTTGATTTCAGGTACAATTTACCCTTCTCTTGCTTATTTCTCTTGCTGGATCGATTTTCCAGCTGTGTGATGTTTTGATTTTGCTTATTTCTCTTTCTGAGGTGGGTATAACCTAAAATCTTGATTTTCCAGCTGTGTGATGCTTATTTCTCTTTCCAATTTCTCTTTCTGTGGTTGTTTTCGATTTTGCTAATTCCTTCTTTTCTTGAAGGAATTTTTTTGTTATTATATCCAAGTGGGTTTCTTGCAATTTCAACTAATAGGTGATTGTGTTGGTTGTTTTGGTGACTGTATTTCAACTAATATCCAAGTGGGTTTCTGCAAATTTTATCCAACTAATATCCAATTTTAACTAACTGTATTTCAACTAATATCCAAGTGGGTTTCTGCAAATTTTATGCATCTTGTAGTTGTTGATTTACTTTGATTTACTTTTGATAAAAAGTTGTTGGACTCTAATTTGTTTGCTATAAAATTGTTTAAATTCTTTCTTTCTTGCTATTATGATGGAATGACATCTAATTTCTATGGAATGGTTTCTTGTTTTGTGAATACTTGTAGTGATGGATCGGAAAAAATTGCTTGTAGTCGTTAATGTTTGGAATGCTTACATTCAAATGATGGTGTATTTACTTTCACTTATGATTCGTTTGATTGAATTGGAATAATGAAACGGAAAACTTTGGACCAAAGAACTTTCACTAGACTTCAAGCTAGGTCAACCGAAATACAACGCATTACACGCGAAAGTGATGTAAATTGTATAAATGAGTTGCGAATGGATAGAAATGCTTTTGCAATTTTGTGCGATTTGCTTAAAACTCGCGGGGGGTTAGTAGATGATGGTAATATGACAATCGAGGAGCAAGTTGCGATATTTATAAATATATTAGCACACCACACTAAGAATAGAACTATCCAAGTTAAGTTCTATAGGTCGGGGGAAACAATAAGCTGGTATGTTCATCGAGTGTTGCGTGCGTTATTGCATTTGGAAGATGTGTTTCTTGTCAAACCAACTCCTATAGAAGATGGTTGTACGGATTCACGATGAAAATGGTTTAAGGTAATTATTATAACAATTTTAATACATTTCATAATAATTAGAACACTTTCAATATATTTTTTTAGCTAAAGCTTTTTTTATAGGGTTGTCTAGGAGCAATAGATGGAACTTATATTGAAGTAACTGTACCAGAGTCTGATAAACCAAGGTATCGAACTAGAAAGGGACATATTGCGACCAATGTGTTAGGTGTGTGCACTCGTGATTTGAAATTTGTCTACGTTTTAGCTGGGTGGGAAGGCTCGGCTACCGACTCTAGAGTTCTACGAGATGCAGTTACTAGGCAAAATGGGTTGAAAGTCTCACCCGGTAACTACTACTTGGCCGATTCAGGATATATCAACGGGGAAGGTTTTTTGGCACCATATAGGGGCACTATGTATCATTGACGAGAATGGGAAGACGTTAGTCGTGCACCTACTAATAAGGAAGAATACTTTAACATGAAGCACTCACATGCTAGAAATATTATTGAGAGGTGTTTTGGCATCATGAAGAAACGTTGGGCTATATTACGAAGTCCTTCTTTCTATCCGATAAGATATCAAGGGAGAATGATTTTAGTGTGTGCTTTGTTACATAACTTTATTAGGACATACATGACCATTGATCCGCATGAAAATTCAACAATCACTACTGAAGATATGCCTATTGGGGAAGACCCTTCTTTACCATCCGAGTTCATTGACGTTGTTGAGGCAAGTGATGAGTGGTCTCAGTGGAGAGATGATTTAGCGCAAGAGATGATTTAGCGCAAGAGATGTTTGAATCTTGGATGTTAAACCGTAATAATTGAGATAATTGTTTTTATTTGTAATGGATTGGTGTTTGTGTCTTGTTTTATTTGTAATGGATTGGTGTTTGTGTCTTGTTTTATTTGTAATGGATTGGTATTTGTAATCTTGTTTTATTTGTAATGGATTGGTATTTGTGTCTTGTTTTATTTGTAGAATTGTAAAAAATGGCAGAGCGTCGTGGGTGGACAACGGATGAGGAGGACTTGTTGATCACAATTCTTCAAGATATTGTCATCAATGGTGGGAGATGTGACAATGGAAGCTTTAGGTCGGGTACGTATGAGGGTGTTGTCCTAAAGATGCGTGAAAAAATTCCCGGTATTAGCATAACGGCAAAGCACGTACAAAACAAAATAAAGCGACTGAAAGATAAATATTCCGCTGCTTATGACATGCTAAATACGAGCGGATTTGGGTGGAATGACGCAAATCAATGTGTGACCGTCTAAGCTCCCGAGATTTTGGAGGAGTATTTAAAGGTAATAACTTTTTTATTAATTATTTAAAGGTAATAATTTTTTTATTTTTTTATTAATTATTTGTTTGTTTATTGTCGTAGAAACACCCTAACAAGAAGTACACGGCTAATAAGCCATTCCCGGCTTATGAACGGTTGAAGTTGGCGTTTGGGAAAGATCGTGCAACGGGAAGCATGGTCGAATCCGCTACAGACGCATTAGAGAATATGAACATGGAAAATGATGATGATTTTGAGACTGAAGTTAATGTTCCTCCCGCTCCAAGTCCTTCCAATGCAACTTCTCATGCATCCCTTTCAAAAGAAGGAGAAGGAACAAGTAAGAAGAGAAAAAGGACAACCGAGCTAAACAAGCTAGTGAAAGAAGTGAAGGATGAAATGCATGAAGCAACCAACCAAATGAAGAAATTGGTTTCCATCATCTCGGATTCTTCACCTAATATGGATGGCTTGAGCAACGAGATGATGGGACTTGGACTTAGTATGATGGAGATAATTCGCATGGGGACAAACCATCCCAATATCGGTTTTGGAAGAGTTTGGATAATACGATGAAGCTAGAATTCGTGAAGTCCGTTTACGACGGGGACAAGTAATAGAATATGATGAAAACAATGCTGTCTTGGAATGTTTAAATTTTTGTTGGTAAACTTGAATGTTTAAACCTTGGATGATGGTATTTTTGTGTGGAAAGATTTTTGGTACAATTGTTAAGTTTGAAAGGTTTTAAATTACGTACGTATTTACAATTGTTGTGTTAGAATATTTATAAATCATGTATATATATATTTAAAAATAGCGTAAATATTATAGATAAAGTTATTTAAATAAATTTTGGTTGATCTGTGTCATTTATAATCATTATATGATGTAAAATAACATTAAACAGCGCTTAAGGGCAATCTGATCATTTTAACAGTTCTGTCATGTCTTGTCGACTTACCAAACGCAAAACAGACAATTAGTCTTGTCCTGTTCTAGTCGTACCAAACGTAGGACAGGCAATTAGTCATGTCATGTCCTATTCCGTCTCATCCAGTGTGCGTACCAAACGCCACCTAAGAGAAATAGAGAATACCTCCAATTTAGGGTTTTTGACCCCCTTTTATACCCTCACCTTTCCCCTAAACTTTTCTTTTTCCTACTTTTCCCACCAATTTTCCTTTTTAAATTCTCAATTGGTACGGGTTATTACAAATAAGAAACTTATTTTTAGAAGTTAATACTTATTTTAAAATAAACTAAAATAGAAATGCAAAAATTTAATTTCGTATAGGTAAAATAATAAAATGCAAAAGATATAAATAAATAGAGATGTAGCTTTTCTTTGCCTTATTAGAAAAATGCCTAGATCACATCATCTGGTAAGAAGGGTAAATTGGTCTTTCAACTTGATATCTTTATCTACAAATAAAACTAAAAATATGCCATGCCCCATCAAAGAATTGGTCTGCAAGGTCTTGTATAATGTATATAGCAATTGTACCAACACTTACAATGAGTGTACCTTGGTTGAAACCATTATTTTATGTTCATAAATAAATTCTTACCAGCCTATGTTTCATGCGTGTATAATTACTTTTATAGCCTTCAGATTTCACCCTTTTTGTAGTTTGCAATTTTTTTTAATATGTAACAATAACCCATCATTTGTTAAGCCTGGTAAAAAGAGTAAACTAGTGGTTTTTATAAGCATTAGTTTTAATATTGCTTTTATATTTTAAGGATGAAACAAGTCAAAACACAAGAAAGAAGGGTTGAAAGGGTAAATATAATTCATCTGACACACTCGCTTACACACTCACATGACTACTCTGTTTTTTCAACCAAACTACCACATAACCCCACCCCACCCCACCCCACCCCTATTACGGAACCGAACTCGGTCGTATGCATGTTTGTGACGATTTCGTTCATTGCCCTAATGAGAACTATATTTTCTTCATTTATTTTGAGGGTATTTGGGTCAATTTACCAATTTCTAGGAGCAAGTTCTTTCACCCCTCCTAGTATCGTTGTTGATTTGGTCATCGATCTTGTTAGGAAAAATTTATCGTGCCAAAGAAAATACGATAAGCTCACGAATGATTTCTAAGGTCCCATAACGAGTAAAAATCCAAATGCACAATAAACCCAACAACAAATGCGGATAACAATAATCTAGATGTTACACAATATATTCTCAAACGTAGAAAATTAAACCCACGCGAAATATATATATATATATATATATATATATAGATAAAAGCGATGGAAACGTTAGTATCTATAAATACATATATATATATAAGACGATAATCAAATGAGAACCTAAAATAGGTTGAGAACTGTGAAAACCAATCTAAGCCGTTAATTGATTTTAATCTATGGACATTATTATAGGCAAAAATAGGTTGAGAACCGTGAGAACCTATGAATGAATTTTTATGTTTTTAAAACCATAGGATCAAATCAAATAACGGCTTAGATCGGTTCCGACGTTTCTCAACCTATTTTTGGTTCATACATGATTTAACCCATATATATATATATAGCAAGATATATATAAACGTATATATCGACGAAATATATATATAATAATGATATATATATATATTATATATATTAGACGAAATATATATATAAATATATATATATATAATAACGAGAGATGTATATATATGTATGGCAAATAAAACACAACCAATAACACCGGGAATTAACGTGGTTCCACTATCGTTGTGATAGTGTACATCCACCAAAGAGAGAGAGCAAGTGTTTATTACCAACCAAGGATATTACAAAGTGCTTCGCACAAGGATCTTAAGATCCACGATCAACAAACGAATCTTCTCGCACACCATCGAATATCAAGAACACTCTCAACCTCACAAACTCTAGATACCACTCTAGATACCAAATAACAAATTTAGGGAGGGTGTTGGTGGTGGTGATTTGCCGGCGAGAAGAAGCAAGAAGAGGAAGAATTGGTGTAATGAAATGAGGGAGATGGCATGGGTTTATATAGGTGGATGGAAGAGTAGTCACCAAGCATAAGGGCATAAAGGGAACTTCACCTTTGCCCTCTTTAATCTCACGTGCAGCATCCAAAGAATATATATATTATAACACTCCACCATGATGCACGTGATATTTGACAGCGAAACTCCCAATGAATACGAGTCTTTCCAACGGTTGATTTTCAGCAAGATAACAAAGTAAATTGGCATGAGGTAGCAAAGTGCATTCCAACCGTGACGAGCTTCGGCATGGCCATCACCCGTCAAAGTTACAAGCAAACAAATAACCTCCAATGCACAATCCACTAAACAAGGTAGAGCATAAGCAAAGCTCTAAGCACTTAACAAAGTAATTTCTTCAAAGATGTCATTTTGTCATCTGTGGTAATATCTTCTCTCTCTCGCAAAGTGCCTAACGGCACTAACAAAAACGGAGCTGGATCAAGTTTGAGCAATGCCCAAACTTGGCTGGCGGAAGCGACTTAGTGAACATATCAGCGGCATTGTCGTCTGTCAGGACTTTCTTCAAATAGACGACTTTCGCTTTATGTAACCTATCAAGATATGCATCACACATGAACCGCTTCAGAATTTTCTGAACATACGCCCGTTGTGTCAACCAAAGTGTTCGGGACTTTCTGTCCCGCAAGATTTCCATGCCCAAAATCTTCTGCGCCACACCGAGATCCTTCATTACAAAGTCTGACTTCAACTTGTCTTTCAGACGTTCGATCTCTGACCGGTCCTTGAAGGCAATAAGCATGTCATCTACATAAAAAGTAAGTGAAAATACCACCGCTTTGTCTATGATAGACACAAGCATCATTTTCACTGCGCTCAAATCCCAGAGTGAGCATAAACGAATCGAACTTCTTATACCACTGACAAGGCGACTGTTTAAGTCCGCAGAGGGACTTCTGGAGCTTACATACGTATTCCGGTTTGCTGTCGGAAACGAAACCATCAGGTTGCTTCATATAGATAGTTTCCTCCAAATCTCCGTGTAGGAAGGCGGTCTTCACATCTAGCTGTTCTAGCTCCAAATCGTGAATAGCCACGATCGCAAAAAGAACACGAATAGATGTATGTCTAACAACGGGAGCAAAAATATCATCATACTCGATACCTTTCCGTTGTGCAAAGCCTTTAGCAACGAGACGAGCCTTGTACCGATTGTCATCTTTGACTTTGAAAACCCACTTACAACCAATAGCACGGCTGCCCTTCGGCAACGGACATAAGTCCCAAGTGCTGTTCTTCGAGAGAGCTTCCATCTCTTCTTGCATGGCACCAAGCCATTTCGAACTGTGGGTTGAGGCCAACGCCTCCTTTACATCAAGCGGCTCTTCTTTCCCTACATGCAAAGCAAACTCCAGCTGATCTGTAAAACTCATGTTAGCAAAATCCCAATCTCCATACCTATTCGGCGGACGAATATTTCTTTGACTACGCCTGGTAGGTGCAATAACTGGGATTGTATCGCCGTGGTCTCCACCATCATTCAGAATCTCTTCTTCAGAATCACTAGTAGAAGTCACTGGCGGAATGACTTCTTCAACAGTATCGGGTGATTCTGGCACAATATCAGGAACGGATGAACTGGGAATATTAGGACTGACTACTGGCTCCACATCATCGGCGGTAGGAGCAACAGTAGTGACGACTTCCGGATTTTGAGAGAACCGAGGATCCTGTGACTTTAATAGGACCGATTCATCAAACGTGACGTATCGAGAACGAACCACCTTACGAGTCAGGGGGTTCCAGATTCGGTAACCCTTGATACCATCTGTATAGCCGAGCAAGAATCATTTGGTGGCTTTAGGATCCAACTTGTCCTGGCCTCAAATATGAACGTAAACAGGACAACCAAATACATGTATGTATTTCAAACAAATGTTTCTTTTACCTCTCCAAACCTCTTTCGGAATCTTTCCCCCGATGGCCGAACAAGGTAACCTGTTAACAATGTGCACCGCAGTGTGCAGTGCTTCGGCCCAGAAAATTTTGGGGAACTCCGATGTCGACAACATACATCGGACCTTTTCAAGCAAAGTTCTATTCATCCGTTCGGCTACCCCATTAGATTGAGGATCGCCCGGAGTGGTGTAGTGACGGTGGATGCCTTTACGCAAACAAAAGTCCTTGAGGTTACCACTAGTAAAATCTCTACCGTTGTCAGATCTAAGCACTTTCAACTTCTTGCCAGTCTCGACCTCTACTCGTGCCAACCAAGTCTTGAACGTATCGAAGACATCTGACTTGAACTTTAACACATACACCCAAAGCTTATGTGAGAAATCGTCAATAAACGAAACGAAGTATTTACCTCCACTGAGGGACGGAGTACTGGATGGTCCCCAGACGTATGTATGAACATAATCGAGGATTCCTTTAGTGTTGTGTTTTCCAACACCAAAAGAAACACGCGTCTGCTTTCCTTTGACACATCCCGAACAAAACTCCAGGCTAGCAGGAACAGAGACTTTAATAAGCTTTCGCTTGCGCAAAATCTCCAAGTTCTTCTCGGATGTGTGACCCAAACGAAGATGCCATAAGCGAGCATCACCAGGATTCTGAGAACTTTCGGCCACACACGATTCAGAAGAAACAGTCTCGCCAATCAAATGGAAAAGATTATTTTCCGCCCGTTCGCCTTTCATTACAATAATACTCCCTCTGGAGATGCGCAATCTCTCGTCATCGATTCGAATTTTGCAGCCCAATTTGGACAGTTGTCGAACAGAGATCAAGGAACGAGTCATGGATGGAACAAATTTGACATTATTCAATGTCCGAATACACCCATCGAATATCTTGATCCGCACAGTACCGATACCCTGAGTGACACACGAAGTACTGTTTCCCATATAAATACTGTTACCTTCAACCTTTTTGAAGGTAGAGAAACAGTCCCGGAATGGTGTCATGTGGAAAGATGCCCCGGTATCTAGCACACATCGCCTGTCACCTTGCGGTGGTGCAACTATGGCAGAGAAGCCTTCTTGCTCCTTTTTTGCTGCAACGGCTGAGGTGTCCGCGTTGTCTTTGTTTTTAAGACTCGGACAATCCTTAACCCAATGACCTGGCTTGTGGCAATAATTACAGTTGCCACGCGCCTTTGATTTCCCCCGAGAAACAGGTCGGCGAGACGAAGAGCGCCCACGGTTTCTTCCTCTTGAAGAATGTTGATCGTCTCGGCCTTTGTCAGCAAATAGGCCTTGACTGTAATTATTCTCTCGGTGATTGTTACCGATCAACATATGAATTCGTTGATCTTCAGAAATCATTCCTGTTTTCATATCAGACAAAGAAAGAGTTTCTCTTCCGTAAATAAAACTGTTAGTGAATTGGGAATATTTATCGGGAAGCGAATACAACAGGATCATAGCAAGTGTTTCTTCGTCTTTTGCAAGAAGTGCATCTGTTGCCTTCAACTTCATGATGATATCTTCGAATTCGGTCATGTGCGCCTTAATTGTTGTGCCTTCCTTTATTTGGAAAAAGAGACACGGCCGCATCAGTAACAATCTGTTGGTCAAAGTTTTCTTGAGATATAAATTCTCAAGCTTGCTCCAAATACCTGCAGCTGTCTTTTCAGACACAATTTCAGATATAACATTATCTCCCATAGCCATCTGCAAAGTAGTAAATGCCCATGCTTCCATTTCTTTAGCCTTAAGGTCAGACATATTAGGGTCTAACTCGTCTTTAGCAAATACTACGGGATGGACTCCATTTTTCCTAAGTGTCGCGGATGTTGTGTACGAATCCCAGCCCCAGACAAATTAAAGGTACCTTCTTGGTACGGTTTTTGGGACTGGTTAGAGGGACCGACACCAAATGGGTTTTCTATTTCAGCCATAGAGAAAACGAAATGTGTAAACTTGTTTATGTATATTTTCTACACAAACCCAAATCTAGATCCGAAGCTCTGATACCAATAGTTAGGAAAAATTTATCGTGCCAAAGAAAATACGAGAAGCTCACGAATGATTTCTAAGGTCCCAAAACGAGTAGAAATCCAAATGCACAATAAAATCCAACAACAAATGCGGATAACAATGATCTAGATGTTACACAATATATTCTCGAACGTAGAAAATTAAACCCATGCGAAATATATATATATATATATATATATATATAGCAAGATATATATAAGCGTATATATCGACGAAATATATATATATAATAACGATATATATATATATATATTATATATATTAGACGAAATATATATATATATATATATATATATATATATATATATATATATGGCAAGTAAAACACAACCAATAACACCGGGAGTTAACGTGGTTCCACTATCGTTGTGATAGTGTACGTCCACCAAAGAGAGAGAGAAAGTGTTTATTACAAACCAAGGAGATTACAAAGTGCTTCGCACAAGGATCTTAAGATCCACGATCAACAAACGAATCTTCTCGCACACCAACGAATATGAAGAACACTCTCAACCTCACAAACTCTAGATACCACTCTAGATACCAAATAACAAATTTAGGGAGGGTGTTGGTGGTGGTGATTTGCCGGCGAGAAGAAGCAAGAAGAGGAAGAATTGGTGTAACGAAATGAGGGAGATGGCATGGGTTTATATAGGTGGATGGAAGAGTAGTCACCAAGCATAAGGGCACAAAGGTAATTTCACCTTTGCCCTCTTTAATCTCACGTGCAACATCCAAATTCAGGGAATATATATATATATATATATATATATATATTATAACAGATCTGGTGCCCCCGAAACCTGCTACGATCTTCTTGGCCATTGTCTCATTCCTTCGGTTACTGTTATCCCGGTCCTCTAGTATCTTCATGAACACTTCTTGTTGTTTCTCCATTATCACGTTTACCACTTGCATTACGTTGGCTAACATTTTATATTAGTTTGTTGATTCACCTCTTGCATAACCGGATTAGAGGATGCTAAATTGATCCTTTGTACATGCTCAAACTGTAACAACCCAATTTCACTAAAATAAAACTTATAACAATACAACCAAAAATGGTCCCAAAGTACACAATTAAAATTTACTCTAAACTCGCAGCGGAAACCACCTTCACAACTGAGATACTACAAGAAGCCCGACGGTACTCTACAAGTCTTCACTAGACTCTAGCTCTTCTACAACTCCACAACCTTCCGTCATCAGCAGATGAAATTCCAAGCACAACAGTCACCTGAAAATGGTTTTAGTTTTTGAAAAGCGAGGGTTAGACCATGAGGTCTAGTGAATTCCCTCTTAAAAGTATTCACAATTCATTTGAAAAAATCGTTTCATTTCAAAACAGTAACGCATCAAATCATGTACCCAACAATGGCATACACAGTGGAGATGACCATGGCAAACACCTTACAAAGCCGGGCACGGAGAACACCCTACAAAGCCGGGCACGGCAAACACCCTACAAAGCCGGGCACGGCAAACACCCTACAAAGCCGGGCACGGCAACCAAAGTAGTCCTCTCCACTGTGCAACCCGACTCCACCCATAGCAATAACCAAGCAAGCATGTAATCAACACTCACGCATAACTGTACGTATAAACAACTTGTATGCACTTGTAAACATTTCCATGTCATGCACAATAAAACTTTTCCAAAACGTTTAATCATGTTGTCATGCTCATAACCATAATCAGTTAAGAAAACTTTACCAAAACGTTTAATCATGTCATCATGCTCGAACCAAATTCATATACGAAAACTTTAGCAAAACATTTCATTTGCACCAAAAAGGGGTAGGGAACTCACCTTAGCCTTAGCACATCGACACATGCTCCGAAACCCACGTTAGCACAAACCGAACACCTGAATTTAATATCATAAGGGTGGTGTTAAACCATCTAATTATGTCCCAAGACATCCTTAACAAACCCCTAAAACAACCCTCCAATCGACGTCTCGACCCTAGACCCGAACGAATAACGGAACGGAAAAGGGGATTGGGGAACAGAGCTTGGCGCCGATGGTGGCGCCGATCCATCGGCGCCGAGATCGGCGCGGATCTCTGGTTTGTTTCCCTGCACGAATTTCCTTCCAAAAGCCAAGGGTTTCTCATCTCTAAATTCCCCAACTCAGTTCTAATTCTCCCAAATCGACATCATGGATATAAACAACATTAAGAACCAATTGCCAATCATTAAAACAATAACTAATCCATTAATCCATCTAATGATTCAAGAATTCAAACCTCAAACTTCAAAACTCAATCCATGGAAAAAATATGGAGATTACCAAGAAATCAAGATGAAGCTTCTTACTAATTGATCAAAACCCATAGGGAATCAATCCCAAACTATTTGCCTTATAACTTATGGATTAAAACTCAAATATCAAATGATTATCAAAACCCTTAAACCAAAATACTTGCCTAGTCAAACATAGAGAATAAGAGTAGAAAAAGAAGAAGGAATCAGACCTTGGTGAAGATGACTCCAACAAATTTATGCAACTCTTTCCACCACATCTTCCATTTGGTTCTTCTCCTCACTCTCAATTCCCTTTCCAAATCGTGTGAAACACAAGAATGAAGCAATTAGGGTTTTCATCCTATTTAAAACTCAGATTTTTACCACTAGGTCCTCAAGTTCTAGTTTTTCTCTTTTTTTTGGCCCCAAAACTTTTCATTAATTCTAAAATCACAAGAGTGGCAAATATGGGGTGTTACATCACCTCCCCCTTATTGGAATTCCGTCCTTGGAATTCCATTGCGGGACCCATGCTGCAAAAAGGAGTTAACTTCTGACTTCCAATACTTTCATTGCTCCAAAATTTTGCTTCCAACAAAACGACAAAATCCAACTCCTCAATCTTCCAATGTTTGCGAAGGTACATCATACTGCTTTCCACTCAATACCCTCCACGATTCTTTTCATAACTGCCATTAATTTATCACAATGTGGCCCCTCGCATATTCTCCTTGAAACACATCACCCCAATTTCCTGGGTTTGTTTTCCATCTAACTACTTCCTCCAGCTCGAGATTGAAGATGCTTAGACCTTCCACTCTAGTAATCTTAATTCCGTTCACTTATCCGTCTATTCCTGATCAGCACCGACAACGTACATCATTCCTTGACATCTTTCCCCGGACAACTACCACATTCTCGTGTCGGTAGCTTATCCAGCCATACACACTTGCAAACTCTTTGCTCCACATACTACTCACACCCAATACTCTCTTTAAGGGCAAACGACTCTACTCGAGTCAATGCCGCAATAACCCGACTCTCTATGCGGACACTGACTACTCCCTTCATCAACCTTACCAAAGATCACCCTCATAACATTTCTGCATTAGCACCACTGCATAACATTCATATCAAAGGAGGAATGCCATTCCACCATTATACCTTTAGCCCGGTACAAATTGCGTTTCCCAAAAATCACCCGGATCACACTTGTCACAACAGTTACCCATCAACGATTTAAACTCACAACAATCAATAAGCCATAACTCGTTTCTATACACGATTAAGTTCCTCACCAGATCCACCGAATGGTTCCACTAAATAGGAACTACCACCACAATTCACTTACCCTCCCACAAGGAGGAGTGACCAAGCTCACTCAAACTATCTCAAATAATTGAATACTGAACGACACGCTCACAAGAAACATTCCCCCCGACAATACCGAATCAAATCCCAAGGTCTCTCGACCAGGGCACCACATACGACCGCCTGTTTCCATTCTAACTTGACTACATCAAGATGCTTTAAAAGGAATGTTTGCTAACACGAGCCAGTATCTTAGAACGGTCGCACGAACTCAGCTTTTCTAACTCTTTAACCTTGACATAGACAACGATTCCTTATCTTATGCCCAAAAAGGTTCTTTAATTCTAGTCCGCCTATTCAATGTCTCGTGACATCTTCTTACTGCGAGTCCGTCTATACCTGACCTGTCATACCGTCATCATCTTCTCTCAAGCTTACACAGACTTCCCATCACACCGCTACCGTCTAAAAGAACGGTTTCTCCAAAATTATCAGTCAAGACCTTAAGCCAAGTTTTCATAAAGTACATAACACCGAGAACTACCAAGAGTTCCTAACTCTCCAACACCGCTGACCCGCTTATTGTATTTCATTACATCCACAGCATACTCCAACGCTCCTGACTAGACTCTACGACGAAGCACTACAGCTTAACAGGTACAATATCCTGATCGACAATCAAGTGAAGTATGAAAACTCACCCAAAATCCAATGGGATCAAGAAGAACAAGGGTTCTCCTTTCATCCCGTTACCAACCGCAACTTAATCTATTGATCTCAATCTAGTAACAATGTATACCACCCTCAAAACCACACACTTCAACCAAGCATACTCACTGCCTTTGATCACTCCATTATTACGGCAATTCTTCATTACACCTACAGCTTACACGATCCACCGGTACTAAGTGCTACCGCTTCCTCATACCACCATAGCACCATGCGACCGCATCGCAACAAGCTAACATGATGCCTTTACCTACACAGAAGATATTACTTCCTTCATGCCACCCATAACACAATTTCATACGAAACAAAAACGTTTCCCGACCTTGCCTTTCCTGGGTCTAGACGAACCACATGTCCAGGTCAACTATCCAAAGCACACCCGCTTCGATTACCCCAACATTTCGTTCTTATATGGATCATCATACCCTATAAGAATTCACTTATGCAACCACAATCTTTCACTTTTGTAACATTCACACAGGGATTTCCCGTAGGGATCTACCTCTCCTAACTCCTCGAACAAAATTCTCGTTCCTCGACATCTCCTCGCAATCTATCTCTGCTGTGCTAGACACCTTACACAGAAGCTAATCATACAAAACCTCAATGGACATCACATTCCCATTGGTGGTCTTTCGTTTCCCCCAATGCCCTCACAAGGTGTTCCTATACCATACCACTTCCACAATTCGAACGACCTCATCCACTCACACCCAACGGGTTCACTCTCACGTTTTAATCTCCTGACATCACCCCTAACTTGAGACGTGATAAACAGTCGCAAACCTCCATATCAATGGACTACATGTGAAGGTTCCAATCCTTCTAGACCACCTAGGATTCCTAACAGAATCCACTTCGTCCAATGCATCATAACCAACTTATACCCCACCGCTCTCACTTGAGGGAACCCAAGACCTTTCTTAGCGTAAAAATTTAATTACCAAACATCTTAGTACTCCGACTCATAGCCGATAACATTACATCAAGTAACGTAACGCTACTTATTACCATCACACCAACAGACACACCTTGATCATTTCAAATCTTACCGCAATAACACCATTCTCGCATAACTAAGCAATAGCTCGAACTACAATCATACCGACATTCCCAATTTACTGCCCAAGACTCCCGGTATTCACCCACTTCCTCTAACGGGAACACTAAGGTCATAACTCGACCACATCTTATTTAACTGAAAAAAATTCCTCTCCCAAAGCCTTTCCTCAACCTCAATCGTAATACCCTTCCCGACCTGGCGAGTTCATATCCTTCATGCATAATGACACTACGATTGAAATCATTTTGTACCCTTTTAAAAAAAACAGTAGACGCAAAATCATAAAACAAGCTTGAGTATGTATGAACCAACATCACTCAAGACGATTAGTAAAACACAACGATCGCAAGGATCGCTCACAGGCACTCTTACGATACTTCATAACCTTGTCCATCCAACTCGATGCCGACACAATGGTCATCTCCAACGAAACCCTTTTCAATACGGCTAGAAAATTCAGAACGAAATCACTTACCCAAAGTGGGTTAGTTAACTCCAACACTCGTTTTCATGAATATAACGAGTCAGTACTCATTTTGTTTGTAAACAAAACCTCTCAATAAAACGTTTTCAATATTTTCGTAACGAAGATTCTCTCCACAAATAAGAGTGTGAAATAGTTCGTAGATTTATAAGTTCAAAGCTTTAGCGTATAGTGCAAACAAATTTATCCTTTACCTTTTAAAAAACACACACTTGCGAGTGTCAACTCATTTCTCAAAACAAGGAAAGTTTGTTATGCACGCACATGCCTTTAACATGAAAGAACTTGTGTAATAAGTTTAATGACATAATGCATGAAACTTAATATGCAATTGAAGGCTATTCACTCTAACCAAGTCAACCGTTGCACTCACTTCAACTCTTCATTGATACCTCACTAAGACCAACAACCGCTCTCTTACTTATACTACAACTTGTAGCACAAGTGCTCCACAATCCACTTGATCGACTGCTCAACATGGTTTACCAAACTAACCAGTTATCTCACCTCCTACTCTTATGCATACTTCAAAACAACACTGATCTCCTTCATTCATTAACCTTGCCACTAAACCGCTTGACTAAGGAATCCAAAACTAAATTCCCTCCCTCGATCTTGAATTGAAGGTTTCAAGATGTCCGCATAATTCTCACTCCTAACCCAACTGACCGACACCACGATCCTAAGGGTGGGGAACCACTAACACTAGGAGTTGTCCCCCCCCCCCATACAACCATTAATTCATTTGAATCCTAGAAAATTTACTTCTAGACAGCACATTAACATTCCAGACAACACTTCCTCTAGAAGTTGCAAACATCCCATCACAAGGGATCTCTTCCATGACACATCAACTCTTCGCTATCAGACACAAGGTTAGAACCTTCTACATACTGCCACACTCACCACTCATCCCGACAATAGTGATTGATTACACCCATGCACCTGTAGATCCATAATAGCATTAGCCAGATGCTATTTGAATTTACCTTACATGAGGGTTCTCACTACCATTGTCAAGATATTCTATGATTAAGGTCTTTCTTAATGGCTTCCTATATCTCAGTTGTGTCTCACTCTACCCCACAGTTTAAGTTTAGGCCCATCCGGTCACCTAAATCCCTTAAACTATGACTCTGATACCATTTGTAACAACCCAATTTCACTAAAATAAAACTTATAACAATACAACCAAAAATGGTCCCAAAGTACACAATTAAAATTTACTCTAAACTCGCAGCGGAAACCACCTTCACAACTGAGATACTACAAGAAGTCCTTCGGTACTCTACAAGTCTTCACTAGACTCTAGCTCTTCTACAACTCCACAACCTTCCATCATCAGCAGATGAATTTCCAAGCACAACAGTCACCTGAAAATGGTTTTAGTTTTTGAAAAGCGAAGGTTAGACCATGAGGTCTAGTGAATTCCCTCTTAAAAGTATTCACAAGTCATTTGAAAAAAACGTTTCATTTCAAAACAGTAACGCATCAAATCATGTACCCAACAATGGCATACACAGCGGAGATGACCATGGCAAACACCCTACAAAGCCGGGCACGGCGAACACCCTACAAAGCCGGGCACGACAAACACCCTACAAAGCCGGGCACGACAAACACCCTACAAAGCCGGGCACGGCAAACACTCTACAAAGTCGGGCACGACAACCAAAGTAGTCCTCTCCACTGTGCAACCCGACTCCACCCATAGCAATAACCAAACAAGCATGTAATCAACACTCACGCATAACTGTACGTATAAACAACTTGTATGCACTTGTAAACATTTCCATGTCATGCACAATAAAACCTTTCCAAAACGTTTAATCATGTTGTCTTGCTCATAACCATAATCAGTTAAGAAAACTTTACCAAAACGTTTAAGCATGTCATCATGCTCGAACCAAATTCATATACGAAAACTTTAGCAAAACATTTCATTTGCACCAAAAAGGGGTAGGGAACTCACCTTAGCCTTAGCACATCGACACATGCTCCGAAACCCACGTTAGCATAAACCGAACACTTGAATTTAATATCATAAGGGTGGTGTTAAACCATCTAATTATGTCCCAAGACATCCTTAACAAACCCCAAAAACAACCCTCCAATCGACGCCTCGACCCTAGACCCGAACGAATAACGGAACGGAAAAAGGGATTGGGGAACAGAGCTTGGCGCCGATGGTGGCGCCGATCCATCGGCGCCGAGATCGGCGCAGATCTCTGGTTTGTTTCCCTGCACGAATTTCCTTCCAAAAGCCAAGGGTTTCTCATCTCTAAATTCCCCAACTCAGTTCTAATTCTCCCAAATCGACATCATGGATATAAACAACATTAAGAACCAATTGCCAATCATTAAAACAATAACTAATCCATTAATCCATCTAATGATTCAAGAATTCAAACCTCAAACTTCAAAACTCAATCCATGGAAAAAATATGGAGATTACCAAGAAATCAAGATGAAGCTTCTTACTGATTGATCAAAACCCATAGGGAATCAATCCCAAACTATTTGCCTTATAACTTATGGATTAAAACTCAAATATCAAATGATTATCATTACCCTTAAACCAAAATACTTGCCTAGTCAAACATAGAGAAGAAGAGTAGAAGAAGAAGAAGGAATCAAACCTTGGTGAAGATGACTCCAACAAATTTCTGCAACTCTTTCCACCACATCTTCCATTTGGTTCTTCTCCTCACTCTCAATTCCCTTTCCAAATCGTGTGAAACACAAGAATGAAGCAATTAGGGTTTTCATCCTATTTAAAACTCAGATTTTTACCACTAGGTCCTCAAGTTCTAGTTTTTCTCTTCTTCTTTTTTGGCCCCAAAACTTTTCATTAATTCTAAAATCACAAGAGTGGCAAATATGGGGTGTTACACAAACCCTCTGCCCAACAATGTCGGTATAGGTGGGATCACAGTTGCCTCAACCCTTTCTGTCTGATCGGTCGTGGACGCAATCGCCTCTTGACCATCTGTCCGCGCTCGCGGTCTACCTCGTGTGTTTACCATCTTAGTCTGCCACACACGAGGATGAGGATGAGAGATCATACAGATACAATTACAATATTAAACGTACTACTACATTCATCAATTATTGCAATAATAGTGAATTCAAGTATATTCACGTATGGACACATTTATAATAGCATTAGCTAAGTGAGATTATTAACATATTATACATAAGAATCCTCGTTATCATCATTACAATTTTCAAATACTGTAATTTTCGTCGACTCTATACTTTCCCCTTCTTAGAATTTCTACCCAATTCTCAAAAATCATAAACTTAGGGGCCGTTTGGTTCGTAGAATGTTTTTGAATGGAATGGAATTTGTCAAAGGAATTTGACTTTGAAGGAATTGGAATGGAATGTTGTCAGGTTTGACCAGCTGTTTGGTTGACAGAATTGGAATGAAATCTGTTAAAGTAATTGGAATCTGTCTGTTTGGTTCACATAATGTAGCTTTGGAATTGGAATGAAATTTTGGTAAATGACCAAAATACCCTTTTGATAATTTTAATTGTTTTTTTTTTCAAAAAACGTTTTAATAAAATAGTTATTATATACTTTATTTGTTTAACTAGAAATGCTTTAATAAAATTATTGAATTCACATATATGTCTTGCTGTCAAAATAAAAAAAACCAAATTCACAAGATATTAATTACAAATGAATATATAGAGAACACAAGTATTCTTGCTGTCAAAATCACATATACTTATCAAAATTCAAAATCAAAATTATAAGCAAAATCAAAAAGCAAGGTCACTCCATAATCAAAATCGAAAGCAAAATGAAAATGACATATATTGGAGAAGAAGACGAGAAGAAAAGGAGGAGAGAACGAACCACAGGTTCGATGTTGCTGTCGATGGAGAAGAAAACGACCGACGGGTTCAATTTTCTTGGGGCTCGATGGAGAAGATAGACGATTTCTTGCTGGTTGTTCGATGGAGAAGATAGACGATTGGTTGCTGAATCGATTTCTTGTTGGGTTGTTCGATTGGGCTCGATGGAGAAGAACCACAATTAGAGCAAGGGGTGTTTTTGGAATAAAAACATTCCATTCCTTTAAAATCCCTACATAATGTGATAGAATGTCAAATACATAAAATAAGGAATTCAATGGAAAGTTTTAAGATTCCATGCTACAAAAGATTGAACCAAACACTGGAATGGAATATGGTCAATGGAATGTCACATTCCAATTCCACCAGATTCCATCACTTTCCAGTGAACTAAACGTCACCTTAATGTCTCAGCTTAAGTCTAGGTATCTTACTTTCATATCTAGTTCACTTAAACTAGAGCTTTGGTACCAACTTGTAACACATTAAATTTTTAAACAAGATAAATAAGGTAATACTAATGTAAAGGACTAAAACTTTCAATGTTATAGACAACATAAACCCAAATTTGGGAAAGACTGTACATTAATTACCATCAATACAAATGAGACATATAAATAACAACTCTAGTTGCTATATAACTAGATTACTATGGGGTGTTTCTATGTCCCCAAAAGAATCATTCTCTCCAAAAGCTCCCAAAAACTCCATGCCTTAGGTGCTCTTATCGGCACCGATCAACATCTTAAACGGTCCTAGATCCGCCTCTAGTGGGACATGTAGATCACATACACAAAGAACAAGTGTTAGACTAGAATCCTAGTGAGATCATACACAAATATATAATTTAGGTAACGAAAATACATAATTTAATGTTACCCATTCCGCAATGGTAACACATTACAATGAGCCAAATTTTTAAAAGATGTTCCATACCTGAACATGTACACAATCTACATCTCTCGATGATGGAGGAGACCCGTTTCCACCAAGTTGACGGGAACACACGAGTGTGGTCATCTATTGATGTTATCGGGATTACACCTCAGGTTCTTGGTTTTAGTACACATACCTCTTTGACATTACCTCAAACCCTCGTATACCTTTAGGGTCTACTCCAAATAGTTACACCTCAAGGACTGTTGAACCTTAGTGCCTACCCATTTCTAGACGAGTTTCACCCCAATAACCCAGCGGTCCTTTAATGTCTACTCTCCAGTTTTCCAAACTACTGACATTCTCAATATCAACATATAACTCACCAAATCCTCATGCATAAGGATTTGGATCCAAAATACTCATATTTTCACATCTACATGGTTAGAACATACAAAGATTCCAAAACATATAAATATCCATGTTTTCATGATACTCATTTAATAGTTAATACTCATATGACCCAAGTTTAACCAACATATTTTACTTTATACCATCATGGAGTCCTTTCATGAATCAAACATAAAAATGTGTCAATCTTTACCATACTTAAGGTCTAGAAACCACTTTAGGTCAAATATTACCCAAAACTCATGAATATTATCTTAGGTCAAAGCCTCATGTTGAAATCACACATTAGTTAACAATATCATGGAATAAGCATAATAAGATAGATGCACAAGTAATGAACTCACCTATTAGGTTTGTAAGATATAACCTAGAAATGGTGAAATCCTAGAAAATGAGGAAATGACTTGGAGCTTGGTAAATCCTTGAAATCTTCACTCTATAAGGTAGGTAGAGGTTGACAAATAAATTCCCTTAAACATCTTGGTCCTTGAAGTAAATGAAGGGGGATGAAGAAGGGTTGGAAATTGCCCTAGATGGTGCGTTCTTAGAGAAGAAATTTGAAATGAGGTAAATCTCTAGAAAAACGGGTTTGGGTTATATCCTTCTGCAGGCTGAGTGCCATGGCACAATCGCAGGGCATAGTTGCCCGGATTGTACCTTGACACATGCTCTACGCGCGAGAGTGCCATGGTCGCTATCGCCGGCACAATCGCCGATAATGTACCGAAGGGTATGAGGCTCTAGTGAGAATGCCACCTGGACTGTGACCCTGACACTCTCGTCAAGCACATTCTCCAACCATGTACATGTCGCAAACCGATTTTCCCAACTTTCTAATTCGTTAATGAAATCAAATAAACCAACGAGTGACTAGGACAACGACTTAATTTAAAAGGTCTTGGCTAAGAATAATGCAAAGGGCAAGATATAAGTGCTTACCAAAATTCTAGGTGTTACAGGATTCCATTCCATGTACCCGTCGGGGACCAATGACGATGAGTTTGAACCCAGGTCGTGGCCGCAGATTGCATTATTCGGCCATCCCCATGCATTGCCATGCCTACATCAAACTCCCTAAAACATTTGTATTCTCCAAAGTAAATTTAATTTCTTTGTTTGCTTAGAGAATCTCCAACCTATTTTATTAAATAGATAAATTGAGGTTTTGTTCTCTATTTTACTCCAATAAATTCTCTATAATTATTCTCTAAAATAGAGAAAACTTCAAGTTTAGAGAATTTTCTAAAGTTTAATGGCTAAAAGTGAAGATGACTTTCTTATTCATTTTCACCAATAAGATTAAACTATTATTATTTTATATAAAAAATTAAAAAAATAAATTGAAATAATAATGTTATAGAATATTTTAATAAAATAATTAAATTCAAAAAACAAAAAATGTTGGAATTAAAAATAATTTTATTAAAAGTTTTAGGGGGTGCTAATTACACCCAAATTTACTAAATGCACCCAAAAAGTAGTGGTGTTGGGTGCATTTAATTCCGTGTCCAATCATTTTTGATTTAAATATATAATATAAAAATATATATTATTTATTTGTTTTATATAATAATTATTTATTTATTTGTTTTATATAATATATATATATATATTATTTATTTATTTGTTTTATATAATATATATTAGAAATATTGCAATATATATATATTATTATTCTTTTTGTTCATATATATCATTTACTCTACATAAAAAATATTTTTTATATTTAAAATATATAAATCAAAAAAATTCAATATTTGGCTCATTTCGAACGTATCGAAGAGACGATTATAATGGTGTAACTTGTTAAAATTAAAACGTATTTTTTTAACGTATTTTAGTTAATAAACGATTATATGTGTTAAATGTAAAATTTAAATTATGAAAGTAAAAGGTATAAAGTAAAGTAAGTATATAAGTATAAGGGTTGACAATGACCACTGGATGACAATGCCTGAAATAGGTGTCTTGATTGCTTGCAAATATAATGTGATATTACACGTTATGTCAATGACAGGCTGTTCGACGTACTTACCGCTTAGATCTACTCCGTCGGCATGGTATCAACATGTTGTTTATACAATTGGGTATGTCAATGGTAACCATTATGTGAAACTAGTTTTAGCAGAAGGATACCCGTTTCCTACCATTACATCACATTTCTTCGGTTACAGTTATTCGTGTGCTGCTGCATGGGCTACCCCGTATACATATCGAATACAGAAGTACACTCGTCTTTTACGTGTTAATTGTACTACAAATAATGTTATTTTAGAATAAGTAAAAATGTAATAAACATTATGTTATGCTTTATTTATATGTAAAATCTCAATGTTTATTTTTTATTTTTCTAATTATATAATTATTCAAAATATTATAATATATATATTATATATATATATATATATTATATATTATATATATATTAAAATGATTGGCACGTATATATATTATATATATATTAAAATATATTTAAATATATATATTTAAATATATATATATTTAAATAAAAAGAATAACAAAATATATATATATATATATACATATAAAACAAATAAATAATATATATCAAATAATATAATATATATATTATTAATATATATATATATATTATATATATATATATATATACATATATATATATTATATATATATTAAAATGATTGGCACGGAATAATATGGTGTCAAATCACCTTTTTGGGTGTATTTAGCAAATCAATCGGTGTAAATAGCCTACCCCAAGTTTTAACGTTATACCTTTTATTTGAAAATATATAGAAAATTTATTGGAGATACACTCTAGATTTCATCAATTTTCTCCCAAGTTAATGAAATGATTGAAATCAAATCAAAATATTCATGGAGTTTCATTTTAGAGTTAAATTCAAATTTGGTCCTTGTGGTTTAAATGAAATAACGAGTAAGGTACCTAAGTTTTTTATTTAGCGAAGAAAGTCCTTATAGTTTCATGTTTTATAACGCATAAGGTCCCTTCCTCTAACACCATCAGTTAATTTCCGTTAGTGACCCTCTCATCCCTTAACTTTCATTCTTATTAACAAATTTAGTCCCTCCAACTACTTTAACAGATTTGGTCGCTCGTAGTACTTTTCATTTTTATAACATATTTGGTCCTCTAGATATGAAAAGTACTATGAGTGACCAAATCTGTTAAAGTAGCTGAAGAGACTAAATTTGTTAATAAGAATGAAAGTTGAGGGAGGGGAGGTTCACTAACGGAAATTAACTGACGGCGTTAGAGGGAAGGACCTTATCCATTATAAAACATGAAACTATAGGGACTTTCTTCATTAAATAAAAAGTTTAGGGACCTTACTCGTTATTTCATGTAAACCAGAAGGACCAAATTTGAATTTAACTCTTCTTTTTATTTACTATATTAGCATTTTATGATGAATTAGCGAAAACATCGTCGTTACATTTATAATTATATAAAGTTCTTATTAAAATGTTTGTTTTAAAATTATCATTTTATATATAATAATATAAATGTTTCTTAAGTATATTTAATGTTATATTTTTTTTAAATTAAAAGGGTTAAAACTAAATTTAGATTGAATTACGGCTTTGATCCTTGTGATATTTTAAAAAATAATGACCGGTACTCCTAAACTCGATAAATTATGGATTTGGTCCCTATGGTTGTCATTTTTACATGACAAGGGTTCGTGTCTCTAACTCCGTTAAATAAAATCCGTTAAGTGTTGGGACCTTTTAGTCTTTTTACTAATTAATTAATAAGTAAGTCACTTTTAACATCGAGTTACATGTTGCTACATGTCTTTTTTTCTTTTAGCGTTTTTCTCTTTCCTTTTGCACTATCCTCTTTCCCATCTTTTTTCATTTATGTACATAAAAACAAAAGTAATCAAAGAAATCTAGATTTGTTTCAAACAACAAGGATTCAAGAACATATTCATTCTAATCCAAAGACATCATGTTCTTCAAACTCAGATTCTTTAACCTAAATATTAAAACACAAATAGATGCAAAAGCGCAAATTGAGAATGTTCTTCAACCTGTAAATTAAACAAAATTAACTCTTCACATATTCACTCAAAGAATTTATGATAAAAAAAACCCCAAATCAAAAAAGATAGAGAAGACCTTAAATAAAAAACAAAACTCACCTAATCTAAACAATCCCATCGCTTTTTTTCCAGCATATCACAAAGAGAGAGAGAGAGAGAGAAGGATTAAAGTTTTAGATGACAATAGGAAGGGGGGGGGGATGAATTTGATTATAAAGATGGTCGACAATGGAGATCTTGATGTTGAGTGTTCTTCACGAATTTGTGTGACCATTAAACTCGTTGACGATGGATATGAATATGTTACACTTGGTCCATGATCTTCACGTACCTTCGATCTGCAACCTTTTTAAGCACTTTCGATCCACAACCTCGTCAGGAAAAGGGAGGTTACTAGCATTTGGTGGTGAGGGGCGATCGAGGGAGAGAGAAGTTTCAATTGTATGTAATTAGGATTTAATTAAGCTTTTTTTTAATTTATACTTTTTCCTGCTACATAGGTTGCAGACTTGCAGGTTACAATTTTAAATTAATAAGGATTTATTTAATATATTTGAAAAGTCTAAAGATTATTTAATAGGTTTTAGAAAGTCCAGTGACTTATTTGTTTCAAAAAAATTGTCCAAAGACTTTTTTATTCAAACGGTAAAGTCTATTGGGTTTTTCTGAACTTTTTTCAAAAAAAAAATAAATAAGAGAGCAATTGAATACCAAAACAAGAATAGACAAAATGCCCCTCACTAAGGATGAAGTTAACAACCTTTATTGAAAGGGACCAAACCCGACAATAAATGTACGCTATAGTGACAAATTTGTTATAAAAAACTTGTAGTTAAAAAATGGTAAAAGAGAGGGACCAAAAATGCAATTTACTCTAATAAACACTTTCGAATTTATACCCTTACATGGTGTAGTGTTCGCTTCCACGAGAATACAATACTTTTATCTGTCTTACATAGAAAAGAGGTCTTTTGATAATTCCTTTTTATTTCGCTTGAAACTTTTTTCATCAATTGAATTTATATAAATATTATATACAAACACGCTAATATATTTAAATCGATAACCTAAAAAAAAATCTATAAGCTTTCTCTAAATTTCAAATAATTCACTTTTATAGTTTTACGTTATGTTAATATTCACTTGTTATAAAATAACTAGAAGTCTATTCGTGCAATTGAGCGCGATATATCTCGATTTTAATGTTTTAATTTATTTTAATGTGTGATTTTATAAAATCGTTTAAAGAATAACATTTTTTAAGAAGTTCATGATTTGAGGCTTTGAAAGTGGTTAGAGATAAGGATTAATTAATAAGAGTCCACGATTTAATGATTTGAAGGTTGTTATAGATAAGTGTTAATCAAGTAATTAGGATTAACAATGATATATAAAGCTTCATTAGTTGTTTTTAAGATATTTTAACTAATTAATATTAAATAGCAGTACATGAAGCTTTAGAAGTTGTTTTTTAAGAGTTTTTTTATAAATGCTTTATAATATAGTATAGATGATATGTGTTTACATAATTCATAAATAAGGAAACAATTACAGCTTTTAATTAATTTCAACCACATAAAGATGCGTTTTTTAATATATTTTATGCAGCAGTTAAAAAACGATTTACCAACACCCAAGATTTATAACCATCTTTTTTGTCTTAAAAAGATTTGTCCATTTCCGTTAATTGTTGGAAAGTGAGGGATACCACTACCACCTCCAATAAAAATCTCTTCTCAATTTTTCTGTTTCCTTCTTACCTATCAATTAAGGGGGTGTTTGGGATTGCGTTTCACAGGCGCTTATCTCCTTATTGCGTTAGCTCGCCGGAGTGAGTGTTTGGATTGGAGATTGAAAACTCCTTATTGCGTTAGCTCGCCGGAGAAAAGCGATTTTTTGAGAAGTAGGTTGAGACCTACTTTTCCACGCCGTGATTTTTGAGAAGCAGATAAGCAGACGCAATCCCAAACACCCCTAACTAAGACCATAATTGTTAATGTTACAAAAAGATGATTTATATTAAATAAAATAATATAAATGAGTGGTAAAAGAAAGAAAATGACAAATACATTGGAGATATTATATTCTTACCTGTGTTGTTATATAGACCATCGGATATTAAAAATATAATAATACATACTTTTAGGGAGCATTTTGGTTTACAAAGATTTTGCAAGAAATGAAATATATCAAAAAAATAGAAATAAAAAAATTTAGAATATGTCTAAATATAGAATGTAACTTAAGAATTACAATCACATACACAAAATGACTAAAATACTATTGTTTGAATTTATATTTTTTTTTCCTAAACATAAAATAATATTAATAAAATGAAATTTAATGTAAAAAAATATGTAAATTACAATTTATCAAAGCAAAAGTAAACTTTTGATATCATATATATACCACAAAAAAATGAGGGATACGATGGTAGGGTTGGATTCCGGTTGTTGGACAACCTAGGGGGGGTAAGGTTGTATTTAAATAATTTTGCTTTCAAAAAATCTTTTATAAAAATATTTTAATAATGTAAATACAACAGAGTATATGAAAACACAACAGATATGTATAAATACAGGATAGTATAAATACAGTAAATAAAGCAGAGTATATATACAATAATTATATAAACAGATATAATTAAATGCACAGCGGAAATATAAAGAGATAAGGGATAGAGATACTTGACACGGAGATTTAGTGATTTACCACAACTTGGTAAATCACTAGCCGAGACACTTCCCGACACGATCCAATAAACGTATTCTTTACGGTAGAATACAAACCAAATACAAAGGTAAGCAATAGGCTCTCAAGCTTCAGCTTATTGAGATATACAGGATCACACACCCGTTATTCAAACACTTACAAGAGGAGTATAACTCACAATGGAAATCACTCTTGTATAATATTTATCACTTGGATATTTTATAAAAACGTTTTATAAAATAAATATGTAGTGATAATATGTAGTATGGAATATTAGTTGGGAGAGATCAGATGGATAGATGGCTGTTGGTTGTTGTTGTATTGTATGTTTCTTCTCCACCGTCGCATGCATTATATAGCACCTCTTCCAACGGATACATGCATTCGCGGTATACCGCCAAAAGCACGCGGTATACCGTGCAGTAATAGTACACTGACACTCCAACGGCTCTCATGCAAAGTTGACTTCTGGAATACGTACGTGGCGGTATGCCGGCTAGGACTCGCGGTATGCCGCCTGTAAAAGTAGCTTCAACCAATCAGCATTGCACAGCAACCTCTGCCGCGGTATACCGCCTGAACCTTCGCGGTATGCCGGCGTCAGAAATAGGTAACTTCTCCAAGACGCAACCAATCTGCTGGATCTTCTCAATAAACCTTAATTAATTAAAATTGGGTTTTTAGAAATATCCAAGTGGTATATTATTTTAGGGTGATTTATCATTTTAAAAATAAAACGACGAAAGTCTTCAGTCTTGGTTTCTTCAGATAAAATTATCGAGATTATTTAAATGCTACACACTCAGATAAAATATTAGATAACAAAGAATGCGGTGTGTTTTGTAATCATCAAAATAAATATGGAGATGTGATTTTATGTGTACCAAAAATATATCACAATATTAAAGCTGGGTACACTTGCACCAACAATCTCCCCCTTTTTGATGATGACAAACACAACGCTAAACACGAGAGCATACTCGGTTTCTCTCCCCCTTTTGTCGAAGCAAAAAGGGTTAGGAAAGACGCTATGCTCCCCCTTGAAAGATGCTCCCCCTCAAAATATGCATATATATGAGAGAGCATAATCTCATAGGTAAAAGATAAAAAGCTCCCCCTCAAATTAATAACAAATTATAAAATTTGAGGGACAATAAAATATGCATAAAAAAAAGCATATAATAGACATAAAACAAAATAACCTAAAAGAAACACTTGCACAAAAAAAAAGGATCTTAAGGCTTCGATTTTTCGGTTAATTTTATGTGAGCAAAAATTACCACGTATTATGACCTCGTCAGGGAACACGTATTATATCCTCGTCAGGAAACACGTATTGTATCCTCGCCAGGAAACACGTATTATATCCTCGTCAGGAAACACGTATTATATCCTCGCCAGGAAACACGTATTATATCCTCGCCAGGAAACACGTATTATATCCTCGTCAGGAAACACCTACAAAAGGCAAAGAAAATTTTTCGTGGTACCCTTTTCTTATGGGTCCTTTTAACAGTTAGTATAAAACATAAACTGCAAATAAAAAATTAAAATATGTTGTCGACATAAAATAAAACATGACAACATACAATCCACAAAATTTGTTTAAAACCACAAACGCATCCCACCGGGATTGTCAACATTAAACATTCCTTTCGGAATCCATTTTCTAACCATTCTAATTTTGCGATTGTATTTATCATACACATAAAATGAAGCATTTATATTCGCATTATTTTTAGGTCTAGAAAAATTACTATTATACATACGAGCATACGGTTTCCTCCCATAATAATTTACATTATGCATTTTAGGTACATACGGAGGTTTTTGCATATACGGCTTTCGTGTATTAAACTTAGGTGGTTCATAACATCTTTTAATAGGCATGCAATTACATTTTTCAACACATGTATTTGAACCTATACCTTTTCTACAATTTATGCGATTAGACATATTTAGCATTTTTAACACTTTATCATTGCTATTTTGAAATGCTTTAGCTAACATATTATCTTTTTCATATAAATCGCATTTAGCTTTTAAACAAGCATTATCATTTATGAGAATATCACATTTTGCACATATGTCATTTTCTTCTATTCTTTTATCTAAACATGCAAGTTTCTCATTTAAAACATCACATGATTTGCAAACAATATTTTCGCATGCTTTCTTTTCTAAAGTGATAACTTTATCATTTAACTCATTTTTGATTTTATTATCACATGCAATGGTTTGTTTACAATTATTCAACTCATTTTGACATAATAATAATTCTTCTTTTAATTTAGCATTCTCATTTTTATAACTATTTACGAGAACAATCAATTTTTGAAAAGAGACATTTAACATATCAATATCATCATCGTTATCACTACAACTAGAATAACTTGAGTATGAAGTACATACCTCTTTCTCGCAGTCGACGATGAGACAAGTTTCTTCATTTCTTTGATCTCGGGTTTCGTCTCTCTTTTCTTTTGAGTTTTCACCATAGGTGATGTTCAAGTTCTCCCAAATATCACGAGCAGTTTCAAAGAGATAAACACGCTCAATATCATCGTTAGTAAGAACCGAAAAGAGAAAATTTTTGGCTTCATAATTTAAACAACAATTATCCTTATCTTCTTCGGACCATTCCGAGCTAGGTTTTTCAACAACTTTGTTGTTTTGAAATTTTGTGGGTTTGAAATTTCCTTTAATAATAATATCCCAAATATTTTGATTTATCCCACGAACATAACGTTCAAAAGAATTTGCCCAAAGATCAAAATTTTCGAAATCAATAAGAAGAGATTTAGAAAACCAAGCATTTTGTTGAGCCATTAAATAAAAGATATAACTTTAAAAATTTAAACAGATAATTTTTGAAAGCCCTGCTCTGATACCAATTGTTGGACAACCTAGGGGGGGTAAGGTTGTATTTAAATAATTTTACTTTCAAAAAATCTTTTATAAAAATCTTTTAATAATGTAAATACAACAGAGTATATGAAAACACAACAGATATGTATAAATACAGGATAGTATAAATACAGTAAATAAAGCAGAGTATATATACAATAATTATATAAACAGATATAATTAAATGCACAGCGGAAATATAAAGAGATAAGGGATAGAGATACTTGACACGGAGATTTAGTGATTTACCACAACTTGGTAAATCACTAGCCGAGACACTTCCCGACACGATCCAATAAACGTATTCTTTACGGTAGAATACAAACCAAATACAAAGGTAAGCAATAGGCTCTCAAGCTTCAGCTTATTGAGATATACAGGATCACACACCCGTTATTCAAACACTTACAAGAGGAGTATAACTCACAATGGAAATCACTCTTGTATAATATTTATCACTTGGATATTTTATAAAAACGTTTTATAAAATAAATATGTAGTGATAATATGTAGTATGGAATATTAGTTGGGAGAGATCAGATGGATAGATGGCTGTTGGTTGTTGTTGTATTGTATGTTTCTTCTCCACCGTCGCATGCATTATATAGCACCTCTTCCAACGGATACATGCATTCGCGGTATACCGCCAAAAGCACGCGGTATACCGTGCAGTAATAGTACACTGACACTCCAACGGCTCTCATGCAAAGTTGACTTCTGGAATACGTACGTGGCGGTATGCCGGCTAGGACTCGCGGTATGCCGCCTGTAAAAGTAGCTTCAACCAATCAGCATTGCACAGCAACCTCTGCCGCGGTATACCGCCTGAACCTTCGCGGTATGCCGGCGTCAGAAATAGGTAACTTCTCCAAGACGCAACCAATCTGCTGGATCTTCTCAATAAACCTTAATTAATTAAAATTGGGTTTTTAGAAATATCCAAGTGGTATATTATTTTAGGGTGATTTATCATTTTAAAAATAAAACGACGAAAGTCTTCAGTCTTGGTTTCTTCAGATAAAATTATCGAGATTATTTAAATGCTACACACTCAGATAAAATATTAGATAACAAAGAATGCGGTGTGTTTTGTAATCATCAAAATAAATATGGAGATGTGATTTTATGTGTACCAAAAATATATCACAATATTAAAGCTGGGTACACTTGCACCAACACCGGTGAAAAGTGCCAAATTTGGTGAGAAGCGTGAGACGTGATTATCAACCGTTGGATTAGAAATGAACGAAATTAGGATGAGATACACCAAGATAGGATGCACCGGATCAATCACCATTTAAGCCGCAATTCATGGAGAATATTTGATTAAAAGTGATCAACGGTTTAAAATTATCTCACACACTTCTAATAAAAAATGATACTTCTTAAATGTGCATTACACACACATGTATGTTAGACCATCCACACACCTGTAAGACCATACTCATTTCTAAAGTGTCACATCAGTTTTATAATAACACATTCCACACACATGCAACACCAAACTCATTTCTAAACTAATAAATTATAATATAACTAATAAATAAATTATAAAATATAGATGGATTAAAAAATAATTAAATTTAATAAATATATTAAAAAAAATATTAATAATGTTCAAATAATCTTAAAAATATTAAAAAAAATTAAATTTAATAAAAATATTAAAAAATAATAATGTTCAAATAATCTAATAAATGAATTAAATTTAATAAACATATTAATAATTAATGTTTAAATAAACAAACAAACAAATTAATTAAATTAAAAAATGCTATTGTTTAATATATTTATTTTATGAAAAAGTTTTCTAATTTAGAAAGATTAGGTCGGTTGCAAACCACATTGCATGTCATGTCATCTTGAAAGGGATTTTGCAAGACTTGTGTCCAATTGAAGTTTTTTAACAATTTTCCGTAAAACTTGACATTATTTTAATATATTATTACTAAATAAATAATTTACTTACATGATTCTTTCATACTCCGTCAAAACCAAAATGGGCAATACTTTATCCAATCTTATTCACCCACCCCTTTGCCTATGTGGTAAAACTTGGCCTCAACAGTGAAAAGAGAAAAAGCTTTACTTCACTCCTCTGTGTTTCTGTTGCTCATCGCCATTACCCACCTACTCGCTCTCTCCTCCTTTTTAACCCCCCTTCCCCATTTTTTTTCTATTCTGGCTCTCCCAACCATGGAAGCTTTTAGCTTGCTAAGGTACTGGAGGACTAACGCCAATGAAAATGCTGATGTCAGAACTTCCACCGCTTCCCCCACCGCCGCCACCATTGTAACGGCAGTCACCACCCAAACCTCGGAAACAGGAGACGACGAAGATGACGACAATGATCACGGTCCTTTTTTTGATTTGGAGTTCAGTTTACCAGCAGAGGAAGAGGAAGGAGGAGGTGACGAGCATGAGAAGGATGGTAAAACTGGAAACGGTGTCGTCGAGTATGGTGAGGAAGATGAAAATGAAGATGATGATTCTGATTCTGATGGATCTGATGAATTGGAAGATGAGAGCGAGTTGAAGTTCACGCTATTGTCTGGTTCCAGCGGTGATAGTACGACGGATGCGAATGTTTCAGTCTCTCCCTCCGATGATTTGTTCTTCAAAGGAAGTTTTGTTCCGGTTGACCACACGACGGAGACGAATTCAAAGCCACCGCAGTTTCGTGTTTCGTTGATGAAATCGGCGACCAAGTTTCGAGTCATGATGTTGAAGTTTAAGAAATCGAAAAATGCGGAATCGGTTGAAGGTACGGAGTCCAACGCATCTGGTTCTTCAAATTCGAAGGATGAGCAGAAGAAAGAGGAGGAAGGAGAGAAGGCGGAGGAGCAGAGTGAAGATTCCGGCAAATCGATGACGGTCAAATTCAAGGTGGAAGAAGTTCCGATTGTGTCGTTGTTTAAGAGACATAACAGTTCAAAAGCCCCAAAAAAACGAGAAAACGCCGACGAATCGGTTTCCGCTTCTTCAGAGGAAAAGAAATTTTCAAAAGAGGCGATGCAGAGATATCTGAGAAAAGTTAAGCCTCTATACGTTCGCGTTTCGAAGAGATACGGAGAGAAGTTGAAGTTCTCCGGCCAACTAAGCTTACAAGGATCTACCAAGCCGAACATAGCTCCGTCGCCGGCGACGCAAGGACAAAAACAGTCTCCGGCCGCAAATCCTAAGAGAGAAATGCAATCAACTCCAGAAGTTTCCGAACCCCCGCTGCTACCGAGTAACGCCAAGGGACTGAAACAAGGTAACCTACCGGCAGGACTTCGCGTTGTTTGCAAGCATTTAGGAAAAAGCCGGTCCGCGTCTACGGCGGTGGCCGCCTCTCCTCCGGGGACAATATCGGTAAACCGTCGTGACGATTCGTTACTTCAACAACAGGATGGGATCCAAAGCGCCATTTTACACTGCAAGAGATCATTCAAAGCTTCAAGAGGTAAAAAACAAATCGAGTTATTTATTTATTTATTTCAACAAATTTCAACACAAGGATGATGAGAGTTCAAATTGTTTGTGAAAAAAATTCAGATTCGGATAGTTCGTCAAGATCATCAAGCTCGCCGGCGGCGCAGTATGCAAAATGCGTGAACAGTTGGTCATCCGATGAGACGGAAAAAGTTGATGATTATGGTCAAAAAGCGGTAATATGATGTGGATTTTTCGGTTTTTGATGTTGATTGTGATAGAAACGAGGAAGAAATGAGTTCTCAATAATCAATGGAGTAGGAGGGGAAGGGAAGGGAAGGGAAGGGAGGGGTCCGTAGTGTTGTAGTTAAAAGTACTTTCCCCAATACCAGAAGTAAATTAGACATTAATGGGGTTCTGTAAAGCTTATGCCTTATTAATATATTTATTATATTTTATAATACTTTTGCTTAATGTATATACGAGTGTTTTTTATGGCTTAATTGTTAAGTTATTAAGTTAAGATGCTATGTAGAAAAAGTTAGGAACCCTTATTTTTTTTGTTAAGTCACTCTAAACAAATTAATACCAAAAAGGTTTAGGAATAATCAAACATATAAATTTATTTAAATATCTTAACTCATATAAGACTTAATGTTAAAAAAGAAGTGAACAACTTCTTAGTGGTCTTGTGTTATTAGTCAATTAGTGTACACATTTGTAAATCATTTGCACAAATGTGTGAAACATTTCAACCCGAAAAAAGAGAGACTAAGGGGCCGTTTACCTAATCACTTGCATGGATAAGTGCTTACCGATAAAATTCAATATTATCACTTATTTTCCGGGTAAAATTGTAGTCTATCAAAATGACATCGTATGCAACAATTTAGCCGGTAAGCGCTAACCGTGGTAAGAGCTGTCGCACTTACTTACCGGGTAAGACTCTCGGTCCTTACTTTCGACTCTCAGTCCTTGCTTCCGCTCTTACCGGGTAAGATTCTTAATCCTTGCCATATTCATCCAATAAGCTAATGTGACTTGGTAAACACTTACCCGGGTAAGCGTTTTGTAAACGGCCCCTAAGAGGCTGTTTACCAAACGTCTACCTGAGTAAGTGTCTACCAAGTCATGTTACCTTAAATGAATAAATATGGCAAAGACCAAGAATTTTACCCGGTAAGAGCGAAGGCAAGGACGAGAGTCTTACCCAGTAAGTGATGCGACGACTCTTACCACACTTAGCACTAGCTTACCGGGTAAATTGTTGCATATGATACCATTTTGATGGACAAAAATCTTACCCGATAAATAAGCCATAGCGTTTAATTTTTTCGGTAAGTAATTTTCCAGCCAAGCGTTTGGTAAACGGCCCCTAAAGTCCTCCACCGCCCTTGCCCCTTATGCTACCTACAAGAACCTTTTTTGCCCCTTTTTTTACCCATACTAGTAACCCTACTTTCATTAATTCCCATGAACTTTGTTGCTATTTATAAAAGAGTAGTAGAGTAGGAGCTAAGGATTCTCCTTTGATTTGTGTTTTCCATTGTTGATGGATATAGAGGGTTGAAGGAGGTGAGGGGAAGGAGAAGAGTCAAAAGACAAAGAGAGTTGAAGAAGAAGGGAGGAGGTGAGGATCAACCTCAAATTGGGAAATAATGGAGGGATGATGGTGGTTTGAGGGGTGTTGATGAAGAAAAAAGGACGTGGATTCCTTTTTGTTTTTTTTTTCTTGAAATGTTTTCTTAACAATAAAATAATAAAATTTGTTTTATAAAGAAAAAGGAAACAACCAAAAAGACTCACATGAGTGGCATAAAATGATCACTAAACCAATGATGAAATACATAATAAAATGCAAATTATAAAATATCTCGTCTATTTTCGAAAATTGAGTTATACAACGGCCAATGCTATTGGCACGCGTTGTAAATGTAAAAAGTGAGCTTTGATGTTGATGTTTGTGAGGAGGAATCCACTGTATAGGAGTGTCATTAACAATGTATAAGGGTGTCATTAGCCTTCCCCTTTAGGCAATCCTAATTATTGCATCGGAGATTGTACTTGGTGAATATTGAATTGTATTTAGCCGAGCATCTCTAACACGATTTTTCATTAAAACGTATTTTTATAATTTTTTTTGTCACCTCACTTTGAACTCGTTAAAAAAATGTACATAAAATTTATAATAATAGTTTTTATAAGAACCTTTTTTATGGGTCCAATGTATTTTTTTCAACTTCAATAATTATTATATATAAAATACCTAAAGTCAAGAAGAAGAAAAAAACACTAACGAAAATTTCATTTCACACCAACATAAAGGTAAAACTCAAGGTTCTTAGACCATGAGTACCGCTTCATATCATAACCTCTGAACTCTGATGCCACCTCAGCGCCACATCAGCTTCTCTTTCCTATCTTCCTTACCCTAAAGTGAAGTACCGCTTCCTATCATACCCTCTGAACCCACCCTTTACCCGCGACCCACCCTTCCTATCATAAAAAAAATTAGGCGGGTTCCCGAACCCACCCTTTACCCGCGACCCACCTACCCGCCCTACCCGTACCGTCTACCCGTGGTACCCACGCCCTACCCGATGTGAACCCGCCGTGGTACCCGAAGGTGGTACGCACGGCCTTAGAGCATCTCCAATGCATAAGTTATATATAACTTTTTACTATTTAAAAAGTCTTTGAAGAATGGTTATTGTCATTGGAGAGAATGACTTATTAAAAAGCTTTTGTCCAATAACTTATTCAACACCAACCTTTATTGAAATAGTAACTATTTTCATTTTACACCCTTTAATTTTTCATTTTATCCATACTTTTAATATAATTTTCATTTTAAACCTTAATACATTTTGATTAATTAATTTAATTCATGAAATATCTATAATAAAACCAAATATATTTTATAACAAAATACATTATAATATATTCATCATCTTTCATTTTTTAATGAATTAATTTTTGTGTGTCCTTGTCATTATATTTTTGTATCAATATCAAATAATTTTGAGTATCACTTAATGTTTTTAAATATTTGAATTTTCATGTTAAATAATTTTTGTTTTCGAAAGATGTGGCGTGAACTTTAAAATAACAAACTAAATTAGGGGCTTTTATAAAACATGTTACATAAATGAGGTAGAATATAATGAAATTGATGAAAAAGCTTTTGAAAAAGCTTTTTGCATTGAAGAAGATTTATAACAATAGGTTTTTGTTAAAAAATGTTAGTGGAAAGCTGATGTGGCAAAAGTAAAAAGTCTTTTAGGGTGCGTTTGGTTGCAGGACGGGACAGGACGGGACAGGATGGGACAGGATAGGACAGAACAGGACAGAACAGAACAGCTGTCCAGCGTTTGGTAGAACATAACTAAACTGGACATAACAGGATAGGACTGACAAAATGACCAATTTACCCCCAGTGAGTTATTTAGTGGTGGCGGCGGTGGTGGCGGTGGCGGTGGTGGTGGTGGTGGTGGTGGTGGTGGTGGTGGCGGCGACGGTGGTGGTGGTGGCGGCGGTGGCGACGGCGGTGGTGGCGGTGGCGGCGGCGGTGGTGGCGGCGGCGGTGGCGGTGGCGGCGGTGGCGGTGGCGGCGATGGTGGTGGCGGCGGCGGTGGTGGCGGTGGTGGTGGTGGCGGCGGTGGTGGTGGGAAACAAAGAAGAAGAAGAAGAAGAATGGGGTATTTTTGTCAAAAAAATCCTTGTTCCACTTAGTTCCATGGTTTTTGGTGGAACACATGTGTTCCATGTTTGTTCTACTTAGTTCTGTTCTGTTCCATCTTAAGGCATGCCAAAAATGGGACAAGAACCCTTGTTCCTGTCTGTTCGGTCCTGTTCCGCATACCAAACGCACCCTTAATAACTTATGTATTGTGGATGCTCTTATTTAAGAAATAAGAACCTAAAGAATATCAGGTTGTTATAAAAACTATCGGCAATGATAGTTACTTGTAAGAACGTTGTATTGGAGATGCTCTTGCAATTTACAACATCATTATCACGTACTTCTCGATAAACGGTAATTCGTCTTCCATTTATTAAACTACTTTTATCAGCAAATGTGTGTATATTTCATATATATATGGTTGGGTTCAGATAAGAAAAGATTTTCACACTTAGATGCATATTAGGATGAGATGCACCAAGATGAATCGGATAAATTCTCATATCTAGAGAGATTCAAGGGGTTGGAGTAAGATTAAAACTGATCAATGGTCCAAATCCCCTCTTACGTTTCTCACCTTAACTGTTTTTATCACACGATCATTTCTCTCTCTCTCTATATATATATATATATATATATGTGTGTGTGTGCGCGCGTGTGTGTGTGTGGGTTCGTTCATTTGTTAAACCAATTTTTGGTGTTAACTATGTGAAACGATCTTAACCCTTAAATTATGAAATCTACCGTTGTAAATGATCAATGACGTTGTGTAATAAATGGAAAACTAATGCGTGCGCAATTTTGGAAAAAAAAAAGGTTGACTTATATGAATTGTAACGCATACAATCACTAAGACGTTAAATTTTTGAAAAAGACTGATTTATTGTATTAAATGAACATGATTTAATGCATAAACACTTAGGAAGAAATTTCATGTCTGAACACTATTTTGCCTATGAACAAATTTCATGTATGAACATTATTTTGCTTACGAGCACATACATGATAAAAAACACACCCATTTCAAAACTCATGAATCTTTTGCAGGTTTCATCATATATAAAAAATATGGGTGTGCTCAATCACGGATTCATTGGTTAAGTTATGAACTAAAACACTTTGGCATTGTTTGGCAAAAAAAAACTATCTTATAAGCTAGCTTTTTTTGGTGTACATGTTTGGATGGCAATAAACTAGTTTTTTAAAACGCTACATGGATTAGCGTTTCATTAGCTTTTTGTAAATATTCTAATATTGCCCCTTATTATTATTTACTAACTATTATTATTAATAAATATTAATTTTTTAAATTTAATTATAATTAATTATAATTAATTAATAAGTAATTAATATTAACTGAAAATTATTAAATTAAATTTTAATTATATATTGATATTAAATTTTAATTATTTAGAATTTTTGATAATCATATAAATTATTTTTATTTATTTTTTAATATTAATAGATATATTTTAATTATCAATTAATATTATTTTTAGTTATTGTTTGATTATTTTTTTATATTGTATGTAACGGTTATTGAAAATCAAAAGTTAATATATATATTTTTTTCTAAAACTTGTTTTAACAAATTCAAAATTTATAGTATATATGTAATAATAAATTTTGAATTTCTTTTAATTAACATATTATATTATTTATTTTTTTATTATTACATTGGTTGTATTAATTAACATATTATATTGTTATAAATTTGTTTTAATTACATAATTGATTTGTAATTGATAATTATTTGAAGATATCATTTTTGGTCATTTTACATGTTTATAAGTTCATTTTGCCAAACATGACTTTTTCATCAGCTAGCTTATCAGCTAGTTTGCCAAACATAGCCTTTAAAGTAAAACTACAAATTTTAAGAAGAGAAAAAAACAGTTTTTTCATAAACAGTTTTTTAGTAGATGAAAGTCGATATGAAACCTGTTGGACAACCTAGGGGGGGGTAAGGTTGTATTTTAAATCTTTTACTTTCAAAAAATCTTTTACAAATAAATACAGTACAGAAACAGTATAAATAAATCAGAGTATACAAATAATAACGAAGAGTGTAAATATAAACAAATACACAGAGATTATATAAATAAATATAAATGCAAAGCAGTTTATATAAACAAATATAATAAAGCACAGCGGAATAAATAAAGAGATAAAGGTAAGAGATACTTGACACGGAGATTTACTGATTTACCACCAACTGTGATAAACCAGCAGCCGAGACACTTCTCGACACGATCCAAAAAATGTATTCTTTACGGTAGAACACAAACCAAATACAAAGGAATTTGTAATAGTTTCTCAAGCCTCTGCTATGAGATAAACAGGATCACACACCCGTTATTCAAATACTTACAAGAGGAGTATAACTCACAATGGGTAATCACTCTTGTATAATATCTCACACTTGGATATTTTATAAAAAAGGTTTTATAAAATATATATATTATAAATGAGAGAGATCAGATGAGCAGTGATGGTGTTGGTTGTATCTGTATTGTCTTTCTTTTCTTCTCCACCATCGCATGCATTTATATAGCAGCTCTTCCAACGGATACATGCATTCGCGGTATACCGCCAAATGCACGCGGTATACCGTGCAGTAAAAAGTACACTGTCAGAAGAGAAAGTCAACCCTGCAAAACAAACGTAAACTTGTACCCGCGGTATACCGGCTAAACATCGCGGTATACCGCCCAACTGTACCCGCGGTATACCTGCTAAACACCGCGGTATACCTGCGTCAGAAAAAAGTACGACCAATCAATCAGAGGTAACATCAAGCCGCCGCGGTATACCTGCTGAACCTCGCGGTATACCTGCGTCAGAAAAAGCAAAATCTTGCTAGATCTTCTAAAAAAAACTTTATTTAAATAAATTATTTATTGGGTTTTTAGAAATATCCAAGTGGTATATTATTTTAGGGTGTTTATCATTATAAATTATAAACACTAATGACAACGTAAATCTTCCGTCTTGAACTCTTCAGATAAAATCTTCGTGTTCTTCAAGAACTGCACACTTGGATTAAATTGTTAGATAAACAATAATACGGTGTGTTTGTAATCATCAAAATAAATATATATAAATATATAGAGATGTGGTACACTTGCACCAACAAAACCCAGAATCATGAATCATAATGAAACCCAAAATCGATATGAAACCCAGAATCATGAATCATAATGAAACCCATAATCGATATGAAATCAATATGAAGCCCAGAATCGATATGAAATCGATATGAAACCCAGAATATGAATCGATATGGCAGTAGATGAAATCATGAAATGGGTAGAAGAGACCAGATCGCCGATAACCTTACCGAAAGGTAGCCTGGATAATACTTGTCAAACAGGATACGATGGTGGTGCATTCCTGCGGCGTTACCACGACCCTCGGGATGCTTGCGGTGTTTTCAGATACGCCGTAACCGACGCTCACGTGGATGTGCTTCTTACGGTTCTTCTGTTTCGTTAAAGAAATTACAAAAACCAGCCGTAAAACGAAAGCTGGTAGCGGTTGATCACCGTACTTCCTCCACCTTCTGTCGCCGGTGGTTTGGATCATCATGGTGGCCGGAATTTTGAGAAAGAGAGAGAGAGAGAGAGAGAGAGGGGTAAATGTGGAGAAAGTTAAGGAAATAATCTAACCATAATTAGATTAATTCAAATTAATTAAAAGATTTTAAATTTAAATACCTAAAACTATTCCCAAAATACCATTTCCCTATTTTTTTAATAAATTTAATTTCAAAAATATCTTCAACCATTGATCAAAAAATCGGATGGCCTAGATAGGTTTACAAAGTTTACATAAAAAAATAGTTTACATTTGAAGATCTCTCTCTCTCTCTCTCTCTCTATATATATATATATATATATTAGTTGTTTATTTTAATTAAATATGTTACCATGTTTTAAATTATAAAAACAAATAAGTTTAATAGACAATAAATCGAATTTATAACATAAGGTGAAGAACTAGTAAAACTAAAAACCATTATACAATAAAATCAAAAAATAGATAAATTTCTAAATTATGTCTATTTTACAAAATATGAAAACTTTAAGCTTAAAATAGTATAGATAAAAAAATACGTGTTAATTTACTTTTAGTGGTCATTGCACCTTTTAATATTGAAATAGATATATTTGTTGGAGTGATCTAACACCGAAATAAAAATATAATTTTAAAATATTTCCGAAAAAGATAATGGGTTGAAGCGTAAAACAGAGTGTTTTTTTGGGGAGAAAGAGGTCAAAGATCGAGAAAGTGTGTCCAAAAGTGGTCAACTCAGCTTAAACTTGTCACTTGTTTAAAACCTAAAAGAAAACGATTTGCTTTCGCCTTATAGCATCTTCAATGGTTGCTTGAAGAAGGCTTATTGAAGACTTGAATAAGGCTTGACCATTGGAGACAATGACTTGAACAATGCTTTACTTATCAACCACTTGAGGTTTCTCAAGTATTTGAAGAAATCATTGTGAGAGGCAAAGAAAGAGATGATGAGACCAAGATTTTTTTAATATATTTTTATTTTCTTCAAGTTTTTCACATGAGTTAACCATTGTGGATGCTCTTAGTAGATAAGTACAATGTTTTTCTTTTTTGTAATTTTAAGTCATCAATTTGAACCAACTGAGAATTGTAAATAATTTCAAAAACATATTTCTAAATTAATTTAAAAAATAAGCAAAGCATGAAGAAATAAAAAAAATTAAGATAGTTTTCAAAGGTCAAAGTATGATGTATGGTTAACATGAGAGATGTATGTCCCTTGGAACTAAGGCCATCAGTACCCCATGGAAAGAATCTTTCAAATATTTCACTTCACATCAGCGTCACATCAGCTTTTCTCTCATCCCTCACTCAATCCCTAACAATCCCTAAACACCCTTACCCCATTCTCTCAAACCCTTTTGCCACCTCATTTATTTTAATTCTTTTATTTATACTTTTAATTATTTAACAAAATAAAAATATTTATATATTTTTTAATAAATAAAAATAAGATAAATAATAAAAATTAAAATTCATATCATTCATTAAAAATAAAAATTACAAAATACAAAACACTACCAATTATGAAATTTTTGAATTTGCTCTTTTCTCGCTAAAGTAACCCTCAAAGCGTTTCCCGTAAGGTGAGCATGCGGGGTCATGAAAAACTCGAAGTCTTTCTCAAATCGGTTTGAGCGTTCGATTTCGAGTTCTTGATCCAACCTATGTCGTTCGAGTTTTGAGCGTTCGATTTCGAGATCGAGTTTTTTCATTTTGTATTCCATTGTATCATCAATCTTGTCGTTGAACGTCGTCAACAACCGAGTAACACTTTCGTCCGTATTCGCCCCGGACGTATTACTCGTTGATGATTTTTTTGCCTTGTTTCTCCCGATGGGTCGTTGAATTTGCTCGTCATCGTCATCATCGGAAGGTTGGGTACGTTTTGAACCCCGCGATGAAGTTGTCGTCATCGTTGGAACGGCTCCCCATTTTGGACATTTTTTTAGGACGTCCCAAGCTTGTTCGTGAGTGAAAGCAACTTTATGGCGTGCTAGATACCGTTCGTGTGCCGTTCGGGATATATCGGCCTCACTCATCCCGCTTGATCTATTATTGAGCAAGTTGTTGTAGATGTCGCCAAACGAATTAACTCTTTTATTGAGGTCGTTGAACTTGCTATTGAGTTAATGGGTTGATCTATAACCTGGTTCAATCACTTCTTATCAAGTTTGTACTTATAAAAAGAGTGCTTTAGTGGGTTGTACATTTAAGCTTAGAGTTGTTGTACTTTGCATAAATGATCATCCCCTTCAAGCTCGTGGAAGCTTTCTAAGTGAAAAGAATTCAGCAATTGTATATATGTTACTTTGTTTCAAGAGAGTATTTGATTATATTCTGATCACTAATTAATTTATATGAAACAACCATTGACGAATGCATACACCATTGGATAGTTTATGCATAAGGGTGTGTAGGCAACCCATCCCGCATCGTGCCTCCTGAAGCCAAGTCTGTACACAACTATTCACTGGGTGATCGAACCAAGAGTCCAATGGCCACAAGAAATAAATTATAACTATCACATTGCGATCATAAACTTAAATTTCACATGTTTATGCAATTTTACCACCATTAGAATCAAGTGTGCTACACCTCAAGAGGCATCCATATCTGAAATGTACCACTGTGCCACTCTGATCTCAGTGTTCAACCTTGATCTCGATTGTTCGAAGTTACTCAAATGATGAATAATCCTCCCATTCATTCCTAGAGAATTTGTGTGTTGGGGTTTTGATTTTTGATTTTGTTTTCGGTTTTGGTTATTGATTTAGATATTAGGTTTAATTTTGATGTTAGAGATGTAAACCACAAGGTGATGGGCTATCATCGGAGAAGACAGTGGTGGGTGTGATGTAACACTCTCAAATTTGAAAAGAAATACTACTTTAAAATTTTCAATAATACATTAAATAAGGATTTAATCCCTTTTCTAAAAGTAAGCATATGATCCCTATAATGGTAATCTAAGACTTTCATCAATATAATATATTCCAAACCTTACACAAGTTTATATTTATGAACGGGTGTTACAATAACCCAACAAAGATCTCTATCGCCAACGTACAAAATATGTCCCTGGATAGATAATTCTTTCACGTACGCCTAACTAGCATTCATCTCATCGCAGTGTCACTTATATCATTCCCCAAATGGGGACCTGATGCATATGCCGACAAATAAAAACTATTAGGATTAACGCCTACTGAGTTCAAGCAGTTTTCATTTTTAATAATCAACGGTAAACTGAAAAGATGTTATTTAAATCACAATTTTCCCAAAATGAAATGTATTTAGTATAAAAGCAACATCCTTTCCAAAACCCACTATTTTAATGATGTAACACTATCAAATTTGGAAAGAAAGACTATGTTAAAATTTTCAATATTACATTAAATAAGGATTTAATCCTTTTCTAAAATTAAACATTTGATCCCTATAATGGTAATTTAAGATTTTCATCAATATAATATATTCTAAACCTTACACAAGTTTATATTTAGGGACCGGTGTTACACTAACCCAACAAAAATGAAATGTATTTAGTATAAAAACACCATCCTTTTCAAAACCCACTATTTTGATGATGAAAACTTATAAATTAAACACTTATTTTTCATGAGACTAAAACTCAATACTCAAACAAAACATGAATAAGGTTAAATATTCCAATACAGAAAATACGGATAAAACTCTATTGTCCAAAACATCCAAAGAACAAAGGTAAAGTTCAATACCCAAAACAACAAAACATGGATAAACCCATCTACCCTAAGTTCGAATCCAGGCGCTTCCAACTTGTGGCCACTGGGGATAAACTCAGGGCTGCACGCTTTAGCAGCTGGGGCAATTGCCTCACCTTGCCGGGATTAGTCGGGGCAATGTCCTCGGATATCCTTCAAAAAAAACATGGATACATTCCAAGATGTCAGACCATAAAATATGAGTACACTGCGTACTCAAAACATCATTGAAAACGTGGATAATACACTATCTAGAAATAACATCTCTCGGTGACGGGGGAGACTCGTTGCCATCAACAGTGGAACACTTAGTAAGCCACATTAAGATGTTGACGTGAAAATCACCCCCAACATACAGGCCTTGGTAATTACTCTGTTGGGGCTAAGATAAGAACCTCAAAAGTTTTTTACTTAGTTAATCTCCAAGTTACAAGATGAGAACATCAAAACTCCTCATTTGTCTAAAATCAAAGGTTCTAAAGCGAGAACATTAAAACTTCTCCTTTGTCCCGAACCAAAAATTATCAAGAAGAGAACCTCAAGACTTCTCTCTTGTCACAACCAAAATGGCCCAAACTGAGAAGATCAAAACTCCTTTCTTGTCTAAACCCTATGACTCAAGACGAGAACAATAAACTCCTCGCTTGGAAAATACAATTGACTCATATGCCCATGGGTCCAATGCATTATAGTCTACATTACATGACTCCAAATGAATGATAATGCACTCAAAACATGTAATTCTCAGATAAAAATGCAATAAATGCATATCATGTCTCAAGCTCAACATAGAGAAAATAAAATCGCACAATTGTCCCCAAGACTCATCTGAATCAAAACAGGGCCAATAACTCAACAAATCAATTGACTATTCAATAAAAATCAAAATAAAACTATAACATACAATTACCCAAAAAGATGTGAATGTATCCATTATTGATTCAAAGGTTGGGGAAGTTTTCCAAAACACACCATAACTTTAAGGAAACAGTTTTAAATAAGAAATGACACTCAATACATGCCCAACAACTCAACCATACATATCCTTCGAATGATTTATAAAATCAAAATACCAAAAGTGTATTATCATCAAATCCTTTCGTGTGAGAGATAAATTATCAAAATAACACTCTACTGATTTGTTTTTTCAAAATACCCAAATATCTCAAATATATGCATTTGTTAGTATTTAGTAAACAAATATAACAAATGCATAAAATCCACCAAATAGCCCACACATTTGATAAATGTAAAGTAAAACATATTAATACTTTAAAACCAAAGATTGTTGTCATGTACATAGTTTTCATAAAGCAACTTGAACTCACATTGCTAGGTTAAATTAAACATAGATTCCAAACCCAAATCTTTAGCTTCCAAAAATAGTGGTTTCACCATCTTCAAGTCATCTCCAACAAAGATTTAGGGTTTCCAAACCAACATTTCCTTTTCCAAGACAAACTCGTCCCATTAGATATAATGGTAACCATGATCATCTCTAGAGGTTGTTGAGAGAAGAGATGGAGAGAAAGATAAACGTTACCTTCAATCCTCCAAGCATTAACCACAAGGAACTTGAAATCCCTAAGTTAAACTATTCCAAAATGCTCTCTCTTGCTAAAAAAATCAAGCCTTAAGCTTCCAAAATCGCCAAAATAGAGAGATGAGGAAGAGAAATAGATAAGATTGGGAGAAAATGAGAAAACCCTAGCTGAAATCGGCCTTAAAAGGCGTTACAGGCCATCCCGCGACTTAAGTCGCGCCAAAAGTAGCCTGTGTTCTCCATTTGCAAGAGACAGTGACCTATGCGGCTTGTGTCGCGACTTAATTTGCGCACTGTAACACCCTCAAAATCGGGAAGATCAACTAACTTTAATTTCGATAAGATAACCAAAAGAGGATAAAATCCTTTATACAAACTATCCTTGAAAATACCTCAAAATTTAAACATCACAACTTCCACAAATAATACCCTAAGTCGGGTGTTACTTAACACAACTACAGGTTGCTAATCCCAAATATGTGCGGAAGACTTCACTAAGAAAATAACTTCACGTACACTCTACTAGCACTCATCACTTCACAGTGTAGCTAAAACTATCCCCAACCTGAACCTGTTGCACATGCCGACAATTAAAAATGTTAGGCTAACGCCTAGTGAGTTCAAGAGTTTATATCATGAGCAAATAATTTGATAGACCAAAAGATTCCACTTGTCTCATGATTTCCAAAAAGGGGTTTGTATAAAATACACCGACAACCCAATTTCCAAAATGCACACAATTTCCGTGAGGAAAGCTTCCAATGAAAATTATTTCTCCGCAATGGACTCAAATCCAAAACTCACTCAAGAGGTAAATAAATAATAAATTCCTCAAATAATCGTCAATGTGAATAATACTCCAATAGTTGAAACATTCAAACAAGGATGAAACATAAAATACCGTCCATCAATCATGGAAATACAATCCATATGCATATAATAGGACACCGACAACGCGGATAACAAAATACCCGAAAACAACACCCTTCGGTGACGGGGAGACCCGATTTCATCGAACGCAGCGAAAACGCAAGTTAAACCACAATTATAAAATACAAGCATGTTTCATGGATGGGAAAACATATGACATCAACCATATCCAGGTCTCTAGTCAATTGTAGACATCAACCCAAACCGGATCTTTAGTCTATTGTGACATCAATCCAAACCGGATATCTAGTCAATTGTGACATCAATCCAAACCGGATCTCTAGTCAATTGGGACATCAATCCAAACCGGATCTTTAGTCAAGTGAGGCATCAACCCAAACCAGATCTCTAGCCTTGTAACACCTTGAATTTCTATTATATTATATTTTAATATAAATGGGGTCGAGTTGTAATTTAGTCTAAGTTGTGGACTAATTGTAAATGTAAACTTCAGGGTCGAATTTGCATTTTGATCAAAGTTTAAAGTTAATATTGAAAATTAACTTGAGGGTCTGTTTAGTCATTCTTTGAAAGTTGAGTTACTTAAGAGTTGGGTATGTTGAATTGAGATATTATCTCAGTTCTTTTGTTGAAGTCGGTCCAGAGTAAGAGCAGAGAAAGAAAGAAGAAGAGAAAGAGAAGAGAAGAATTGAACTGTAGTTCTTATGGTAAGGGTTCTGAAATCTTCTTCTTTAATCTCTTAATCAGTTTGGTAACATCAGTTGAATCTTCTTTCCATAGACTGTTGAATCAGAGAAGGAAGGTTTTGGTTGCTGGGTTAAAACTTCAATCAGGTGAGTTCATCTTATTTCAAATGCTTTTAATTGAAATTGAATCAGATTTGGTGTGTAAATGGTCTGAATGAGTTGGTATATTTATATGGAAACAAAGTCGATCAACAAACTGAATTTTAGACGAGTCTTTAAGCTAAATTTGACGTGAATCGATGACCCCGTATCGAAGTCCCGGTATTAGAGAATTCCGAAACTGGGTAATGGGATCCGGAATTAGTGGGTTCTGGAACTGGTAATTGGATCCGGAATTGATTGGGTTTCGAAATTGGTTTTAAAATATATTTGAATTCCGAGACTGGGCTTTGATTTCCAGAACTGGGCTTTGAATTTCGGAACTCGGCCTTGAGATCCGGTAATTTGAATTCCGGAAATGGGTTTGAGACCCGGTATTAGAATTCCGGAATTTGGGCTTTTGGGATCCGGTGTTTAAATGATTTCCGGAATGGATTTTGGGCCGGTATTAAGTGGTTCCGGAGTGGGTTTAGGATCCAGTATGGATTGGGTTCCAGAATGAGAGTGATCCGAAATAGAATGGGATCCGGTTTTTGTTAAGATCCAGTTAGGAATTTGGTTTTAAATTAGAATCCGGATTCGAATAGTTCCGTAATTTGAGTTTGGAATACTTTCTGATTATAGTATTTGGAAGGGAAACAATTGAGAATAAAGAAGCGATAAATTATTTATTATTCTTAGAGTTAAGAATATGTTACGAGAAACAGGGTGTTATATTATTATACATATACACTAGTAAGTGTAATGGATCCATAGGCACTGATAGTATTGTAACGAGGAATAAACATAAAGTAAATTGTTATTCCCGTTGACCTAAAATGTAGAATAGACATAAAGTAATTGTAATTCCCATTTCGAGAGGTGATGAGAATGTGGAATAAACATAAAGTAAATTGTTATTCCCGTTGACCTAAAATTTGGAATAGACATAAAGTAAATTGTAATTCCTATTTCGAGAGGTGATGAGAACGTGGAATAAACATAAAGTAAATTGTTATTCCCGTTGACCTAAAATGTGGAATAGACATAAAGTAAATTGTAATTTCCATTTCGAGAGGTGATGAGAAACGTGGAATAGGCATAAAGTAAATTGTAATTCCCGTTGACCTAAAATGTGGAATAGGCATAAAGTAAATTGTAATTTCCATTTCGAGAGGTGATGAGAAACATGGAATAGACATAAAGTAAATTGTAATTCCCGTTGACCTAAAATGTGGAATAAGCATAAAGTAATTTGTAATTCCAATTTCGAGAGGTGATTAATGTGGAATGGGCAAGGGATGATTGCTATTCCCATTAAATTTGAGAAACGTGGAATGGGCAAGGGATGATTGCTATTCCCGTTTGTACTGTGACGTGAAAATGCGAAATAGGCAAGATAGAATTGCCATTTCCACTTTCTATTAGGAAATGAGGAATAGGCAAGATATAATGGCTATTTCTACTTCCACTCCAAGAAATAGGCATAAAGTAACTTGTAATTTCTTGGATATGAGCGATGATTTAGAATCTGTAATGATTCGTAGTAGGTTCACGAATATGATGTTATGACTTTCTGAATGTTAGTCATACTCATGGGATCGGGTATGTTCCCGTCATTATGAGACGAGTACGAGTACGGTAAGAATGGTGGTAAACTAGGTTTGTTTATACGCTTTGAATATCTGAGTTCCAAAGCTGTTAATGTTTTAGTTTGAAATTGGATGTTCTCACTAGGCGTAAGCCTAATCATTTCAAATTAAATTTTCTTACCAGGTATTAGCTCGGGTAGTAAAGGGAAGAGGGACGAGTGCTTTTGAGTATTCAACTTGTTGATGTTAAGTGGAGAAGTTAGCTGAACCGAGGATGCTTTTGATGAATGACTTAGACAACCAGTTTAATCTTATCTTAGTTGACAAGACTAGATTAATAGGTTGTTTTTGAAGAATTCGAATTGTACATATGAATCCTCATTAGTTAATTCCCTACTTATGTATATAAGTTGGATGATTTCATGATTACCCATGTTAAACTTTATGGTTCAAATTGGCCCTGATTTTAGGGTGTTTCAATATGGTATCAGAGCTGAAGTTTAAGCGAACTAGGTATGATAATAAGATACCTAGACTTAAGCTGAGATGAATTAAGTTGTGATTTGTGAGATATGGGTAGAAGTACTAAAACGGGATAGTCTTAGAGTCGACGAAAATACGTGAATTAAGCACTGTAACGATGGTAACGAGAATACTCATGTATAGTATGTTCACAATTTCAATTAGCTACTGTCATTATGGATATATTGTTACACAAACATACTTGTTTCTAAATTGTTACAGTGACTAATGAACGTTAAAGTACATTTCTTGGTGTGAGGGTTGTGAATAATCAATTCTTTTGGTTATCTATTGTGCTTAGCAGAATAAAATGGTTAATACACCAAATAGGTCTTTTACTTCCTTGGAGGGTCGTGTGGCAAATGAATTTGTGGAAGATCAACCTCAAAGAGGTGAAACTAATGTGAATCCATCAAGGATACCTATCTTGGGAGAAGGAGGAAGTCAAACTCATCGACCTAATGACGGTACTTCTGATCCGATGACGACGGAATCTTCTATGGAGTCCCGAATAATGGAAAACATGATGCGGGTCATGAATGTTGCACTGACTCAACAACAAGAGATGCTTATAAAAATGCTGAATGACCATATCGTCATGTCACATAGGCCAGAGGTGAGTACCGGTGCTGTAATTTCACCTGTTAATCCAGTATTGAATACTGATGGTAGAATGGAAGAAGTTTATGCTGGAAATAGAGTTGAAATAGCTCAAGTGGGAGAGAAAAGAAAGTGGGAGGATAGATCAGAATCTTGCCAGAAGTCAGAAACTTTTGCTAAGAATCATCGTATTGAATCCCGTCGAGAAACCAAATTGTATCCGAAATGTTTCAAGTGCGGAGAAACTGGCCACACGATTAGAAACTGTCATATTAAAGGGTCAACCTACTATGAATGTAAGAAGCCTGGGCATTACCGAAGGGACTGCCCAAAGCTGAAGAATAGTGGAAATCAAGAGAGGAAACCCAATACTCCAAAAACAACGAGTTGAACGTTTTATATGACGGCGGAAGTAGCTAAGGAATCGACGGGTGCACTTTTTGATATTTCTTGCTAATCATATAAAACGCCAATAAGCGCATAACACATCCAAGGCTCCACCTCGAGCCACTAAAACCGGTAAACACTCAAAAGACCCATTTGAGTACAAATCAAGCCCTTAAAGGCAAAATAACCATTTGGCTAAATACGTGTTGCCCACACGTTTACGTAAACCAAAATACATCGTTACCCAAAATCTTTGCCTTTTTAATTCTCAATTGGCCTTCGGCCCAAAATAAAAGGTTTACAACTCTCAAAATATTCATACGGTTGAGATTAGGGGTGCTCATGGGTTGGGTTCATCGGGTTGAAGGCATTTCGATACATCAACCCAATGTTGGCGGTTTGAAAAAATTTCAACCCAACCCAACCCGTTCGGGTTGATCGGGTTGTGTTTATACAAGGTAAAATCCAAATTAGAAACATAAAAATAAATGAAACATGTCTTTAAAATACAACCGATAATTCAGACAATATTTAGATACTACATATAAAAATGTCTAATCCAAATATGATCAAATAACTTGACGTCTCCAATTTGCATATTTCTTAAATCTTAAACATATTGTCATCAACTATTTTTCTCAATTTGCATATATATATATATATATATATATATATATATATATGCAAATTGAGAAAAATAGTTGATGACAATATGTTTAATATATATATATATATATATATATATATATATCGGTTCATCGGGTTGGGTTGGGTTGGGTTCAAATTATCGTAACCCGATATCAACCCAATACATACGGTTTGAAGATTTTACAACTAGATTGCACATCGGGTTGCTTCGGGTTGGGTTATTTTACGTCGGGTTGGGTTGATCAGGTTCGTCGGGTTGGTCGGGTTTTTTAGCACCCCTAGTTGAGATTGACCAAAATCCCCAATGTAACGACCCAGACCTTTTTCGAAACGTTTTGCGTTTGGTGTGGAGTTTTTAATAAAAGCAGAAGTTGAGGGGCTAGTTGGTAAATAAGAGTTGGGGTATAAAAGGCACAAAACCCTAGACAACGTGGAATTTTTTCCTGATTTTTATGGTGTGTGTCGGCTGAGTTTTGTTGAGAGAAAGGAGTATTAGAATTTTGAGGGTTTTTGTGAAGTTGAAGATAGGAATCATCAAGTCTTGAATCAGAAGAAGGAATAAGATTGGATTTCGTTTCTTGCAAGTGATCTATCAGGTAATCCTTAATCCATGACTTCATTTAAGATTCATCTGGTGATTTTCGAGTTTGAGGGTTTTCTTGATAAAGTCATTATAAGACCCTTAAAGGAGATTTAAACACCCTTAAATCGAGTTTACTCAGTAAAGTTTATGGGAATTGTTTAAAGATGTTTAAGTAAGTGATTTGTTGCATTATCCCTCTGTTTTCGAAGTGTTCAGCAAGATTTCAGACCATTAAACTCGTCCAGCGTTCGTCCGGAAACCTTCAAGTGTGAAGGTGTCCGGGTGAGTGTCCGGGTAACTTCTTGGTCGGGTTGTGGAAGGTGTCCGGGTATTGTGTTGTCCGGATAAGTTTAGTCGTCCGGATAAGTATGCCATCCGGATAGGTAAATCGTCCGGAAAATAGAAGTTGTCCGGTAATCTCAATGTGTCCGGATAGGAGTCATCCGGAAAAGCGTGGTTGTCCGAAAAAGTAGTGATGTCCGGAAAGTGTGGTTTACCCGGTAGTCTGTCCGGAAAAGTTGTGTGTCAGGTGAGAAGTGTCCGGATAGTCCTAGTCAACTTATAAATCTGCCCCCTCGTTCAGGTGGACAATTTGGAAGTAAAGAGCAGAGTAGGGAAAAGCAAGCAAACGTAACAGGTGAGTTTTCTAAACTAAAACGTGTGGTTTTTAATATGATTTTCTAAAGCGGATATATGATGAGAAATGTCATGCTTTATGCTTATGCTTTAATTGCATGAATTGATGTTTGAAAATTTATGTGGAATGTATGCATACGTTGATTTTGATGTAAATTGACTAAGTCGGGAAGTGGCCCGCCAGCTCGTGCCGGGGGGTGTCCCCGTTTATGCCAAGGGAGGTGTGACCCTGCAAGGCAGCATGAGACTGACTCGTTGTCACCTTAGGGTGACTTCAGGGTGTCAATTTATGAGGAGCGGATTTATATCCGAAAATGATCTTATCTGAACAGTTTTATGAATGTTTTATGCTGAAAATGATAAATTGTTTTAAATGCTTTGATAACTGTTAGGAGGGACTCACTAGACCTCATGGTCTAACCCTCGCATTTTCAAACTAAAACCTTTTCAGAAAAGCAGGTGATGAAAGGCTCTAGCAAGTGAGCAAGGAGCTAGCGAGGCAGCTTGTTAGTATAACGACACTATAGTACAATTTAGTTTATTTCTCAGTTGTGTAGGTTGTTTCCGCCAACCACTTTTGTTTTAATGTAAGGAAATTTTGGGTCCCGATTCTGGGATACTCTATGTTTTATGACCTTGCGTGTTTTATTATGAGAAATGAAATGTTTAAAAATGTTGGGTTGTTATACCCAACTCACGCGTTCACATATTTCAAAATATAACATATCATAACTATTGCATAATCGCAACAAACACTAAAAGTGTATTTTGACCAAATAACCTTCACTTATGCAATAAATTAACAAAACACTTTCATTTGTGATTTATGTATCAATCACTCAAAATCCCCAAATGTGGGAATTTTTACAAGATTTGTAAAGCTCAACACTTTGATTAATCAAAACCCACTAAATAACTCAACAAGTGATGATTTTATATAAAGCACACAAATACTTTAAAATAAACATTTTGGCATGTACAACGTTTTCACAAATCAACTTGAACTCACCTTGCTAGATTAGGCTAAATCTAGATTTTTCCCAAACGTAAGCTCCTTTGAAGAAACACGAATCATCAAGCCAAATCCTTCAAAAACCTAGATCCATAAATTTCCAACCATCAATTACCAGATCTAACCATGTAGAATCGTTCCCCAAACATTTTACATCAAAATCCCAACTTATACCAAAACCCTAATTTTCATTGGTGAATAAGAAGAAGATTTTATTAACCAATCATAACCAAAATCACACCAATAAAACCCACAATGGAATAGAAGATGAAAACAACAAAACCCTAGCTTTTGGGTAGAGAGAGATTACCTTCATCACTAGAATCCTCAAAGCAAAAGCTCCTAGTCTCCCACAAAAGCTTCAAGCTTCCATATCTTCAACAATGGTGGTAATGGGTTGGGTTTGAGTGGAGAAGATGAAGAAGAAGGAGGAAGGGTTTGAGGTTTCTTAGAGAGGAATCGATTTTTAGAGAGAGGAATATGATTTGGGGTTTTGAAATGAAGTGAGGGAAGAGAGAGGGAAAGGGTCTCTAAAAAGCAAGTAAAAGAAATCATCAGACTACACGCAGACGTCCGACTGGAAGTCCATGCGGACGTCCGGATGTCCGGCCTCGGCCTGTCCGAACCCCCCTTTTCTCTGCTGCTTCCGCGGACGACCCGGGGACTTCCGCCCCTACACGGACGTCCGGCCTAGTGCCTATGCGGACGTCCACACGTCCAAAATTCGAATTTCTAAGATTTCGGGGTGTTACACGCACCATCCCGCGCCATGCACTATTTCTCACTTAATTTCCCTTTTTCTTGCATAACTTAATACCAACTCACATAACTACATGATAGGCTCAATAAATGACATTTTAAACTAAAAACATAATGTAAATGCTCTAATATAACCTACCCCAAATCCACGTCACATGTAATATTACAGTTATGACTATGACATAATAGAACAATGAATGACAACGGACCAGGTTCGGTCGGTTATTAGTATCCCCGTCCCAAAAACCGATAACCAAAATCGTCCCCGTAACCGCCCCGATCCCCGTCGAGGATCTTATCGGGTCCCCACGGTTAACTCGATCCCCGTTGGGGAACCCATTAAGGGTAAAAATCATGTTTCCCCATTGGTTCTACCATTCACCATTGGTTATACCCGAAACTGAAACTGACCCGTTTCTTTATGACAAAATGTCAATCTTCACAACTAAAAAAATTACATTATTTTAAAAACATGCAAGTCTAAATGTCTCGACAATGTCTTAACATCACGATTTCACGAATAAACAAATAAACTAGACTTTTCCGTGAGGCTTATTTGGGTTGTTGAGCTAAAGTGGATAAAAGTCTTAAATTTTAATGTTTGTATTTTTTAACGGTATTATATATATATATATATATATATATATATATACACACACACACACACACGTATCATGTCAGGCCGATGATCACCGTTTCCGCCCACGTCCTTGATAAAACTCCCCGAATATGTCCCTAATCCCTGCCACGTCCCTGAACCCGGCCCGATTTTTTTTATTTTCGGTTTTCACCATAGGTTTTGCGTTTGTTTGCCATCCCTAAACATAACATACTAGAGATCACTATTTCATGTTTAACAGGATTTTATTTAGAACAAACTGGAACAAAGGAAAACAAACCATGTAACAAGGTTGACAAAACTATATTTTACCGATATAACCCCAAAATAAATCATAATTATTAAATACGCATCATTTGTTACATTTTACTCATTCTTTAAATTTTATTTTATAGTTATGCTCTTTAAACTTTCAATCTACCATGCTCAAAATATTATTTTTATACAATTTTCTATATTTTGGTTAATTTATGTAATTTATTAAATATTAGTAATAAAAAATATACTGATAAAATAAAAATTGAAAACTTAATAAACTTTTTGTTTTGTTATCATTTTAATTGTTGATGGAGACTTTCTAGTAATATATTTTACTAAGAAAAGTATTTTCATTATAATTTAATAAATTATGTAAATAAATTATAAATTTTTTTATTAAAGATAAATTGATCATTTTATATGTTTTATCATATCAAGTTATGTTTGATTCGAATGATGAATAATTGTTCTATCCTATTTTATCTAGATACCAATACACTTTAAATTGTCTGTTTTTTCTAGTGATATTAGCTTTAGGAACGAAAAAATTAAATAAAATAGAAACCGGCGGAAAAACAATTTTAAAATCATAGAGATTAAATCAATATATATATATATATATATATATATATATTAATTAAAGGAGAAACCATCTTTTCAAGTTTATAACATCTTTTATCTTTTTCTTCAATTTTTCAAAACTTTTAATACTAATTGAGTTAAATATTGTTATACCCCTGTAGGCAAATTGTATATTTCATAAAAAAATAGGATTTTTTTAGTAATTTTGCATCCACCTTAAGTTTAACTTCCTTAACTATTCAACGTATTGATAAACAATTTTTAAATCATAGCGATTAATTTGTTAATAAATAAGAGCATCTCCAACAGCTTTCCTATAGTTTCTCCAAAATAGAGAACCAAAAGCCAAAATCTCTAAAAAAAAATACATTCGTCTCCAGCAGTTTCTTCATTTTAGAGAATCCAACATTAATTAAAATATTAAAATATTTCATTCATCTATTAAAATATTATTTCTCTCTCTATATATTTATTTTCAAAGTTTCCTATTGGTCATATCACTTGGTAATCATTTTTTATAGTGATCTCCATATTTGGAGAAAAAAACATTTCCTCTCCAACTTTCTCCATTTTAAGAAAGCTGTTGTAACAAAATATTAACCCAAAATCCTCACTTTCTTCATTTTCCTCATTTTTAGGAAGTTGTTGGAGATGCTATAACAAACCACATGGACTAAAATGGCAGTTTGGTCTTAATTTGATATTTATGAGGAAGAAGATGGAAGAGTTCACGTGGGAAGTAGTGAATTGCGTGATGGTGATACGTGGTGGGACACAGACCGGAGATCCAATTTGTCTCGTAGCTGCAGGCATACAACATCTTGCACCTGATGCCTACCCTCACAACCCTGCTCTACCATCCCTTAATAATAAATATATATCACCATCTTCATAAATAAAATTATAAAAGCAGAAGTTAGAGATTTAAATGGATTTTTTATTATGAAGTATCTACTGTGTTCCTCAGGGGGATCGGCCCTTTGCGGCTCCTCCCAAACCCTAGATCCGAAATCTAAGAATTAATCAAAGGCACTTCAGATCGGTGTTTCTGTTGCAATTACAGATCTGCTCTTGCCCTCCACCGCCGGCGACATCGGAATCTCAATTTCGTGCTATCTCTTCTTTGGATAACTCGTCTGGCCTTAACTGGACATCTGCAACAGAAAAAGATTCTTTGCTTCGGTATCTCTTCGGCACCCCTTTGTGGCTATCTCTCTTTGTAGAGTGAAGTTTTATCCAACTCCGGTATCTCTCCGGCACCCCTTTGTGGCTCCCTTTGCGTCTATCTTTCTTGGAAGAGTGAAGCTTTATCCAACTCCGGTCAACTCTCCAGCAACCATCATCAACCGCCTACTAAGCTGTGTTCTCACCACATCTCGCCAATCACCTCACGTCTGCAGATCAGAGTTTTCTCCAACTCCGGGTAACTCTCCGGCAATCCTCACAATCGTCTGATAAGGCATAACATAGAAGAGAGAAGCAATCCAAACGTATTTTTTCGCGTCAAAAAATACGGGTCTGCCTCCAAAAATGAAACTCATAAGTTGGAACTGTCGTGGGCTTGGCAATCCTAAGGCAGTTCCGGTTCTTCGAGAGCTCGTTCGAGCTCACCGGCCAGCCGTTATTTTTTTGTTTGAAACTCTTATGGATTCTTCTAGGATTGAAAACATTAAGCTTCGTATTGGGTTTGACTCTTGTTTCTCTGTTAATTGTAATGGCCATAGTGGTGGTCTTGGTGTTTTTTGGAAAAATAAAAATGATTGTTCCCTCTTGACTTTCTCTCCTAACCATATTGACTTGCAAATTCACGACATTACACATGGGACATGGCGTGTTACTGGATTTTATGGCTACCCGGAACGTTCACGTAGGCGTGATTCTTGGGACTTTTTACGTTCGTTAGCCACCCGTTCTACTCTCCCGTGGGTGGTCATGGGAGACTTTAATGATCTTCTTTCTCAAAATGAGAAACGTGGCATTCACAAACACCCAGATTGGTGTATTAGAGGTTTTCGGGAAGCTCTCGATGATTGTGGGCTTGTGAATTTTCAAATGATGGGATACCCTTTCACTTGGTCTCGGCGCAAAGGTAAGCCTGACGAAGTCCTTGAGAGACTTGATAGAGCCGTGGGAACCCAGTCATGGATGGAGATCTTCCCCGAATTTTCTCTTGCAAACTCCCATGCGCCTACTTCCGATCATTCCCCAATTGTGCTTCAAACTAGGGTACAAACTCCATCTGCTTCTCGATATGTTTTTCGCTTTGAAAACAAATGGATACATGAACCCAACTTTGAAGCGATCGTTCATGAGTTTTGGTCGGAAGCCTCAAATACAAGTCTCCCAGGCAAGTTAAAATTGGTGGCCAACCGGCTATCATCTTGGGGTCGAAATCTCAATATAAATTTTTGAAAGGAGCTCAAGGATAGTAAACATAAATTGGATACTCTCCGGAGCAGTGGTCTTCAAGCAGACGTGGAGGCTTATGAGGTCGAAAGATCTCGACTGCTTTCAATTCTCTTAAAAGAAGAAAAACATTGGAGACAAAGATCCAAAGTTTTCTGGCTAAAGGAGGGCGATTCTAACACCAAGTTCTTTCATGCCTATGCTAACGGTCGGCGTAAGAGTAACCGTATTGCAAAACTTCAAGACGATAACGGGTTGTGGGTTATGGAACCAGACGGGGTTTGTGATCTAGCATTGGCTTATTTTACAACCAATTTCTCGGCAAGTAATGGATCCCCAGAATTGGTTACAAATCTTGTCCAACCGAAGATTACAGAAGCCGACAACAATAGACTGACGACTCCGTTTTCTAAAGAAGAATTTCGTATGGCGCTGTTCCAAATGCATCCAGACAAATCTTCGGGTCCAGACGGTTTTAACCCTCGGTTTTTTCAGAAATTCTGGCCAATAATAGGCGATGACATTTTTTCGGCAGGCTCCTCATGGCTTCGTGATGGTGTTCTCCCCAGCGGTATTAACGACACGTTAATCACTCTAATTCCTAAATGTGAGGATCCTTCCTCCATGCGAGACTTCAGACCGATTGCACTTTGCAATGTCGTGCTAAAAATAGTAACCAAAGTTCTCGCAAATCGCCTCAAGTCGCTTCTCCCAAAGGTGGTTTCGGAAAACCAATCGACATTTATTAAGGGTCGATTGATCACGAATAATGTGTTGCTCGCTTTCGAAATCCTTCATAGTATGCGAAGGAACACTCGTCGGAAGGTTGGAGATGTGGCCTTAAAAATTGATATCTCTAAGGCTTATGACAGAATGGACTGGCGCTATCTCCGACAGATTATGTTGGCCCTTGGTTTTTCTACTCAGTGGGTAAATATGATTATGCTCTGTGTAGACTCTGTCAGATACTTTGTTCGAGTGAATGAGAGGATTGTGGGACCTATTCAACCCCATCGGGGTTTACGGCAAGGCGACCCTCTCTCCCCCTACCTATTTATCATCTGCATGGAAGGCCTCTCTGCGGTGATTCGGGATGCGGAGACTCATCATAGATGGCACGGTTGTAAGTTAGCTAGAGGTGCCCCATCTATCTCTCATTTGTTATTTGCTGATGATGCTTTTTTCTTTTGTCATGCTACAATTGATGAAAGCAGGATACTCAAGCACGTGCTTAATATCTACGAAAGGACCTCTGGACAAGCTATTAACTTTAGTAAATCGGGAATTATGTTCAGCAATAATCTAGCCTCTGACCTCAAGGATGCGATCTCATTCGTGGTGGGGGTTTCTAGTCCTCTCAACATTGGTCGATACCTTGGACTCCCCTCGATTGTCGGACGAAGTAAACGACAAATTTTTCAACACCTTAAAGACCGTCTTTGGCATCGCATGCAGAAATGGAGAAATAGACCAATTTCCAAAGCTGGGCGGGCTACTCTTATTAAAGTTGTTGCGCAAGCAATCCCCGTTTACTATTTGAGTGCTTTTATGCTTCCTGCCACGACCACTGCCGAGCTCGAACGTATGTTAAATTCATTTTGGTGGGGCTCTAAGAGGGACGGGTCTCGTTCTATTAATTGGCTTGCTTGGAATCATCTCTGTGTTCCGAAGAAGTTTGGTGGGCTCGGTTACCGAGACTTTACGACCTTCAATGTTGCAATGTTGGGGAAGCAAGGTTGGCTCCTCTTAGCCAACCCGTATTCGCTAGTGAGTAGAGTTTTCAAAGCTAAATATTACCCGCGGGGGTCATTTATGGAGGCCCGTCTGGGACACTCCCCTAGTTTTATATGGCGAAGCATTTGGCAATCCCAAATCGTTCTTAAGGAAGGTTGTAGATGGAAGATTGGTACCGGCTCCGCCATTAAGGTATGGCAAGATCCTTGGCTCCGAGATGATTCTAATTTTTGGGTTGAAACGACTACTGATGACGATACATGACACCTTCGGGTGAGTGATTTAATCTTACCCGATACCCACTCTTGGAATGTGGAAAAAGTGACAGGTTTATTCTTCCACAGGGACCGAAATGCAATCCTTAACATTCCACTCTCTTTGTTGTCAACTGAAGATAAGTTAATTTGGCATTGGTCCTCTATTGGAATCTACTCCGTCAAGACGGGTTACCGGGTGTTGACTGAAAAGGCTGAAGAGAATTCTCAGCTTTTCGCTGAAGGTAACTGGGCACGTCTTTGGAAAGCTAATGTGCCTCATAAGGTTCGCCAGTTTATCTGTAGAGCTGCTCGGGACACCCTTCCTACTCGAGTTAATTTATAGGTGAAGGGTATTCAGGTGCCGTGCACTTGTCTGTTATGCGGCCGTAATCCAGAAACTTCCTGGCATATCTTTGTTGATTGCCCAACCACGGCTGAAGTCTGGAGAGAGGCTGGTTTATGGGAAGTGATAGATAGACATGCGGAAACGACAAATTCTTTTTCAGAGTTGTTGTTTGTGATTCTTCGCGACAGCCCCAATGCTATTGGCGACAAAATTATTATGATTGCATGGAGTTTATGGTATCGACGTAATGATGTGTTTTGGTCGAATGGGCCGAAAGACCCAGGTACCGTGATCAGGAGAGCTGGGAAGGTGCACACGGATTGGTCAAATTTGGAGGACATACGTATCCGCCCGGAGTCTACTAACTCTTTGGATTGCGACAACCTTTGGCACTATCCACCTGTTGGCTCCCTTAAATGCAACACTGACGCAGCGATTTTTTTTGTCTGAGGCAATGGCAGGGATTGGTATAGTCATCAGAAATGACCAAGGTATGTTAATTAATGCTAGATCAATCCCAATTGAAGGGATGCCAGATGTCCGCGAATGTGAGGCTATGGCACTCCTTCAAGCCATGACTTGGGCAGTCGACTCGGGGTTTCAGCGGGTCCTTTTTGAAACAGACGCAAAGGTTGTTGTCGATGCGATTCACACTTTGGATGACGATATTTCGGAGTTTGGTGATATAATTGGTCGTACTCGTTCCATTCTTCGCGATCAGGAGTTCTTCTCTGTCAGAGCTATTAGGAGACAAGCGAATGGGGTGGCTCACGGTCTTGCCCAACTATCTCGTTCCCTTTCTTGTCTTGTTACTTTATCTGATTTACCGCCTTCTATTTCTCGTTGTATGAACAATGTTTGCTCTTCAAGAGCTCATTAATATATTTCGGCGTCCTTTGGTTAAAAAAATGGACTTTTTATTTTAACGGATTCTTTATAAATAGAGTAAATTACAGATTTGGTCCCTATGGTTATTGAAAATTTTGGATTGGGTCCTTCAAACGAATTAATTACAGCAATGGTCATCGTGGTTTCACTTTTGTTTCAAATTGGGTCCCTTCCTTAACTCCACTAACAGTTTGCTCCGTTAAGCGAGGGACACTATCGTCATTTTAATTTTTTCTTTAAAAACATATTCTTTAAAAACATAAAAAGAGAGTTTTATAATTAAAAAAATACTTTTTTTTTTAAAAAACCATTGTTTTGTCGTTTATCAAAAGATTCAAAACATATGTTCGTCTTCAATCTTCATCCACAAAACCCTTCCCCATTCAACGCACCCCAAATTCGAATTTCGAAACCTATACTTGTAGAAAGATTGAAGAAAAGATTAGATAATCTGAAAAAGCTATTATAATTGATTATAATGGATTCCTCGAATAACTGAAAGTTGTGTAGGCATGTTACTGCAATTTCTCTTAGTTCTGCAACAACGAAGGCAGCAGGAAGTTGCAGGTTTCTTGAAACGGGATGTTTCATTTCTATATTCCGATTTGCAGGAAGTTACGAAATTGCAGAAATCTATTAAGAAAAAACGGTCTTCCTTCTACGAATCCTTCTCAAAACGACGATTCTGCAAGTTTGGGATCCAGAAAACACATCAGAACGCTAACGCAGGTCCAAGAAAATAAGAAAATGTTGTCCCGATAAGTTTTAGATTGATGAAAAACTTCAAGAAACTTGAATCGGCTTACTTTTTGACGAGTCACAAAACTTGCTCGCTTCTCCCGAAACGAGTTCAGTTTAGATTCCAAAGCCACTATGTGTCGAGTTCCAGACACGAACTCTCGTGATCGAGCACAAGTCTGTCAAGGCTCAGATCTGGGACACCGCCGGTCAGGAACGGTATGATTTTGCGTCTCTTTACTATTTGTTTACGCTCAAGTAATATCATGAAGTTTTACATCTTGATTACTTACCGATTCATATTTCATAGTCTGGTTGTGGTTATGGTGTTCGAAGGTTTTACCGATGTGGATCTCACTTGATTTAGCATCGTTGGTGGGATGGTTTTGATTTTGGTGCATCTATAGATAATTTTTAAAGAAAAAAATAAAAAAGACGATAGTGTCCCTGACTTAACGAAGCAAACTGTTAGTGGAGTAAAGGAAGAGACCCATTCCGAAACAAAAGTGAAACCACGATCACCATGACTGTAATTAATTTGTTTAGGGGACCCAATTCAAAACTTTCAATAACCACAGGGACCAAATCTATAATTTACTCTTATAAATATATCTAGAATAGAGAAAGTAGAAAAGTGAGTAGGAGCAATTCCAACATATTCCTCAAAAAAAAAAAATTCAAATAAAAAAAAATCTAAAGTCGAAATCTTTAAAAAATTAAATTTATTTTCAACAAATTCTCAATTTTGGAGAAACAAACATTGATTATAATATTAAAATATTTTATTTATTTATTAAAATATTATTTATCTCTCAAAATATTTATTTTCAAAGATCTTTATTGATGTTCTCATCTAGAAATATTTTTTGGGTTATCTCCATATTTAAAGAAATAAACATTCTCTTTTCTACTTTCTCAAATTTGAAGATAGTTTCGGGGAAGCTGTGTAACACCCTAAAAATAGGGATAAACAAAAACTTTCATAATACGAAAGAGCGGTATAATATAAATGAGTCATCCGAAAAAAAGGGAATATCAAGTACATTGGTAAAGTTACAATTGTGCACAAAAGATAGATTATAATAACCAACTAATCTAGTTCCTAAAAGGAGGTAAGATTACAAAAGGGGTTGTCACATCTATTCGTATAAATCTTCTATGGTTTGCGACCAAAAGTATCCCCACGGCTCACTCGCTCCGTCTACTCTTTCTTGGAAATGGCTCCACTAGAACTTGAGATTCAAGTCAACATTCAAACAAGTGCCAAGACAAGGCTTGATGAGTAATTCCAATTAAGCACATAATAGTAATAATATGTTTGAATAAGATTCACCATAGAGTTTTCCACAATCATTTTTGAAGTCAATGAGGGAGACCCATAACACCAAGAAGTTCCACCCAAAGAGTCGAGATACCTTAGTGCCATCTGCATAAAGCGACACCAAAGGCCCGGCACACTGGGGATACAACAAAGGCATTGCCCCATGGTGGCGAGGATCTAGGCACGTACCTGAAAGGTGGTGCCCAAGACTATGTCCTCGTAGTGAACACTTAACTTGATTCATCCAAAGCCCAAATAGCGATAAATAATGTCCATATGCCAAATCAATGCAAGAGCTTCCAATTCAAGGTGCATAATTCACCATCTAGTAACACATGTATCATATATATATATATATATATATAGATATGCATAAATCATGTAAGGTCATATATACTCAATGAGCCACATGGCTAAATAGCTTAATCATTAGGACATGTTTGGTACCAATAAAGTAACTTATAGCTTTTGAGCATGAAACCCCAACTTACCAAGACCATACATGAAGGCATCAACACATAGAGTCTAACAATACTTCCATAACCCAAGAACACTCTCATTAAGCCAACTACTCACACTACCCAAAATTAGGGTTTTCAACAAGATGATGATATAAGCAAGAAAACAAGTAAATAATCATGGATCTAGAGTAAGGAGGGTTAGAACACTCACTATCTAGGTTTTTAGACCAAAACCTAGAAAATGGATGAAACCGGACGAAATGCAAGTGAGACTTGGAGTTGTAGGTGACAAATCTCTTGGAGGAACCTTCAATAAATGCACTCAATAGATCCAAGATGAACAATAAATGTAGCTCTAATCTTGTGGGGGATTGGATGAAGAGAGAGAGAGAGAGAGTGGATTGAGGGTGAAAATCGCACCTCAAAGGAGAGAAAACGATTTGGGAGTATTTTGGTAAAGTGAGTGAGAGAAAGATGGAAAAAGGAGAGAAAAGAGCGAAATTCGTCAGACCGATCGCGGACGTCCGCCAAGTACCCATGCGTCCGACCCTCATTTGGCCAGAATTCTCCCCATAACTCCTGTTGCTTCCGCGGATGACCTACGGACGTCCACTAAGCCACGGACGTCCGACCTTAGGCCATGCGGACGTCCGCAATACTCAATTTTCTGTATTTCCTAATTTTCAGTTTTGGACCACACTAACACCAAATATCCGTTTAAGAAAGCAGATAGCATGTATTTTCACATAGGTTTGATATCTAATTTAAACAAAGGTTTAAAAGGGTCAAAACGATGTTAGCATTTAGATTACCTACCGAATAAAAATTCAGGGTGTTACAATCCTCCCCACCTTGGAAGGATTTCGTCCCCGAAATCATGTCTCTACACAAAAAGGTTGGGATAACGTTTCCTCATATCCTCCTCGGACTCCCAAGTCACATTTGCCCCGCGATGATGTTTCCATTGAACCTTCACCATCGTCAATTCCTTGTGACGGAGCTTCTTAGTCTTTGATTCAAGTATAGCCTCCGGCTCTTCGACACAACGATTTCTATTATCAACCCGGATCTCCGTCAATGGAATCACGCTCTCCTTCTCGGCCAAACATTTTCGTAAGTAGCATACGTGGAAGGTGGGATGAATCCCATCCATCTCCGGTGGTAGGTCTAGCTTATAAGTTTGTAGTCCGACTTTCTCCAAGATTGAGAAGGGTCCAAGGAAACGTGGTCTAAGTTTCCCGCGCTTTCCGAACCGGATAATACCCTTCCATGGAGATACCTTCAACATTACACGATCTCCCACTTGGAATTCAACTGGTCGACTTTTCTTGTCCGCGCAACTCTTTTGTCGGTCTTGCGCCGCCTTTAAACGTTCCCGAATTTCCTTTACCTTGTCCGCGGTTTCTTGCACAATTTCCGGCCCTGCAAATTGCTTCTCTCCCGCTTCAAGCCAACAAACAGGAGTTCTACATCTACGACCATACAAGGCTTCAAACGGGGAGGCCTTGAGGCTCGAGTGATAACTATTGTTGTATGTGAATTCCACCAAAGGTAGGTGTGTGTCCCAGCTTCCACCAAAATCAATGACACATGACCGGAGCATATCTTCGAGGGTTTGTATCGTCCTCTCACTTTGCCTATTCGTTTGGGGATGGTAGGCCGTACTTAGCTTCACCTTCATTCCCAATTCCCTTTGGAAGCTAGCCCAAAAATTCGAAGTGAATCGGCTATCTCTATCAGACACGATGGATGGCACTCCGTGCCTCGACACGACCTCATTGATGTAAACTCTTGCTAGCTTATCCAAAGGCAACGTCTCCCTTATTGCTAAAAAGTGCGCGCTCTTAGTCAAACGGTCCACAATCACCCAAATGGTGTCATGACCCCGCAAGGTCTTTGGTAGCTTTGTCACGAAATCCATGGTGACATTGTCCCATTTCCATTCCGGAATCTTCAAGGATTGTAAACTTCCATACGGTTTTTTATGTTGTGCTTTGACTCAGAGATACGTCACACAAGATTCCACGTATTTAGCCACATCGAGCTTCATTACCGGCCACCAATAATTTAACTTGAGTTCCCTATACATCTTTGTACTTCTAGGGTGTATAGAATATCGAGACTTGTGTGCTTCCTCAAGAAGTAACTCACGATTACCGCCGATCTTCGGCACCCAAATCCGGCCTTGGAAGAGTTTAAGGCCGCGACTATCTTCCGTTAGTAGCTCCCGTTGCTTCACCATAACTTCGACCTTAAGGTTTTTTTCCCGAAGTGCCTCCAATTGACTTGCTTTGATGCTTTCCATCAAACTTGATATCACATCGATTCGGTTGAGGTTTAGCTTAATCCCACCCCTGTGGTCCTTTCGACTTAAGGCATCTGCTACCACGTTAGCTTTCCCGGGATGGTAGAGTAGTTCACAATCATAATCCTTCAAAAGTTCGAGCCACCTCCGTTGTCTCATGTTTAGTTCTTTCTGGTCGAAGATATACTTGAGGCTTTTGTGATCGGTATAAAGAGTGCAATTCGTCCCATAAAAATAGTGTCGCCACAATTTCAAGGCAAAGACTACCGTCACCAACTCCAAATCATGAGTCGGGTAATTCTTCTCGTGGTCCTTTAGTTGTCGTGACGCATAAGCTATCACTTTCTCCCTTTGCATTAATACACAACCGAGTCCCATTTTTGAAGCGTCGCTATAAACCACAAAGTCTTCCGATTCTTCGGGTAAGGATAATATTGGTGATTCACACAATTTCTTTTTGAGCGTTTCAAAAGCTTGTTCTTGAACGGTTGTCCACACAAATGTGACGTTCTTCCTTGTCAACGAAGTAAGCGGTGTAGCAATCTTTGAGAAGTCTTGAATAAACCGTCGGTAATATCCGGCTAGGCCCAAGAATCTTCTGATTCCCGTTGGGCTCGTGGGCGATTTCCAATTTATCATGGCTTCAACCTTTGTCGGGTCAACCTTCACCCTGTCTTGAGACACCACATGTCCCAAGAATTGGACTTCTCGTAACCAAAATTCACATTTTGAGAATTTAGCATATAATTTTTCCTTTCGAAGAACTTCCAACACCTCTCGTAAATGTCGACTATGCTCGGCCTCGTCTCTAGAGTAGATCAAGATATCGTCGATAAAGACTATTACCGACTTGTCCAAGAATGGACGACACACACGGTTCATTAGGTCCATAAACACGGCTGGTGCGTTTGTCAATCCAAACGGCATCACCAAAAATTCATAGTGTCCATACCGCGTCCGAAAAGCCGTCTTCGGAATGTCGCTTTCTTTTACTCTTACTTGGTGGTATCCGGACCTCAAATCGATTTTGGAGAAACAACGCGCCCCTTGTAGTTGGTCAAAGAGATCGTCAATATGGGGAAGCGGGTACTTATTCTTTATCGTCACCTTGTTCAATTCCCAGTAATCAATGCACATTCGCATCGATCCATCCTTCTTTTTCACAAACAAAATCGGAGCTCTCCAAGGCGACGAGCTCGACCGTATAAATCCCTTCTCTAACAATTCTTGTAGTTGCGACATCATTTCTTGCATTTCGTTTGGAGCCAATCGGTACGGAGCACGTGCAATCGGAGCCGCTCCCAGAGTAAGGTCAATATGGAATTCCACTTGTCGTTCCCGTGGCAAACCGGGTAAATCCTTCGGAAAATCATCCGGGTAGTCACATACCACACTCACATCCTCCAACTTCTACTTCTCTAACTTCACGTCTATAATGTAGGCTAAGTATGACGAGTACCCCTTAGCAAGGAACTTCCGCGCTTTTAACGAAGAGATTAACAAAGTGGTATTTCCCTTTTTCTCCCCATACACTGTCACTACATTCTCATTTGACATCGGAATTCGGATCATCTTTTCCGCACACAAGATTTTGGCCTTATTCTCTATCAACCAATCCATACCCATAACCACATCAAAACCACCGATCGACATTGGCAACAGATTTGCCTCAAAAGTGCAATTATCTATAACCAAGGTACACTTACTAAAACATTCCTGGACCAAAACTTGCTCCCCATTAGCTACCTCGACTATTAGGGCGTCTGAGAGTGTAGTAACCGGAATGGTAAATTGCTTGCAAAAAGAATTAGAGACAAAAGAAAGATTCGGCCTCGAATCAAACAATATACGAGCATGCAAGGAGTTTACGAGGAACGTACACGTCAAAACATCGGCAGTCTCCCTCGCCTCCGCGGCGGTCATCTGAAAAGCTCGGCTCGGCGCCCTCGACGGATCCTCCCTCCTGATCGGCACCCCACTTGATTCCACACGGTTCCCTCCTGACAACTTCAGGAAATCCCTCTTGATATGTCCCGGTTCCCGACATTCAAAACAAACCGGTCCTCTAATCAGGTAATCTCAAACTACATGATCTCTCTTCCCGCACTTTGCACAACCGCTCGGGTTCGGGTGTGACCTAGTGTTGCACGGGCCACTATGCTTGCCTTTGCACTTATGGCACCATCTTACTTCGCGTCGGGGATCACCGTTTCTTCCCCCATTAAACGGTCTAAACTGTCGAGTGGGTCCGATCGACCCCTCCAATATCCTCTTTTCACCAACAATCGTCTTCTCTTCCTTTCCTTTCGCATAAACGGTCTCCATCAACTTTGCCTCCTCTATCGTCTCCCGCAATGTAACCGCTTTCGAGTTGCGGACCATGGCCATCATGTCTGCCGGTAACCCCTTGAGGTATGCCCCACCAAATTGAGCTTTTCCATAAATAGACTAGAGTACTCTCTCACCGTCAAGTCCCCTTTCTTGAGTGATCGGAATTCCTCCTCGATCCGGTCCATTTCTTGTTCATTGCAGTACTCCTCCAAAACCTTGTTCTTGAACGTCTCCCATTTCATCTTGGCCAAAACTGAGGCCTCCAGTGTAGATGTGAAGATGTTCCACCAGGTGAGGGCCGCACCCCTCAACATCTGAGAACCAAACTTTACTTTTTGGCTTTCCCCACAATCACAAGCCCGGAAGGCCTGCTCAATCTCTCGGATCCAGTTCATACAAGCTACTAGATCATCGGAACCTGCAAACTCGGGCGGTTTACAACAGAGGAACGTCTTGTAGGAGCAACCTTTTTCTCTCCTCTCCCCTTCGGTGACCACGCGGTCATCGGTGTCCACAACGTGTACAATCCCACCCGAACCAAGTAGGGCATTTTCCGCAACCGCTTCATTCCTTCGGTGGCTGACATCTCGGTCCTCTAACAGCTTCAGGAACCTTTCATCGCATTTGTCCATGGCAGAGTTCATCATCTACAGAAAACTTGCCATCATGACGGATTGTGGGTCGGCGTCTTCCAAAACTGGCTCCTCAACTACGATGTTGTTTTGAGGAACATGGTCGATGATGCCCCTTAACATTTGGGGAATCGGAGGAGTAGGGGGATTACCTCCCGCATTTGGTTGTGTTGGGTTCTCTTGTGCCGTAACATTGTTTTCTTGACCTTCTTTGCGATTTGCCACGTGGCTCCTCGTATTTACCATGGTAACTGCCACACATGATAAATACCATGCCAACTAACTCTTTAAAAGATTAACGGTGTGTAACATATGTTCGCTCTGTGTACTACCCCTGTAAAAAAAATGTTGTATTATTAGTATCGAGAGAGTAATATCAAAACAGAGTGTGCTATCAGCAATATCAGTCAGAAATAAACCATGACGCAAATATACATCTCAGTCTATTATCGTCTTCTAACAAGTAATAATGTTACAAAAGTACCGAATATCGATCCCACAGGGAAGCGTGGAAAAGTTTCTCTTTAAAGGTCCAATTATTTAAAAGCAGGTTTCAGATGGCGAATGCGAAGGTAATCTTTGTTTAAGGTTGGTGATTAACAACTAATGAGAAATTAACAATTATAAGAGGAAGCACTGGGTATAAAGGTCCATTGGGATTAGATTAACAATTAGATATCGAGATGAGACAGTATTCTTCAGTTATCTCAAGTGTCGAATATTTCATGATACAACGTACCAGTTGTCAGTTGGTCAATTGTGATCCACCCCAAAATATAACATTTGATTTAAATAACGTCAGACAATCATACCATACGATACACCTTTTTATCTTTTTATTAGTCTTGGTCCCAATTTCTCTTTATACCCCGAACTAAGGCGATTAGCCCATCATCGTTCAGATTCCAATTATAAAAGATTTACAAATTTTAAAACAAATAATGGAAATGGACAATGCGTTAATTAAATGGAACTTACTTGAGTGAAACGTCGTGACTTGTTGCACAAGTTATCTAAGCTTTGAGAAAAGTTACTAAGTCATTTAGGGAAAGAGTTTGAAAGCATTTAAGATTAATTACTACATAGTTGGTGAGAGAGTTAAGCATTGGTTTTAAAAGTAGAGTTTGCGTGTTTGTTAATGGACTAATTATAGAGGCTAAAATTAACGTGCATTCGAGATGAGAGAAAAGATGGGACTTTTTGTGAAATCACTTACCAAACCGTGAACCAATTTTACTTGGGAATCCAAAGTGATTAATTCAGACTTTCGGCTTATATTGCAAGTGAGATTACGCGAGAACCAAGTTTTATCAAAAGTCGAGAATGAGAGTAAGGAAAGAGAATCGTAAGTTAATTTCGAGATTAATTAAAAACGTGACTTTGAAAAGCAATTAAATTTAACTAAGTTGAGTTTGAGAGTTTGAGAGTTGAGAAAACGAGTTTAAGAGATTAAGAAAGTGAGTTTAAAAGAGTTTAGGGAAAAGAGTTTTAATACTAGAGTTTAAGTAACGTTAACACATAATTAAGATTAAGATTAAGATTAAGATTAAAGTTGCAAACCAAGTTGATTAAGTCACAAACGTCGAGAACTTCGGATTTAACGGGGAGTGTTCGGAAATGATCATAAACGAGCCATGGTGCCTAGGTAACAAGGAAAATCCAAGTACCAAGCACACCTCTAACACTAACTAAGCACTTCTATTTATACTAATAACTATTCTTGGTGACCAAGTTTTGTCAAAATGGAGCATCCATGGGTCATAGATCCGACCCATGGATAACCAAAACATCTTCGACCCATGTGGGTATCTTATCTCCGGCCCATAAAAGCAATCAGGTTCGGCCCATGTTGTAGTTTAATCTTCGGCCCATGTGGAAATAACGATCGGCCCATGTATACCACAAAACAAACGGCCCAAATCCGAGAGTTAAGCCCATCCGAAAGTTTAGACTTTCGGCCCAAAAGAAGATTACAAAATCGATCCATGTTTGTTTGTTTATCGGCCCGTACATATAATTACATCGAGCCCAAAAGAAGATTGGTTTTAGCAAAGGTCCAAAACATGTCACCATAAATCGGTCCAAAATGTCGAAGTCTTCCTTAACGCTTCGTGATCCGTCCAACAAGATCCAAAATCAAGACCTCGAACTTGACCGTATTTTCGTACCTACATAATAGAAATAAAATATACTTGTTTTTGTGTTTTTGTGATGGATTTTCGTAATTAAATACGAAACGTATCTAATATTTATTTTTGTTGCATTTAACTAACAATGACTATAAATAAAGCGATAAATGCGGGATTTTAGCTCAAAAGTAATGTGAAACATGGCTAAAATAGGGTTGATAAAATACCCTATCAACATACTACTACAATCATTAAGCATCATAATAACAAATTCAAGCATGCTCACGTATGAATATATTCACCATAACACGGGCCCTATGAAATTTTGAATATATCACACATAAGAATTCTTTTCATCATCACCACAAATTTTAACAATCTCAATTCCGTTGATCCTATACAACCACGAATTCGAACTGTTGCTTGTCCTCAAGCAACTTTATTAAGAAAAATTAAAATTTGAGCTATTTTATTTGTTGTAAATTTGTCGCAATTTCCCCATCTCTTAACATGTGTCTCAATCATCCTTTGATTCCTGTTATTCACACAACATGTATTGATAGCGCTTTGTAAAATGACATCTCTCAACTTACTCACAAAAAAAATGTCAATCCATAGGCTAGCCGCAAAATTTCTGTTTAATTAAAATCATAATGCAACTGGTATCGGGGGTGAGTGTTTGGCTTTTTTGTTTTGGTAAAACTGGTGCTTTTTACCAATTTTTCAAATTTTTTCGAATTTTGGCACAATTTTTCTGCCTTCTCTTTTTGGTGATTTTGAGATGAGACACATTGGTCCCTTCAGTGTCTTTGACACTTTCTTGATGTGAGGAAAAACAAATGCGAAGCTTTGCTTCTTTTTGCGTTGTTAAATCCTCTTTTCTTTTTGTGAGTGCGTCGCATTTTGCGAAGGGGTGTGTACTTTAAAATGATATGTTGTCGAATTTTTATATGAGTTACCATATCATTTCCCCTCCCTAAATTTTAGAAGGGTTCAATGTCCTCATTGGACAACCATCGATCAAGCGAAAAAATTGGCTTTTTTATTGTGTATGGTGTGGTTGCAAAAATAATTTTAACAAAAATTGGAAACAAAAAATTCGGGGGCTAGTTCTAGTGACATGAAATGTGCAGGTGAGAAAACTTTCCGTTTTACGCTGGCTATCAAACAAGCATGCGTCTAACAATCCTCAAAGCATGAAATTAACACACGATAAAGTCAAGCAAAAATTACTCCAAATTTGACAATCCAAAATCCCAAATGTAAGCGATGAAATTAAAGTGCAATTTATTAAAGTGCGCAAAATAAAAATGGATAGAGTCGTGAAATTGAACCCGTCCTACTCATGACGAGTAGGAGTACGCTCAACGGGTTCCCAAAGTAGATGGATGGGAAATGGTGGTAATGTCCTCGCGATCTCCGGGCGTTCTTTCATCAAAATCCCTCTCGTTACGTCGTCCTTCGCCTTCTCAAACTTCAGCCAACTTACTATCATGCCATCAATCCTTTTCAATCTCGCATCAATCGCATTTTCTCTCTCGCTCGTCTCACTTTCCTGCTAGTCGAGTTTTTTGGAAATCAACACTTGGTGTTCTTTAAGTGTTGTCCGCATCTCAATCTTAAGTGACTGAAACTTTGCTTCCAAAGAAGCAATTCCGTCACTATCAGATCTGTCCGAATCCGAATGCATACACATATTGTTACGCATCAGTCTATCCACATTTTGTTTTTCCATAACTAATTTTTCTTTTGAAAAAGTATCGGTGGATAGGATGGTAACATTAGCGTTTTTCATAAGTGCATGGATTATGGACGGATGACCCATTCGAGCGTTGCACCGGTCTACACCTCCACGTATATTGTTGGAGATTAGACGGCCAACATCAAATCGGTGTCCCTTAAGGATGCAATATAAAATTAAAATACGAACCATGCAAAGGCTAGTATCGTGAGTGGTTGGAGCGAGACTATGTCTTAAAAAGAAAAACCAGGCATTTGCCTCAGGTTTTAAACAATGCGTGCGAATAGTACGTGAATTTCCGGTAAATTCCCATTCGGATCCCTTATGGGCAATTGTTTCTAAAATGTCATCTAGATCCTCATTGGTTAGATTTTTGATCAACCGTTCCATCTCGATATGTTTAGGTGGGACAATACCCAAAAGGTTATTAATGGCCGTGGCCGAAAAATCAACCTCGGTTTGTCTAACAAGGATTTTTACGCCATCCGTGACGGACATTTCACTATAAAAATCCCTCACCCAGTCAATATTATATTGACTTGGTGGTTCACAAAAAATTTCCCAACCCAACTTTGTGATCAAATAACCAATGTGCGGGTGTGCAAGTAGTGCATTAACATGAAATCCTCGTGGTGCATTACGTGCTAAAGTTGGAAATTTAAGCATAGCTTCATGACATGAAAATAAATCGCAACGAGTGATATTTAAGTTTAAGGAGGTACCGACTTTTTGTTTCCCCTTGTCAAGACAACGAACTCCTTGAGAGTTCTCTGATTCCTTTTCTTCACTATCGCGACCCGTATCTTCTTCCGAAACAGCAAGCTCACCATCTTCTAGTTCCACCCAAACCTTTCGCTTTTTAATGGGTTGCATATTACCCATCGCACTCGATTTCACCCTTCGGCTATATTGGTGCGGGGTGGTATTTGGGTTAGGGTTAGGTATGTGTTTGGGTGAAATGGGGGTGGGTTTAAAGAGTGTAGAGGATGCCGTAGGTGATTCCAAAGTTGGGAGAGGTGGTGGTCGGCGATGGTCTTGAGGTACGACCGTGGATGCAACTGGTGGATAGTTTAGGTTGTTGACCACCGCTGGTCACACGGGGTTGAATGGTCGAAAAGAAGATGGTTGGTTCGGAAGTGGGTTTCCAAGTTGATTCAACACTATTGCAACGGTGATCTTGTGTTGGTGGGGGAGTCTCGGTGCGTATCGAGCATGTGTAAATCCTGGTGGAGGCCTGATATTTGGTTGAAAGAACAATGGTCGCGAATCAGGTTGGTAAAACATTGGTCGAGGACCATAGTTCAACAGGAACTTGTTTATAGCTAGATATGTCTGATCGAACCCAGCAGAAGGTCCTCTGATCATAGATGCCGATACATTTGATGGCGACGAGCTCAGATGAGGTTTTCGGTCCTCATGCTCGGCGTAAAAGGGGTTTGTGTAGACCCTTGTCGTGCGCAGGTGCGACGACGACGGAGAGGTGTAGGTTCGCCAGAGCAGACGTCGGTGGTGGAATCGGGGGTTTCCGATCGTCGGAGTTCATTTTTAAAATTCTCCGGTGGGTTGTTCTCGTTCTCTTCTTGCGATGTGGGTTCTCAGCTAAAAAGCGAGCTTCGCTTCTTGTTACTCTTTGAATTGCGGACGATAGTTTTAGGGTTTTCTACGTCTTCTTTTTAGCTCTCGCCATGGAAGGGAGAAGTGGGTTTTATATTTAGGAGATGAAAGGTTGGGGGAGAGAGATGGATGACGTAAGCGAGAGTGAGGTGATCTCTTGACAGAAGAAAATCGGCGGTGGTGGCAGTGAACAGTACCAAAGAAGAAGAAATATAGCAGTGTGTGTTTGTTTGTTCGCATGAAGAAGAGAAATATACCTGCATGCTATCCTTAATCGAGTACAACATTTAATGCTCTTAACAAGTACACTGCACAGTAACTAGATTAGATGAGATTTAGTTGGATTTGCAGTCTAAAAACCAATCTAGTTAAGAAATATCTGATAAGTTTTTATCTTCTAATTCTTTTCTCTTATTTTTCCTGTGGGCCGAGATTAAAATCAGATATTGGGCCAAAAATTTCTTGGCCCAGTGTAGCTTTTGAAATTAATTTAGAGACCCAACATAATTAAACGTAACTGGCCCAATTAATTATAAATCTGAATTAAACGTGGGTCTGACTGAAAATACTCTCCGAGGCCCAGTAGAAATTCAGATTCTCGTTATCGAGTTTCGATCATTTGGGTTGGTTACTTCCCTCGTTTTTAAGAATTTGGCCAAAGGCCGAAAATTTCTTATTTCTCTCCTAATTAGCATTTTTCTCTCTAAACTCTGCCTTTCCCCAAAATTTACATCTTTTTGTAAATTTCTCTCTTTATTTCTTTTTGAAAATAAATTTTCGTTTTTATTTTTATAACTACTATTTATATTTTTCTTGTTTTTGGAAATAAAATATGCGAATATATATATATATATATATATATATATATATATATATATATATATTTATTTATATATTTTTTTTCTTTTCGTATATTTACATTATCTATTTTTATTATATATACGTATTTTTAATTTATTTTATTCTAGGAAGTGGACAACCTCCACAGGCTGTTGTATCAGATTTTGAGGTTCAACAAATGGTTTTACTCGCTGTTCGTTTACCTTCAAAGTTGTTCCTTTTTCTGGATCAATCAATTCAATCACTCCGTAAGGATAAACTTTAGCAATCTGATATGGTCCTGTCCATCTAGAGTTTAATTTACCTGGAAATAACCTGAGTCTGGAGTTGAACAGTAGGACCTGTTGTCCTGTAAAGAACTCTTTTGGACTGATTTTCTTATCGTGCCATTTTTTTGTATTTTCTTTGTAAAGTTTGGCGTTTTCATAAGAAATATTCCTATGTTCTTCTAACTCACACAGTTGTAGAGCTCTTCTTTTTCCTGCCTCATCCAAATTCATGTTGAGTTCCTTTATGGCCCAATAGGCCTTATGTTCTAATTCTACAGGCAGGTGACATGCTTTCCTAAAAACGAGTTTATACGGGGACATTCCAATAGGGGTTTTGTAAGCGGTCCGGTAGGCCCACAAGGCATCATCCAGTTTGGATGCCCAGTCTTTTCTATGTGGCTTGAGTACCTTAGCTAAGATTCCTTTAATCTCTCTATTGGACAATTCAGCCAAACCAATGGTTTGAGGGTGATAAGCAGTAGCCACCCTGTGCTGAATGTTGTATTTGTCCAGGACTTCCTCTAATAGGTTGTTGATGAAATAGGTGCCCTCATCACTAATCAAGGCACGGGGTGTGCCAAATCTAGTGAAGATGTGTTTTTGGAGAAATTTGATGACGGTCTTAGCATCATTAGAGTGACAGGCCATAGCCTCCACCCATTTAGATACATAGTCAACAACTACCAGGATATAGGCACAGTTATTTGACAGTGGAAACGGTCCCATAAAGTCAATACCCCAAACGTCAAATAATTCTACTTCTAAAATTCCATTTAAAGGCATTTCGTTTCTCTGAGAAATATTTCCACATCTTTGACACTCATTACAACTTTTTGCAAAGTTGTAGGCATCATTATTTAGAGTAGGCCAATACAAACCTGATTGTAATACCTTTGCAGATGTTCTGCTTCCCCCAAAATGTCCTCCACATGGACCTGTATGACAATGATATAGGACAGATGCCACTTCCTCTTTAGGGATGCATCTTCTGATCACCTGATCTGCACAAATCTTAAATAAAAATGGATCATCCCAAAGAAACTTCTTGGAATCAAATATAAGTTTCTTTCTTTGATGTTTATTTAATTCTTTGGGAATGATCCCACAAGCTAAATAGTTAACAATATCTGCAAACCAAGGTGTTGCAGTATGTTGCACAGCTAAAATTCTTTCATCTGGAAAAACATCACTTATATCATTAGTGTGTTCAGTGTGTTCTTGTTTTTCCAGCCTTGACAAGTGGTCAGCCACTTGATTGTTTACACCCTTCCTGTCAATGATTTCTAAATCAAATTTTTGTAGTAACAAGACCCACCTTATTAGCCTTGGTTTTGCATCTTTTTTAGAAATAAGATATTTGATGGCTGCATGATCAGTATGCACAATGACTTTGGCACCCATCAAATACGATCTGAATTTTTCAAAAGCAAAAATGACTGCTAATAATTCTTTTTCAGTAGTGGTGTAATTGATTTGAGCTTCATTGAGAGTTTTACTAGCATAGTAAATAGAGTGAAAAACTTTATTTTTTCTTTGTCCTAGAACGGCTCCAACAACCCAGTCACTAGCATCACTCATTATTTCAAAAGGTAAAGACCAATCAGGAGTCACTATTATAGGAGCAGTGACCAATGCTTCTTTCAAGATTTTAAAAGTTTTTTTACAATTATCATCAAAATTGAAAGCATGGTCATGCTGTAATAGTGAACATAGAGGTTTGGATATTTTAGAAAAATCTTTGATAAACCTCCTGTAGAATCCTGCATGTCCTAAGAAACTTCTAATACCTTTTACATTGGTTGGTTCAGGTAATTTTGCAATTACTTCTAATTTAGCTTTATCAACCTCAATACCTCTGTTGGAAATGAGACGACCTAACACAATGCCCTCTTTAACCATAAAGTGTCATTTTTCCCAGTTCAAAACCAAATCTGTTTCTTCACATCTTTTAAGACTATTTTCTAGATTTTGTAAACATAGATCATATGATGTCCCATAAACTGAAAAATCATCCATGAAGATTTCCATGGACTGTTCAAGCATATCTGAGAAAATAGACATCATACATCTTTAGAAAGTGGCAGATGCATTACAAAGTCCAAACGGCATTCTTCTAAAGGCAAAAGTACCATAAGGGCATGTGAAAGTTGTTTTCTCCTGATCTTCAGGTGCAATGGCAATTTGATTGTAACCGGAATAACCATCTAAGAAACAATAAAACTCCTTACCTGTTAGTCTGTCTAACATCTGGTCAATGAAAGGCAATGGAAAATGGTCTTTCTGGGTAGCCTGGTTAACCTTCCTATAGTCCATACAGATTCTCCATCCTGACACTACTCTAGTAGGTATAAGTTCATTCTTCTCATTAGTTACCACAGTAACTCCACCCTTTTTGGGTACACACTGCACAGGACTGACACAAGTACTACTGGCAATAGGATAAATTATGCCAGCATCCAACCATTTTAAAATTTCCTTTTTAACAACCTCTTTCATCATAGGGTTGAGTCTCCTTTGAGGCTCGACAGAGGTAAAATCTTTGCTTTCTAAAATGATTTTATGTTGACAAATAGTAGGGCTTATGCCCTTCAAATTAGCAATGGTCCATCCTATGGCCTTGGTGTGTTGTTTCAACATGTTCACCAATTTTTCTTCCTGGTCAGATTCTAAGGATGATGAAATAATGACTGACAATTTCCCTGGATCTCCAAAAAATGCATATTTCAAATATGAGGGAAGTTGCTTTAATTCTAAGTCTGGAGCACATTCTAAGGAAGGCACACGAGTCTTCCTGTCCTTATTTTCTAAAACTTCAATAGCAGAGGTGACCTGTATGTCTTCTAAGTCATCAAACTCTGCTCTATCTTTTTCATTATCCGATTCTTCCATTTCCATTCCCTCCCCAAAATTTTGGTCTAGACACCAAGATTCAATCAAACTTAAGGTAAAACATTCCTCTTTCTCTTCAGGATACTTAAGGGAGTCCAACACATTAAAGGTCACTTGTTGGTCTTGAACTCTCATGGTGAGTTCACCCTTTTGGACATCTATCAGAGTTCTACCAGTGGCTAGGAAAGGTCTTCCTAAAATGATGGGAATATTCTTGTCAGCTTCAAAGTCTAAGATGATAAAATCTGCAGGGAAAATAAACTTATCAACCTGAACTAGGACATCCTCAATTTTACCTTTAGGCCAAGCTATGGACTTATCAGCTAATAAAAGAGATACAGTTGTGGGTCTAGCTTCACCTATGCCTAGGGTATTGAATACAGATAAAGGCATAAGATTTACACTGTGACAGTTCTTTGAATACACCGATAGACGTGTGCTAATCAAACCTCAACGCAAGTATACATCGAGATCTAATATCGTCTTTCAAGTAATAAATTGGTAAAATACCAGATATCGTTCCCACAGAGATTGGAGTAAAAGCGTCATAAAAGTTTAGTAAAAGAAATGGTTTCCAAGGATCAAGTCGAAGATTAATGATTTTCTGTTGGTGGTTGGAATTATCACATATTATATAACAATTAATAAAGGATAGCAAGGGTGTAAGATCTTGGGGTGAGATTTAAACAAAACTTCCAGCGGACCAATGCTGTGGCAATGCTACAGCATTGTGTCTTTCGATACTTAAGTTCACCATCTACTTTTCAGGTTGCCCTCTCGGGTTTTCTACCATTCACTATTGATCTAGCAGCCACTCGACCCATCTCTGGTGTCATGTGTCAGAACTATCGATAGCAAAAGGAGTCCTTCCAAGTATACGGATAAACAAATCTCTTTGTTAAAAATCACTCTCTCGAGCCGATTCCCATATCAGTTAAGTTGACATGTTCTAAGTGGGTCATCTCTGACTCGCACTCTACATTATTACCATCAAAACAGATGATCAACTTATCAGGCAAAATCAACCAGAAAGAACAGAGGTGACAAATCTCTTTGTCAATAGCTCTCTCAAGCTTACTTTCTTTGTCATTCGGATTGACGTGCATATCAATGGTTCATCTCTGATACCATGGCACTTTAACACTTTCAAAGTGATCAACCGTCCTGAAGTAACTTGATATTTTATAAAACTTAACATGAAATGGTGAACATCATTATTGAGAAACGATGCCCACTTTTCATTGTGTTTAAAACCTCACCCTTTAATCTCACACCCAAACTATTTAAATCTAGCTACTCATACTTGAATGTAAAAGACATGAAATATAAATTACATAAATGAAAGACATAAAGTAAAGACTTAAATGTAAATGACAAGAAAGTAAAATGTAAGTATTAAAAGACTATAAGTTAGTGCAGCAATGCTGTACCAATGCTGCAGCAACTCATAACTAATAATAAGAACATGAAGAACAAGATGAAGAACAAGATGAAGATTGCATAAAATTAAAGAGATTCTGGAATTCAGCTGTGAGAACTGAACTCCAAAGTTGTCTTTTAAAAACTAAAACATACTACTTCTATTTATACTAATACAAAAGAGGATGTCATACTAACTTTACTATTTAAGCACTATTCAATAAGTACACAATACTATAGTACCCATGCCTCCCATGTTGATCTTTCGAGAGCTGAACAAAAATTCACCAAGCATTTGTTTTAAGTCTTCTAGAAGTAGGCTGAGTCATACCCAAAAATCAGCACCAAAAAGTCTTCTAGAAGTGTTCTCTTCATTCCAATCATCAGCTTTTAATGTTGTAGCATTGGTCAGGGGGCTGCACTATATAAATAAACACAATAAGCCTTCTTAAAACAGCAAATGACAGGTAAATCATAGTCTTAGCTCCATTAAACAAAGGTTAAAAATAAGTAATAAAAATGACTCAAATGTTGGGGTAAAATAGAAAATCCTACTTAAAAAGATAAGAAAAAGATGCAATATGCATTAATAAATAATGCATATCACACTGGCACCTAAGTCACACAAAGCATGCCCTACTTCTTTACCTCCTATGGAACATGGGATGGTAAAGCTTCCAGGATCTTTCATCTTTTTAGGGATCTTATTAGAGAACAAAGCACTAAAACCTTCAGTCAGAGCTACAGTCTCATACTCATTTAATTTCTTCTTTTTACTTAAAATATCTTTTAAAAACTTTGCATAACTTGGCATTTGTTCAATGGCTTCAACCAAAGGTATGTTGATATGCAACTGTTTAAAAACATCTAAAAACTTTTTAAATTGCAGTTCATCTCTGTCATTCCTCATCCTTTGGGGATAAGGAGTATAAAGAGGAACTGTAGTAGGAGGTGTAGTCTTATGAAGAGTTGGTGCTGAAACTGGTGATGAGGTCTTGTCTATCTTAATTTCACCAGGAATTTTGGGACTGTCACCAGATTGTGACACATCCACAACAAGCTTGTCTGTGGTTGTTTGATCTTTCTTGGGATTTTCAGGAATTAAAAGTGGAATTGTTGGAATGGGAATGGTGTTACTAGGCCCAACAGTGTTTTCTGTCCCAATAGTTCCATTGGTCTTGACAGAGTCTAAAACTGTGTTTTTCTTTTCTGGCTCTGCTTGAGTTGTTTTTATTAAATCTTTTTGTATGTTTTCTGGTAAATCCCTACCACTCCTCAAAGTTACAACTTTTACATGCTCTTTTCCAATTTTCGGGGGTATTTCTGTATCACTAGGTAGAGAACCGGAAGGACGTTTTCTCATTTCTAAAGCCATTTGACCCACTTGGGTCTCCAGATTTTTAATTGATGCTTGAGTTTGGGACATAAATCCCTTCATCATTGCTTCCAATGAAGTGGATGATTCAGCATGGTGGTTTGACTTTTGTTGATAAGCATGTTGATTATTTTGAGAATTCGTGTGCTGGTTGTTTTGAGGTATTTGATAAAATTGCTGGGTTTGACCTTGCAATTTAGGTGGTGGTGGATTTAATGTTGGACTATGCCATGAAAAATTTGGATGGTTCCTCCACTCAGGGTTGTAAGTCTGAGAAAATGGCCCTCCTTTGTTATTGTTATTATTATAATAATAATAATTATTATTACTGTAAGATCCCACATTGGTTGGGGAGGGGAACAAAAGCTGCCTTATAAGAGGAACTAGATACCTCCCCTATCAGACGCGTTTTAAAACCGTGAGTCCGGGTGTGTGGACAAAGCGGACAATATCTGGTACGGTTGGCCTGGGACGTTACAGATGGTATCAGAGCCGGGAACCGGACTGGTGTGCCAGCGAGGACGCTGGGCTCCCAAGGGGGGTGGATTGTAAGATCCCACATTGGTTGGGGAGGGGAACAAAGGCTGCCTTATAAGAGGAACTTGATACCTCCCCTATCAGACGCGTTTTAAAACCGTGAGTCCGGGTGTGTGGACAAAGCGGACAATATCTGGTACGGTTGGCCTGGGATGTTACAATTACCTACATAGTTGATATGCTTAGGATTTCCGAGACAATGTTCAAAGTTGTGGCCATCACCACAGTATGTGCACTGGATAGACTGAACAGTAGCAGGAGGCATAATGGGGCTGACTGACACAGCATCAAGGTTTTTAATCAAAGATGCCATGTTATTCAGCTGAGTAGATATTAATGCATAAGCATCAGGATCTTGTGCTCCTATAGTTGTTTTTCTAAGTGGTAAAGCACGTGGATCAGCCCACTGACCATTGTTGTTAGAAATTCTTTCAAGAATATCATATCCCTCATTATAGGTACAAGAATTGAAAGCTCCGTTTGCAGTAGCGTCGAGCATTTGTTTTGTAGTAATATTTAAACCACTATAAAACGTCTCTAACTGAATGCAGTACGGAATGCCATGGTGAGGGCATTTTCTCAAAAGCTCCTTGTATCTATCCCATGCATCAGGAACTGCCTCATCGTCCATTTGTTTAAAAGTGCAAATTGCGTTTCTAGACTTAGCATTCCTCGTGGGTGGAAAATATTTTTTTATAAATTTTTCCGCCATTTGGGCCCATGTAACTATAGAATCTGGCTTCATTGAGTTATACCAAGATCGTGCACTATCTCTGAAAGAGTATGGAAACAGTTTTAATTTTAGTGCATCATCTTCTACACCAGGAAGCTTAAAAGAGTGTAATTTCCATAAAAGGCCTTAAATGAGAATGAGGATCTTCAGATGCCAAACCAGCGTACTGGCCGTTAGTTTGAAGCATATTAAACATTATCGGTTTTAATTCAAAGTGGCGGGCTTGTAAAGTTGGTTTAAGAATTCCTGAATGTAACTGAGTTAAAACAGGAACAGCGTAAGACATAATACCACCATCCTTTGAATTAGCTAACCGAAAAATGTTTTGTTCCTAATCGTCAAGATTATTTATAAATGGCGGGTTTTCAAGATTTTCTTCATTAATAATAGGTCGCCCATTAGGTCCAAACTGGGGACCATCCTCATGGTCTGACGAAGAATCACTTTCAGACATTTCTAAAGAATTTAAGACTCGATTAGCTCTTTGAATTCTTCTTCGTTGTTTAAAAGTTCTTTCAATGTCAGGATCAAGTTGGAAAATATCATCGTGTGGCAACCTTGGCATGCACTATAATTAAAATAAATATATTTTTTTTCTTTTCTCAAAATTGTGGTAGAAAAACTTGCTTTTTAAAAAATTTACTTATATAAAAGAAATATTTCTACGGCGCCAAAAACTTGTTCGCTCTGTGTACTACCCCTGTAAAAAAATGTTGTATTATTAGTATCGAGAGAGTAATATTAAACCAGAGTGTGCTATCAGCAATATCAGTCAGAAATAAACCATGACGCAAATATACATCTCAGTCTATTATCGTCTTCTAACAAGTAATAATGGTACAAAAGTACCGAATATCGATCCCACAGGGAAGCGTGGAAAAGTTTCTCTTTAAAGGTCCAATTATTTAAAAGCAGGTTTCAGATGGCGAATGCGAAGGTAATCTTTGTTTGAGGTTGGTGATTAACAACTAATGAGAAATTAACAATTATAAGAGGAAGAACAGGGTATAAAGGTCCATTGGGATTAGATTAATAATTAGATATCGAGATGAGACAGTATTCTTCAGTTATCTCAAGTGTCGAATATTTCATGATACAACGTACCAGTTGTCAGTTGGTCAATTGTGATCCACCATAAAATATAATATTTGATTTAAATAACGTCAGACAATCATACCATACGATACACCTTTTTATCTTTTTATTAGTCTTGGTCCCAATTTCTCTTTATACCCCGAACTAAGGCGATTAGCCCATCATCGTTCAGATTCCAATTATAAAAGATTTACAAATTTTAAAACAAATAATGAAAATGGACAATGCGTTAATTAAATGGAACGTACTTGAGTGAAACGTTGTGACTTGTTGCACAAGTTATCTAAGCTTTGAGAAAAGTTACTAAGTCATTTAGGGAAAGAGTTTGAAAGCATTTAAGATTAATTACTACAAAGTTGATGAGAGAGTTAAGCATTGGTTTTAAAAGTAGAGTTTGCGTGTTTGTTAACGGACTAATTATAGAGGCTAAAATTAACGTGCATTCGAGATGAGAGAAAAGATTGGACTTTTTGTGAAATCACTTACGAAACCGTGAACCAATTTTACTTGGGAATCCAAAGTGATTAATTCAAACTTTCGGCTTATATTGCAAGTGAGATTACGCGAGAACCAAGTTTTATCAAAAGTCGAGAATGAGAGTAAGGAAAGAGAATCGTAAGTTAAATTCTAGATTAATTAAAAACGTGACTTTGAAAAGCAATTAAATTTAACTAAGTTGAGTTTAAGAGTTTGAGAGTTGAGAAAACGAGTTTAAGAGTTTGAGAGTTGAGAAAACGAGTTTAAGAGATTAAGAAAGTGAGTTTAAAAGAGTTTAGGGAAAAGAGTTTTAATACTAAAGTTTAAGTAACGTTAACATGTAATTAAGATTAAGATTAAGATTAAAGTTGCAAACCAAGTTGATTAAGTCACAAACGTAGAGAACTTCGGATTTAACGGGGAGTGTTCGAAAATGATCATAAACGAGCCATGGTGCCTAGGTAACAAGGAAAATCCAAGTACCAAGCACACCTCTAACACTAACTAAGCACTTCTATTTATAATAATAACTATTCTTGGTGACCAAGTTTTGTCAAAATGGAGCATCCATGGGTCATAGATCCGACCCATGGATAACCAAAACATCTTCGGGCCATGTGGGTGTCTTATCTCCGGCCCATAAAAGCAATCAGGTTCGGCCCATGTTGTAGTTTAATCTTCGGCCCATGTGGAAATAACGATCGGCCCATGTATACCACAAAACAAACGGCCCAAATCCGAGAGTTAAGCCCATCCGAAAGTTTAGACTTTCGGCCCAAAAGAAGATTACAAAATCGATCCATGTTTGTTTGTTTATCGGCCCATACATATAATTACATCGAGCCCAAAAGAATATTGGTTTTAGCAAAGGTCCAAAACATGTCACCATAAATCGGTCCAAAATGTCGAAGTCTTCCTTAACGCTTCGTGATCCGTCCAACAAGATCCAAAATCAAGACCTCGAACTTGACCGTATTTTCGTACCTACAAAATAGAAATAAAATATATTTGTTTTTGTGTTTTTGTGATGGATTTTCGTAATTAAATACGAAACGTATCTAATATTTATTTTTGTTGCATTTAACTAACAATGACTATAAATAAAGCGATAAATGCGGGATTTTAGCTCAAAAGTAATGTGAAACATGGCTAAAATAAGGTTAATAAAATACCCTATCAACATACTACTACAATCATTAAGCATCATAATAACAAATTCAAGCATGCTCACGTATGAATATATTCACCATAACACGGGCCCTATGAAATTTTGAATATATCACACATAAGAATTCTTTTCATCATCACCACAAATTTTAACAATCTCAATTCCGTTGATCCTATACTCTCCCCACCTATGGTTCCTACCCATTGTCATGGAATTTCATAAGGGCAATTCAGTTTAAGTCTAGGTATGCTAAGGTCAACACCTAGTTCACTTAAACCAATGCTCTGATACCAACTTGTAACACCCTAAAAATAGGGATAAACAAAAACTTTCATAATAGGAAAGAGCGGTATAATATAAATGAGCCATCCCAAAAAAGAGGAATATCAAGTACATTGGTAAAGTTACAATTGTGCACAAAAGATAGATTATAACAACCAACTAATCTAGTTCCTAAAAGGAGGTAAGATTACAAAAGGGGTTGTCACATCTATTCGTATAAATATTCTATGGTTTGCGACCAAAAGTATCCCCACGGCTCACTCGCTCCGTCTACTCTTTCTTGGAAATGGCTCCACTAGAACCTGAGATTCAAGTCAACATTCAAACAAGTGTCAAAACAAGGCTTGGTGAGTAATTCCAATTAAGCACATAATAGTAATAATATGTTTGAATAAGATTCACCATAGAGTTTTCCAAAATTATTTTTGAAGTCAATGGGGGAGACCCATAACACCAAGAAGTTCCACCCAAAGAGTCGAGATACCTTAGTGCCATCCGCATAAAGCGACACCAAAGGCACGGTACATCGGGGATACAACAAAGGCATTGCCCCATGGTGGCGAGGGTCTAGGCACATACCCGAAATGTGGTGCCCAAGACTATGTCCTCGTAGTGAACACTTAACTTGATTCATTCAAAGCCCAAATAGCCATAAATAATGTCCATATGCCCAAATCAATGCAAGACCTTCCAATTCGTGGTGCATAATTCACCATCTAGTAACACATGTATCATATATATATATATATATATATATATATATATATATATAGGGGTGGTATTTTTTACAAACCAGTGTATTTGTACAAACCATACCTACCTTCATGATTTTGTAAATTTGGCTTCATGAATATATCATTTGGCATTTTTAACTAATTTTTTTTACAAAAATAAGGGTATTTTAGAGCTCCACCGAAAAAAATTAGTTAAAAATGCCAAATGATATATTCATGAAGCCAAATTATATATTCATGAAGCCAAAATATATATAAATATATTCATGAAGCCAAATTTACAAAATCATGAAGGTAGGTATGGTTTGTACGAGTTTGTACAAATACACTGGTTTGCAAAAGATACCCAGCCTATATATATATATATATATATATATATATATGCATAAATCATGTAAGGTCATATGTACTCAATGAGCCACATTGTAACACCTCGAATTCCCATTATATTATTTTAATATATATGGGGTCGATTTGTAATTTAGTCTAAGTTGTGGACTAATTGTAAATGTAAACTTCAGGGTCGAATTTGCGTTTTGATCAAAGTTTAAAGTTAATATTAAAATTAACTTGAGGGGCTGTTTAGTCATTCTTTAAAAGTTGAGTTACTTAAGGGTTGGGTATGCTGAATTGAGATATTATCTCAATTCTTTTGTTGAAGTCGGCTCAGAGTAAATACAGAGAAAGAAAGAAGAAGAGAAAGAGAAGAGAGGAATTGAACTGTGGTTCTTGTGGTAAGGGTTCTGAAATCTTCTTCTTTAATCTCTTATTCAGTTTGGTAACATCAGTTGAATCTTCTTTCCATTGATTGTTGAATCAGAGAAGAAAGGTTTTGGTTACTGGGTTAAAACTTCTGTACAAGTGAGTTCATCTCCTCATTTAGAACATTAAAGTTGAAATTGAATCAGATTTTGTGTATAAACTGTCTGAATGCATTGGTATAATTGTTTAGAAATGGAATCAATCAATAAGTTGTATTTTAGATGAGCTTTTGAGGTAAATTTGACGTGAACCACTGATCCAGTATCGAAGTTCCGGTATAGGATCCGGAATTCGTGGGTTCCGGAAACTGGGTTTTGGATTCGAAATGTGGTGGGTTCCGGAATTTGGTTCGGTTCCGGTATGGACCAATTCCGGAATTGAGTCCGGATCCGGTATTGTGATAATTCCGGAAGTGGGTATCGATTCCGGAAATAGGAATTCCGGAAGTGGGTATTGATTTCCGGAAATAGGAATTCCGGAAGTGGGTTTTGGGATTTAGGATCCGGTATTGGAAATGATTTCCGGAAAATGGGCTTTGGACCCGGTATTAAACGAGTTCCGGGATTGATTCGGATTTGGTAGGATCCGGAATTAATCCGATCCGGAATGGGTTTGGTGTAGGTGGGGATCCGGATTGGGATCCGGTTACTTTGGAATTTAATTAGAGATCGGGTTTTTATGTTAGTGGGTTTCGGTCTCGGATAAGTTTCGAACTGTGAGTTCGAAATACTTTTCCAAATATAGTTTCCGGAGAGGGAACGATTGAGGATAAGGATACGTTAGGTTATCTAAAATCCTTAGAATTGAGAATGTGTTACGAGACGTAGCGTAATATGTTGATACGTATATACGTTAGTAAGTGTAATGGATCCATAGGCACTAGTAGTATGTAATCACGTGGAATAGACCGGCCTCTTAATGATAATTCTCGTTGATTTGAGAAATGCGGAATAGACCGGGTACTGAATGGTAATTCCCATTTTGTATTGTGATTGGATAAACGTGGAATAGGCGGGGCGCTAATCGTAATTCCCGTTGATTGAAATGCGGAATAGGCCGAGCTCTAAATGGTAATTCCCATTTCGTTTTATGATGTGAAATCGTGGAATAGGCGGGGCGCTAATCGTAATTCCCGATTTCTATTGGAAGGTAAGGGATAGGCCGGGCGCTGAATGGTAATTCCTACTTCCACTTCAAGAAATAGGCATGGCGCTAATTGTAATTTCTTGACATGAGTAACAAGGAATATACATAAAGTAATTTGTATTTCCCGTTGACCTATAATGTGGAATAGGCATAAAGTAAATTGTAATTCCCATTTCGACAGGTGATGAGTAACGTGGAATATACATAAAGTAATTTGTATTTCCCGTTGACCTATAATGTGGAATAGGCATAAAGTAAATTATAATTCCCATTTCGAAAGGTGATAAGAAATGATTGAATAGGCAAAGTAGAATTGCTATTCATGTTGAATGATTGAATAGGCAAAGTAGAATTGCTATTCATGTTGAATGATTGAATAGGCAAAGTAGAATTGCTATTCATGTTGAATGATTGAATAAGCAAAGTAGAATTGTTATTCATGTAGAAATGATTGAATAGGAAAAATAGAATTGCTATTCATGTTGAATGAATGAATATGCAAAGTAGAATTGTTATTCATCTTGAAATAATGGAATAAGCAAAGTATAATTGCTATTCATATTGACTGTAGTGAATAGGCAAAGTATAGTTGCTATTCGTAATTGAGATGTGAAAACGTGAATTAGACAAAGTGTAAGTGTTGTTTTGCGTTTGCTTTAGGTGGATTAGAAATAGGCAATATATAAGTGCTATTTCTGCTTCCATTCTAAGAAAAAGGTATGGCGATTGATTGTAAATCCTTAGGCTTGATCGATAAACTAGAATCCATGATGATTCGTAGTAGGCTTACGAATACGATGATATGACTTTCTGAATGTTAGTCATATTCATGGGATCGGGTATGTTCCTGTCATATTGAGACGAGTACGAGTACGGTAAGAATGGTGGTAAACCAGGTTTGTTTATATGCTTTGAATATCTGAGTTTCAAGGTTGTTAATGTTTTAATTTGAATTGGATGTTCTCACTAGGCGTAAGCCTAATCGTTCAAATTCAATTTTCTTACCAGGTACGAGTTCAGGGAAGTAATGGGATGTGGGACGAGTGCTTTTGATATTCAACTTTTGATGATAAGCGGTGAAGTTAGACGATGCGAGGAGGCTTTTGATGATTTGCTTAGATAACCAAGTTAAGCTAATTATAGTTGACATGATTAGATTAATAGGTTATTTAGAGAATTCGATTTGTGTATAAAGGAACCCTCATAGTTAACTCTATGCTTATATAAATAAAGGTTTGGATGATTTTTTGATTTACCTTGTATAATTTAAAGGTTTAAATTGGCCCTGATTTTTAGGGTGTTACAATATGGTATCAGAGATGTAGTTTAAGTGAATTAGGTATGATTGTGAGATACCTAGACTTAAGCTGAGATGAATTAAGATATGATTTATGAGATATGGGTAGAAGCACTAAGGTCTTAAAAGTCGACGGAAATACGGGAGTTAAGAATTGTAATGATGGTAACAAGGATTCTTATGTATAGTATGTTCATAATTCCAACTAGCTACTGTTATTATGAATATATTGTTATGTAAGCATATTTGTTTCTATTTGTTTTGGCAATTGGAGGTGATCTTGTTTTGATGATGCTGTTGCACATAAAAGAATTTTAAGTACAACACGACTAATTGTGCCACTCAGTTAGCTCGATGAGCCCTCCAGATGAGCATCTCTGGGGTGATATGTGTATGCTTGACGATGAATCGGTAACAAGTAGCAGATAAGGTGGACAGTCGGATCCAGTATTGATCTACTAGTCTTCAGTAGAGGTTGTGACCCAACCCGATTATGGACTAGTTTGTCTCCTGGTAATCACGTTTTAGAGATAAGTACTAAGGAATTTCGATTTTAAATTTCGATCAAGGAATAGAGGCTGAATGAGTAGAGCTTTGTCTAATAACCAAAGGAGACCAATAGAATTTTATGTTGTTTCCAAGTTGGGGAGCGAGAAATGGTAAAGGTATCACCGTGGAAACATCATAGAAGTGATAAGGAGGCTTGGGAAGCTAAAGAGGATATGAAGAACAAATATCCTCATCTTTTTATCTAGATTCGATTTCGGGGACGAAATCATTCTCAAGTTGGGGAGATTTGTAACACCTCGAATTCCCATTATATTATTTTAATATATATGGGGTCGATTTGTAATTTAGTCTAAGTTGTGGACTAATTGTAAATGTAAACTTCAGGGTCGAATTTGCTTTTTGATCAAAGTTTAAAGTTAATATTGAAAATTAACTTGAGGGGTTGTTTAGTCATTCTTTGAAAGTTGAGTTACTTAAGGGTTGGGTATGCTGAATTGAGATATTATCTCAATTCTTTTGTTGAAGTCGGCTCAGAGTAAATACAGAGAAAGAAAGAAGAAGAGAAAGAGAAGAGAAGAATTGAACTGTGGTTCTTGTGGTAAGGGTTCTGAAATCTTCTTCTTTAATCTCTTATTCAGTTTGGTAACATCAGTTGAATCTTCTTTCCATAGATTGTTGAATCAGAGAAGAAAGGTTTTGGTTGCTGGGTTAAAACTTCTGTACAGGTGAGTTCATCTCTTCATTTAGAACATTAAAGTTGAAATTGAATCAGATTTTGTGTATAAACTGTCTGAATGCATTGGTATAATTGTTTAGAAATGGAATCGATCAATAAGCTGTATTTTAGATGAGCTTTTGAGGTAAATTTGACGTGAACCGTTGATCCAGTATCGAAGTTCCGGTATAGGATCCGGAATTAGTGGGTTCCGAAAACTGGGTTTTGGATTCGGAATGTGGTGGGTTCCGGAATTTGGTTCGGTTCCGGTATGGACCAATTCCGGAATTGAGTCCGGATCCGGTATTGTGATAATTCCGGAAGTGGGTATCGATTCCGGAAGTGGGTATTGATTTCCGGAAATAGGAATTCCGGAAGTGGGCATTGGTTCCGGAAAAGGGTTTCGGTTCCGTAAATGGGCGATTCCGGAAGTGGGTTTTGGGGTTTAGGATCCGGTATTGGAAATGATTTCCGGAAAATAGGCTTTGGACCCGGTATTAAACGAGTTCCGGGATTGATTTGGTAGGATCTGGAATTAATCCGATCTGGAATGGGTTTGGTGTAGGTGGGGATCCGGAATGGGATCCGTTTACTTTGGAATTTAACTAGAGATCGGGTTTTTATGTTAGTGGGTTTCGGTCTCGGATAAGTTTCGAACCGTGAGTTCGAAATATTTTTCCAAATATAGTTTCTGGAGAGGGAACGATTGAGGATAAGGATACGTTAGGTTATCTAAAATCCTTAGAATTGAGAATGTGTTACGAGACGTAGCGTAATATGTTGATACATATATACGTTAGTAAGTGTAATGGATCCATAGGCACTAGTAGTATGTAATCACGTGGAATAGACCGGGCTCTTAATGGTAATTCCCGTTGATTTGAGAAATGCGGAATAGACCGGGCACTGAATGGTAATTCCCATTTTGTATTGTGATTGGATAAACGTGGAATAGGCGGGGCGCTAATCGTAATTCCCGTTGATTGAAATGGGGAATAGGGCGGGCTCTAAATGGTAATTCCCATTTCGTTTTATGATGTGAAATCGTGGAATAGGCGGGGCGCTAATCGTAATTCCCGATTTCTATTGGAAGGTAAGGGTTAGGCCGGGCGCTGAATGGTAATTCCTACTTCCACTTCAAGAAATAGGCATGGCGCTAATTGTAATTTCTTGACATGAGTAACGTGGAATATACATAAAGTAATTTGCATTTCCCGTTGACCTATAATGTATAATAGGCATAAAGTAAATTGTAATTCCCATTTCGACAGGTGATGAGTAACGTGGAATATACATAAAGTAATTTGTATTTTCCGTTGACCTATAATGTGGAATAGGCATAAAGTAAATTGTAATTCCCATTTCGAAAGGTGATAAGAAATGATTGAATAGACAAAGTAGAATTGCTATTCATGTTGAATGATTGAATAGGCAAAGTAGAATTGCTATTCATGTTGAATGATTGAATAGGCAAAGTAGAATTGTTATTCATGTAGAAATGATTGAATAGGCAAAATAGAATTGCTATTCATGTTGAATGAATGAATATGCAAAGTAGAATTGCTATTCATGTTGAAATAATGGAATATGCAAAGTATAATTGCTATTCATATTGACTGTAGTGAATAGGCAAAGTATAGTTGCTATTCGTAATTGAGATGTGAAAACGTGAATTAGACAAAGTGTAAGTGTTGTTTTGCGTTTGCTTTAGGTGGATTAGAAATAGGCAATATATAAGTGCTATTTCTGCTTCCATTCTAAGAAAAAGGTATGGCGATTGATTGTAAGTCCTTAGGCTTGATCGATAAACTAGAATCCATGATGATTCGTAGTAGGCTTACGAATACGATAATATGACTTTCTGAATGTTTGTCATATTCATGGGATCGGGTATGTTCCCGTCATATTGAGACGAGTACGAGTACGGTAAGAATGGTGGTAAACCAGCTTTGTTTATATGCTTTGAATATCTGAGTTTCAAGGCTGTTAATGTTTTAATTTGAATTGGATGTTCTCACTAGGCGTAAGCCTAATCATTTAAATTCAATTTTCTTACCAGGTACGAGTTCAGGGAAGTAATGGCATGTGAGACGAGTGCTTTTGGTATTCAACTTTTGATGATAAGCGGAGAACTTAGACGATGCGAGGCTTTTGATGAATTGCTTAGATAACCAAGTTAATCTAATTGTAGTTGACAAGATTAGATTAATAGGTTATTTAGAGAATTCGATTTGTGTATAAAGGAACCCTCATAGTTAACTCTTTGCTTATATAAATAAAGGTTTGGATGATTTTCTGATTTACCTTGTATAATTTAAAGGTTTAAATTGGCCCTGATTTTTAGGGTGTTACACACATGGCTAAATAGCTTAATCATTAGGACATGCTTGGTACCAATAAAGTAACTTGTAGCTTTTGAGCATGAAACCCCAACTTACCAAGACCATACATGATGGCATCAACACATAGAGTCTAATAATACTTCCATAACCCAAGAACACTCTCATTAAGCCAACTACTCACACTCCCCAAAATTAGGGTTTTCAACAAGATGATGAGATAAGCAAGAAAACAAGTAAATAATCATGGATCTAGAGTAAGGAGGGTTAGAACACTCACTATCTAGGTTTTTAGACCACAGCCTATAAAATGGATGAAACCCTAGCTTTGGAGGAAATGCATGTGAGACGTGGAGTTGTAGGTGACAAATCTCTTGGAGGAATCTTCAATAAATGCACTCAATAGATCCAAGATGAACAATAAATGTAGCTCTAATCTTGTGGGGGATTGAATGAAGAGAGAGAGTGGATTGAGGGTGAAAACCGCACCTTAAAGGAGAGAAAACGATTTGGGAGCATTTTGGTAAAGTGAGTGAGAGAAAGATGGAAAAAGGAGAGAAAGGTGTGAAATTCGTCAGACCGATCGTGGACGGACTGTCCGCCAAGTGCTCATGCGGACGTCCGGCCCTCCTTTGGCCAGAATTCCCCCCAAAACTCTTGTTGCTTCCGCGGATGACCCGCGGACGTCCACTAAGCCACGGACGTCCGGCCTTAGGCCATGCGGACGTCCGCAATACCCAATTTTCCATATTTCCTAATTTTCAGTTTTGGACCACACTAATACCAAATATCCATTTAAAAAAGCATGTAGCAAGTATTTTCACATAGGTTTGATATCTAATTTAAACAAAGGTTTAAAAGGGTCAAAACGATGTTAGCATTTAGATTACCTACCAAATAAAAATCCATGGTGTTACAAGCTATTGGAGCAAATTTATGACTCAAAATCCTCATATTCTCCATTTTCTCTAAAATGGAGAAGTTGTTGGAGATGCTCTTAAATTTTTTATGTTTTTTATAAATAATTATTACAAAAGAGAATATATTTGTATTATTACATTACTACTAATAATAATAATTTGAAACTAAATGTTTAAGACGATAAATAATATTTTACAAAATTGTATAAAATATTTTAATAATATAATTAATGATGTAATATAAAAATAGAAATTATTGGAGTTGAATGTAGTTATTATTTTACAAATTTGAATTTTGATTCTCTATTTTAATAAATTTTAGAGAAACTGTTGAAGATGCTATAATAACAGTATAATTTATAATTAATTAGAGGATTGGGATCTATGCAGAACCATGGAAACAAGTAGAGTCGTATAACATGAAAACATGAATGAAGAAAGTATATAAATATGACTATATCTGGTGGTAGATCCAGAAATATAGGTGACTAAGAGTACATCTAGGGGTTTCAAAAAAATCCACAACTGTAAACCTTTTCGAACCGAATGAAATTCAAGTTATTTGATTTTTAAATTAAATGTTCCGTTTAGTCGAGTAAAAATACCTTATTCGGTTCAATTATTTTTGTTCACTAATTTAATTCAATCAAATAACAAATTAATGGATAGAATGAGAAAAGGGAACCGAAAACTATGAATGAAACCACTTCAAATTGGGAAACTTGATTTAAAAAAAGTCCAAGATATCGCAACTTAGAGCATCTTCAACAACTTCTCTAAAATTTCTTTAAATTGGAGAATCAAAAATCAAAATCTCAACAAAAAAAATGCATTCATCTCCAACAGATTTCCCATTTTGAAGAACAATATGATTATAATATTAAAATATTATATTCATCTATTAAAATATTAATTCTTTCTATAAATACTATTTTCAAAGATTTCTATTGTTGCTCTCAATTAGTAATCATTTTTGGGTTAACTCCATATTCGGAGAAAAACTCCTCTCTCATACTTTCTCCATTTTAAAGATAGTTTTGGGGAAACTGTTGTAGCAAAAAAACAACCCAAAATCTCCATATTCTCTATTTTCTCCAAAATAGGGAAACTGTTGAAAATGCTCTTAGAATTTGACCGGCACTTTCCACTGATATAAACCCGCCTATGTGGATATATATGTAGAAGATGTAGAATGATTCACCTTGATTTGGTGATTGTGAATAATTGATTTATATAATAGTTACAAAGAGATAAGAATGGAAAATACAACAAATTAGCCTATGTACATGGCAACTAAATTAGAGATATATAAATCCCTTAATTTATGCTAAATTGGCACGTGAAGTGCTATCCCCCCCCCCCCCTCTTCAAGCGAGACATTGGGTTGGGACCAACTCGAAGCTTTGATCGAAAAATTGAAATAAGGGGCGAGCCAAACTTTTAGTGAAAATATCTTCCACTTGAAGGTTCGAAGAGATGAATTGAGTAGAGACTTTTCTTGAAGCAACCAATTCTCGAACAAAGTGATAGTCTATGTCGATGTGTTTAGCTCGTTTGTGGGAAATGGGATTTTGAGAAAGAAAAATAGCACTTTTATCATCACATAGTAGGCGAGGACGATCGGGAGGAAGAGAGTGCAATTCACGAAGTAGGTGGGTAACCCAAACAAGCTCAGCTGCAGCATTAGCTAATGCACGATATTCAGATTCACAGCTAGAACGAGCAACCGTTGGTTGCTTTTTTAGCACTCCAAGAAATAAGATTTCCACCTAGGAAAATAGATTATCCGTAGGTAGAACGGCGTGTTTCAATACATCGAGCCCAATCGGCGTCAGAATACCCCAAAAGAGAAGTGCCACCGGTGCGAGTAAATGACAACCCATAATCCATAGTGCCTTTTACGTATCGCAAAATCCGTTTCACAGCCTGAAAATGCTCGTATGTAGGATCCTGTAGAAATTGACTTACAAGATTCACGGAAAAGGATAGATCAAGTCTAGTGATGGTAAGATATTGTAAAGCACCGACTAATGAACGATAAAGTGTTGGATCATCAAACGAGGAACCGTTGGAAACCAAAGTTTGTCCCGCGGCAAGTGGAGTAGAAATCGGCTTTGACTCGAGTAGTTTAGCTCGAGTGAGAATGTCACGAGCGCATTTTGCTTGGCTTAAGAAGACTCCGTCGTTTGTATAGGTGACTTCAAGTCCAAGAAAATAATTAAGACGACCAAGGTCTTTAATTGCAAATTCCTTGTTTAGACGAGTGATGAAGTTCCGAATAAGAGTCGGATATATACAAATTCAATTAAAAATAATAAAATAATTGTTTATTTGTATAGTTTATTTTGTTTTAATTAATGTTATACTCCATCTATTATATATATATATATATATTAAATGTCGTAATACCATCTTCTAATGACATTCGTTGGATCATATTTGTCTAGCAGTTATGATAAGTTTTTCACTTATTCTCAAGTTTAAAGTTCTGCATGAATCTTTACCACATATACATACATACATACATACATACATACATACATACATACATACATACAGAATTGAGTTCAAACAAGAAATGGTTAAATAAGAGAACTCGTATATAGTCAAATCACATATGATTGCAACGTGATTTTGGCTGCAACCGAGGACATGGGTTAAGTCGTCCGCACACCCTTGCATTTATCGTTTTCCTTAGTCACAAGTGATTTCAATGTAAGTTCATATGCAATTTAGTCGTTCTCGTGTTTTCTTTATAGTAGACAAATACTCACTCTTTTTCTGTTAAGAAACACAAATTAGAAAGTTATCGGTAACTTTCTAATTAGAAAGTTCATATGCAATTCGATGAAAGTGTATCGGTCTTCATGCTCTTTAAAAGAGGGCGGGGTTTCTTAAGCCCGGTTGGCATATTATTGTATGAAAAAAGTTGACTACCTATTTCCCTTAGTCAATTTTTTGTAGATTGTCTTATTTTCTAGTTCATATCAATCCCACACTTGGATCAAGGCTTTAGAGAATTATTACCAAGCTAAAGAAAAAGACATAACAACTAGTAAACTATTAGGGGTTGTAATTATATTTTCGGTCCCTCTAGTTTTTAGGTTATCATTTTATATAGGTGAGGTTTTTAAAGTTATGTTGCATGTTTTTACTGTTTTTGTCACACTTTTTACAAAATAAATTTATTTTTTGGCTAATTTTTTGTCCCTGTCTTTGGTCTAACACAACTTAGGTCTCTTTTGTTTGTTAAATTACAACTTCGGTCCCTTATTTTACTAAATTACAACGTACATAAAGTAGATAAAATCATGTTATATATTAAAACAAGAGCACTAAACATACAATCAAGGGAAATCAATGTTCAGATCGACGGTATCATATGTTATAGTTTCACGTGGTTCAAGCTCCGACGGGCCCGTAGTGTTACTTAGTTGACTGCTTGTGCGTCTACTCCTTGGCACAGTTGAAGGGGCGGGACTTGGACACTCTCCACGAGTATGTCCTACGCATTGGCACCGGATACAGTTCCGCTGTATCGGGCTTCACCACGTGATGGACGTCGATCGTTCTTTTTTGGTCTCCCGGCTCTGTTCTTATCGTTTAACGGTGGATAGCATGGCGGAAGGGGGTCGGGTGGAGACACCCATGATTCAGAGGGTCCAGCTGGATTTATTACCTCTACGTATGTTGCCCGGTAAGTTTCGGACGTGAAGAAACTTACAGCCAAGTCGCTGCAATCTCTACGTCCCATATATCTTGCCGCAGCGATGGCATGACCGCACGGTAACCCAGATTTTTGCCATTGCAAACATGAACAAACATGGTCGGTCATATGTACAATCGTGTCAAGTTGGTTATCCCGAACCTGGTACCTCCCATACCTGATTTCGCATACAATCCATGTCGACGCGCGACACGCCCTGAGGAGAACTATCTCCTCCGCCCCTGGTGTGAGTCTATTTTGCAGCTCAACTACTTTTCGGCGTCGAATTTGGTACCACTCTTGTTGAAAGCTCCGAAAGTACTCCATAAGAGTAACAATCAGACATCTACGCGCATAACGGGAGAGTGCATTCACCGACTCTGCACTATTGGAGGTCAGAATGTCATACCGTTGTGCAGGAAAATGGACCGCGGACCACCTCTCCGGTCCAACATCGTCCATAACTTTGGCTGCGCTCGATGCACTAACTCGTAGAAGATTCATGTACCGGTCAAACTCCCGAGCTGTATATGCTCTGCATGCCTTCCAGTAGACATCCTTGTAGGTGGTAATACGTTTGTCCTTGGTTTTGGAGTTTATCTCCAAATGTCGACAACATAAGGCGTGAGGGGCGTTTGGGTAAATGGCAGAGATTGCGGCGCTTATGTAAGGAGCCATGTCGGACATAAACACCAACCCTTGCGGGTCTCCGATAGCTTGTCTCAACATGGCCAGAAACCAAGTCCACTCATCCCCGGTTTCGGACTTGCCTACTTCGAAAGCTACTAGAACGATGGAGTTATTTCCGTCCATGGCAACCACTAGGAACATCATACCTAAGTAGGGGCCCTTTAAATGGGCAGCGTCTATTACCAGGACACGACGCAGATTTCTCATAAATGTGCGGATCTGCAAAAACGTAGGTGGATTCTCTTTGCAAACGTTATAGTTTATAATGTGTACATATGACGTGTTAAAATACGTACCGCGGGTCCAAGGGCAGCGAAGCACATCTCAAACCGTCCATGTGAATCGGTCCTTATATGGGTGACCGTACCTGGATTATGCAGCTTAAAATTATATAAATATGTTGGGAGTCGTTCATACGACTCCTCGAACGTGCCTCTCACCAATAGCATTGCCCTGCATCGCACACGCCAAGCTTGGTGGTAACCAATTGTGATGTCGTACTGCTGGTGAACATCGTTCATGATGTCCTTTGGACGCAATGACCTGCTAGCATCAAGAAATTTGGCTTTCAGTAACGCACCCAAATTCCTTTTGGTGGCTTGTTTGTGGTTGAGATTGAGTTGCGTCCTCGTACAAGTGTGTACGTCGTGCAACTTTCTAATAACTAGCGCCCCTCCGTTCGCTCCCGCGGGCCTCGCGTACATCCTCCATTCACAGTTTTCTCTCGCACATTCAACTACGTATCTGCTTTTGTCGGATCTCGGCGTGTAACTTTCGAAACCCTCTTCCATGAATTTAATTCCGACCTCTGTCGCCAAGTGATCCTTCGAATCAAATATCTGACCTTCTTCTAACCTTTCACTGCGAGTATAAGGTGCAGGTTCGTAGGTTTATGTATGGGTATTCTGGTCTGGAAGAATAGGGGGCATATCAAAATAGTCATTTAACTGACTAAATGATTTATTACTAGGGGTATATTCTTCGTCCTCATCACTATCGATGTCTGATATGTCTATATCAGCATTACCCATTTTGAAAACATGGGTTTCGTCATCAGAAACTCCAGCACATCGTCCTTCTTGTGGTTGTTGTTGTTGCGTCTCCGGAACATAATCAGGATAGGAGTCTTGGGACGCCTGAAATTGAGAATCAGGCTGCTCCATTTGGAGGTCTTCGTCATCACTGTCGTCGTCACATTCGTCATCACCGTCTTTGTCAGCACCGGCATACACATAAAGTAACGGAGGTCTTTCTGATTCGGCTGCAAAGTGCAGAAAACCAGAGATATCCCCATCGTTGGATAACCCCACAAATGACCCATCACCATTCTTGAACACTAACTTGCAAACAGTCGAAGGGTCGATTTCACATTTTTGCATGGTGTATGCAACAAACTTCTGATAAGCCAAGTTTACTAGCAATTTTACACCATGCTTAGATTTATAACGAAAATTCCACTCATTGTTGTCTTGCACCCATTCACCGTCGTAACAGAAAAATAACTTAGCTTTTGCAACAGATGAACTCATTTTTTCAGTAGTATCTCAAAAACAAAATACTGAGGAAAGAAAACAAGAAAGCAAGAATGAAGGATGGAATTGGTGTGAATTATGGATTGCATTCTACTGATATTTATGGATGAAATCTCATTGAGGAAGATGAATTGCAACAACAAATTGGTCTTCCCCAAGTACAATGATTCAATATTGATGAAACAAGCCAGTGAATTTCAACCACAATTTGGCCTTCCAAGTACAATAATTGTGGAAAAAAACAGTAAAAACATGCAAAATTCGTTGAAAAGGACCAAAATTGTAAATTTTAGAAAAATCGTGAGGCCCATCGCGGGAAGCTATGGCGGGGAAGGACCAAAACTGTAACCGCGGGCATACTTGAGGGGCTCCGCAAAACATTTTGGCCAAAACCGCAGGCCACGTGGCCTAATCCCGCGATCGCGGTACAAATCGCGGACATGATGGGTATTTTTGCAAAAGTTGAAAAACGTGGGTATTTTGGGTAGTCAAAGTCAACATATGGGTATTTTAATTAAATTCCCTTAACATAAATACATATTCGTATATATACAACACAGTTACACATATCTGATATCAACTAATACATATAATCTTCAGCTTTCACGTAAAGCAATCCCACACATACACGTCATGCCTTTTTCATTTTCTTTATCAAGTATTCAAACCTAACCTGGAATACATATTTGAAAACAAAATCAGAGTTAGACCAATTGGTCTAAGTGAGAAAATCCTTGCATTTGTCATACATTGGTATGATCATTTAAAAAAAAAATCAATAAACCATTCATCAAGCCATTCATGTCAAAACATCCATGTCAAATCTTTCTTCACTCTATTCAAAAACTGTTGGCACTCTTCTTTATACATTGGCACTCAGGCCCTTTTGATGTACCTTAAAGTACAACCAACACCACTTACCTTTAAGTACAACCAAAGTGCAAGTGAAGTTGGCGATTCTTAAGCACAACGCAAAGTGTAATGTTCTAGAACAGCCGATAGTGTCACCGATTGGCCTCTTTAGGATCAACCCCCGTATACTAGTGCCAACCACATACATATCCATTCTCATTCATTTCATATCATGAAACACTTTTATCCAATTGATATTATATGTATTCCAGTTTGAAAATGGTTAAAGAAAAACTCACCTTATTAAGAGTTTGAAGCCACACACGAGCAAAACCTGCAAATAACGCCACAACCGAACACCACCCAAGCCACACTTCACCGACGAGTAAACAAATCTGTAATATACACACATAGATGTGATTTACTCAATTATAAATATATAAGACTCCCTACGACGATTAAGGACCTTAAACGACACGTCGGACGCCCCCGAATCGCAACCGGGCTAGAAACCGAACAACCGACGTCAATCACAAGACTTTGGGTTTGTAATTGGAACATAAAAACATGTTCAAAGTGTTCAAATGCTATTTTACACTCAAAACGAGTACCCATATCCCTATATTACGCCTTGAAACGACATGAGTACGCAACAAACAAAAATCAGAAAATGCTGAAACAGTGACTTGAGGTCGCCCAGGAAGTCGCGCACGTCTCTGGACAGCCCCTTCCACCTGCAACAGCCCTGTTCAGCCCCTTGACATCCCAACTCAAACCCAACTCGATTCCAAGTCATTTTGGCTCATTTCTATGGAAGTTTAACATGTAAATGAGGTTCTAAACATGGATGAACTAACCAATACTTTTCCAATAATATGAGTAACATCTAATTCATTTAGCAACCATTAAGATACATGATCAAGGCTAGCCATGGAAAAACATATAACCATGAACTTGATCAAACTTACCTTTTTAAATCATAGAAACCTTTAACATTTAAACACAAAATAATCTTTTGAATACACTTATGGAATCATCCATGGAAAGACAACCCAAAGACCATGAACTTACACGCCTAAACTCCATGAGAGGAAGCTAAAACCAAGATATACAAAAGGAGAATTAGAAGAGATGGAGTAACATACCTCAAGTAGAAGAAGATTTGAGTTTACAAATTTCTTGAATAACTCTTGAATCTTCAAACCTAACCTTCTCTTCTCTTTAATTTCTCTAAAACGTAACACACACATAACACACACTTGTGTGTGCTGAGACTCTATTCAAATGTTGGTGGAATGACTAAAAGAAGGAGGTGGAGTCATCTTAATATGATGACTCATGATACACAATGGTCACTTTGACCATTCCAACCCTCAACTAAGGAAAATAGCAATTAGACCCTCATACTACAAATAAAACATGCTTTAATAACATAATCTACCCTTATACTAACATGATCACATAAAAATACTAAGGTTACTTACTACGGGTTATTACAAAAAGCGAGAACAGCATCAAAGCGAGAATCAGTTCTAGACAATACCAAAGTAAATTTAGCGATCGAAAATGACTTCGTACCTTTTTTTTCAATTTATCGGAAGACTGGAATGTACCTCAACTTTAGAAACCTTTCAAGTATTACGGGGATGTAGGATATATATATATATATGGCTAGGAGACGGATGGCTAACGGAAAGAGATTTGGATTTGTACGGTTCAAAAAGGTAAGTGACGCAACAGGTTTGGAAAAGAGACTAAATGGGATGTGGATAGGATCCTATAAATTAAGGGTTTTCAGGGCGACGAAGGAGACGAATAATGGAGAAAAGAGAGACGAAAAAGAAATGTTACAATCAAGAACAAGGGAACCACAGCTGAGGACAGAAACAAGAGGCAAAAGGGACCGAAGATCGTACGCCGAAATAATAAAACAGAAGACGATACAGAATGATAGGGGAAAGGAGGAAGATAAAACCGTGATGAAGGAATTACTAGGTACGTGGCAGCCGGACGCAACAACAAGAAGTAGATTGGATAAGTTGTAGTGGGACGGGTAACATCATTAGACAATTTTGAAGCGATACAAAAGTTGTGTAAGTCGAAAACCTATCGAATTGCGTGGTGAAACACATGGGGGGAAGGAACATGCTACTTACATTCGAAAACGAAAGAACGATGTCAAACGTCATAAAGAACAAGGTGCACGGATTGCATCACTGTATTAAGGACTTGGGACGTTGGTCGGAGGGTTTTAGTTCGTCGTAAAGGGCAACGTGGTTAAGAATCTATGGCGTTCCGCTTCATGCATGGAAACAAGCGGTATTCAAGGAAATAGCGACAAATTGGGGACACTCGTTAAATTTTACTAACTGTGAATCGGAGGATAGTACCAATCTTGAGTACGCAAAAGTCATGATCACTACGTCTCTGCAGTCACGAATAGACAAAATTCGAAGCATTAAAGTAGGGAACCTCGTTTATCGGGTAAGAGTGGTGGAGGAAGGGATCAGGACGGTGATGGTTCCGTTGTTCTCAGATAGTGAAAGTGAGGAGGGAGATTTGGATTCGTCCAGCGAGTCGAAGTGGGAAGAGATGGATAGTGAAGAGGAGGATTTAATCGTGGAGGAAAGCGTTCTATAAAAACCGTTAGCGGAGAGGATATAATGGAAAAAGAGAAAGGAGGGAGTGAAATGAACGGGAAAAAAGTGGGCTCTTCGCCGACGGAGAAACTCGCCGGAATCCACAGCCATACGCCGGCAACAACAGGGGGAGATCAAAAGTCACATTTTGAATTTCCTCCTATTTTCGAGGAAACAAGGAATAATTACGTGGAGATAAGAAAAAAATGGCTAGGGAGGACGGTAGACACGTGCAAGAGAAAGGAGAGTCAGATGAAGGACTTTCTAACTATTCAGGCCCATGCATAGATGATTCGGCCCAGATGAAGGAAATACACAATAACAATGGGGAGGCCCAAGTGGGGTCTGAAAGAAATAACACGGTGGAAAAGGAAAGTCCAATTGAGAAAAAGGAGAAGATAGGCCCAACGAAAATTCATGACCCAAAAGAAAAGGAAAAATTAACATTATCAAACCCAAACGATAAGGACGAGAAGGAGGACGCTGACCTAACTAAACAGAATCGCACTTGACATGGCGATCGATTGCATCATTGTGATCGAACAAAAGGGAAGGAAGGGGATAACGTGAAGGGAAGGAAAAGTTAATCGATGGGAATTGGCAGTGGTAGGATGAGTTTTCATCTACTCAAACAGAGAGCTAGAAGACAATCGACAAAGGGTGGGCAGAAAAGACAAGGAACAATTAGTGGGGGAAATCTAAAAAACAGAAAAGAAATCGGTTGGAACTGGATGAAGCACTGTCGGCCTCAAATGACGTACGGAGTAATGAAGAATCTGAAAAAATGGAGGAATTTGGCAGAAATTTGGGTCTGGTCTGGGGAGATGCAAACGCAGCAGGGAAGAAAGACACGGAAGAATAAAAGAAACTCCAGGTATGTGGCGATTTTATCTGGTCGTAATTGAATGTGTTTATATGAAGATTTTGTCAATTAACATAAAGGGTTTGGGTACGGATGGAAAAAAGAAATGGGTTAGAGAAATGTGCGGAAAAGAATCGATAGACATGGTAGGGATACAAGAAACTAAACAGAAAAGCTTGGACGAAATCCAAGTTAGGAAGTTGTGGGGGTTTGACGAAGGTGACTTTATTCAATCCGAAGTCGTAGGGAATTCAGGGGGATTACTATTTATTTGGGACAGGAAAGTTTTTGAATGCGAATTCTTCGTTACCGAAAAGAATTTTGTGGCGACAATCAGGAAGTGGAGGGGGGTAGAAGGCTTATCCGGGTTCATAAACGTATACGGTCCGAGAGAACTCAAGGAGAGATTGGAGGTATGGAAGAATATAGAAATATTGTGCGCCAAGGATGAGGTGAGATGGTGCGTATTTTGGGACTTTAATGAAGTGAGGGGGAACCACGAACGATTAAACTCGATCACGAATGACAAAGGCGCGGAGGAATTTAACGCTTTTATTAGGAATAGCCAATTGATGGAAATTCCAATGAAAGGACAAAAGTTCACCCGTGTAAGTGACGATGGAGTAAAATATAGCAAGTTGGATCGATTTCTCGTATCCAATGAGTTTGGAGCGCTTTGGAGAAATTTGGGGGTGAAGGCACTCGAGAGGAAATGGTCATACCATTGTCCAATCATGTTAAGGGAATCAAATATTGACTTTGGACCGAAACCATTTAAAATTTTTGAGGTGTGGGAAGCAATAAAGATGTGTGGAAATAACAAATCGTCGGGACCGGATGGGATCACCTTCACATTTATAAAAACTTTTTGGGCAATTATAAAAGGAGATCTCATGCGAGCGTTAGAAGCATTTTGGGAGGTGGAAAGAATTAGTGGAGGGTGCAACGCATCTTTCATTACACTCATACCAAAAAAACGAAAACCCCACGGGCCTTAATGATTATAGACCCATTAGCTTGATCGGGGAGTTTTACAAGATTCTATCTAAAGTGATGGCGGAAAGGATGAAGAGGGTAATGTTGGGAATATTTTCAAAATATTAAACTTTAAGTATTTTGGGTTGAGTCTTAGGAAGAAAAGGAAATTTGGTTTTTGTGGGTTTCACCTTGTCCCACATAGGAGAAAAAGTGAAACAAAAGTAGGTATATTAGTGGAACTATTTTACATATATTAATTTATTATATATTGGAAATGGTGGGGGCTCCACAAGGGTGCAACGCACCCTTACGCGCGCGACCGTGGGCGTGGGCGCAATGTGGCGCTTTGATGGCGCACTTTTCACTTCGCACACACACATCGCCGCTTGTAGCCGCCTTTAACTCTTTTACTTGTTGCAACAAAGAACCGTTACGATTGCTCCATCTGATACGACGGTCCATGAAAGGGTGTAACCAATAGACGCGATGGTTCACTTCAAAAGCGACGGTTGGAAAGTAAAAGTTGCCTATTCGTGAACATACATGACGGTTCGGATAAGAGACTGTTATGGACAGATGCGACGATTCAGACAGTGACCAGACCGTCGTTGTTACTGTTGAACGCATCTGTTGGAACAGTGGCGATGCTTTGAACTGTCGCCAATACTGAAAAACTGTCAGAAAAACGAATAGTCATGACTATTCAAAGGGTTGTGACTTTAGCCTATATATACATACCTTTAGACACCAAAAGACCATCTGTTTTTCTTTTTTCATAGATACCAGATTGCTATGATGTTGTGTTGCTATAGAAACACAAATCCTAGTTTCTAGAAATCCTTGCAAACTCAATAGTTCGCCAGTATAATCAACACAAGGTGCGGTCGAGAGGCTTGGGTTGTGAATTCGGTGAATTACCTTTCTTTAACTTTTCGAATTCTCCCGCCTCCCTCCTCCAACTCCATTTCCAATGCCAACAATCATCCCTCCACTCCCCCTTCTCGGCTATAGATCCTTCCTTGTTAGATTCAAGAAGGAATAACCGTTTGAATCTCTCTTCTAGTCTCTCATTCCCGACCCATCTATCCTCCCAAAATCGCGTTTCATCCCCCCTCCCTACTTCTTTCACAAAATATGAGACAAAATTCACCCCACACTTCTCCAATTCTTGACCTACCTTAATGATGTTTCTCCATATCGACCTACCCCCTTCCCTAAGTTAGACTCCTATCCTCCCAACCCCCCCTCCCTCCTGTATATGCTCTTAACCACCTTTACCCACAATCTCTCCTTTTCCACCCCAAACCTCCGCCACCACTTACCCAAAAGTCCCCAATTCAAAATTTGTAGGCTACCCACATTTAGACCTCCTCTCTTGAAACTCCTCACCACCCGATCCCATTTTACCCATGCAATCCCTTTTTCAAATTCGGACCCTTTTTTTTCCCACCCCAAAAGAAATTAGATCTCACCCTCTTAAACTCATGAATCACTCCTCTCGAGGCTCTAAAAAGCGAGAAAAAGTACAAAGCGATACTAGCTACTACCGACTTTATCAAAGTAAGTCTCCCCCCGTATGAGCTCAATTTTGACTTCCAATTTGTGAGTTTGTTTTGTACCTTTTTTATTGCTTCCTTCCAACTTTCAATTTTACTCATGTTGCTTCCCACCGGAAGGCCAAGATAAGAGAAAGGTAATTCACCGAATTCACAACCCAAGCCTCCCGACCATGCTTGGATCTCCTCTAGGCCGACACCCACACCGAAGTCACCATCGCGGCCTCCCAAACCCGGGCCAATTGACCAGGTCCGCGATCGCAGGCCAATCACGGAAAAAGGGGCATTTTTGCAAAACCAAAGAGATTTGGGGCATTTTGGTAACTGAATTTTGAACTTGGAGCATTTTAATAAATTTCCTTTTTTTAAGTACTTCCTTTAATTTTTATATGTATAAAAATACGAACACTTATTTTAAGATAATATAAATTATTATATATATATCATACTAAATATGAATAACGTTTACATTTTCAAAATACATTAAAAAATTAAATAATTATTTTCATTTAAAAGTATAATAGATATTGCAAGAAATTAAAGTAGTAATATTAAATAAATTTAGTAGATTCAACATTCTTCAGAGCATCTCCAACAGCTTCCCCAAAAAATTTCCAAAATGAGGAAGCAAAAGTCAAAATTCCAAAAAACAATTACACCCATCTCCAACAGATTCCCCATATTTGGAAAAACACTTGGTAATCATATTTGGAGTATTCTCTAAATTTGGAGAAAATTTTGAGGAAAATCCTAGTATCCCCATTTTGAAGAAGCTGTTGGAGCTTATTTGTGTTCCAAAATCCTCATTTTCTCCAAAATGGGGAAGCTGTTGGAAATGCTCTCATAGGATTGAGAACATCTCTAATTTTTGGCTTATTTGAACCACTTACTTTTCACAAATTTTTATAATACAATTATAACTTAAATTTCATTTTATATGATTTGCTTTTCGTTCCCACATTATTTTGTGTGGGTCCAAAGTTGATCTTGGGGCAAAATCCCAATTCTAAAGTTCTCAAAACATGGTTTTAAAAGATAAGTCATAGCCGACTGATTTTTGAGACAGATGTTAAGTTAGTTGATTGATCTGATCAATTTTTGAAAGATGATCATTTAGAGTTTTGAGGATATTATTTTCAGATGTTGTGCCATTTTGAACTGTCGTGACTTTTAGGAGACAAGCTAATGGGATGGCTCATGCTCTCGTATAACAATTTCGTTTTAACCTTTGTCTTGTTTCATATTAGAAGTTCCTCCTTTTCTTGCTCCTTATATGAATAACATTTTCTCTTAGGGTTATCAGTAATACATGCTCTTTTACCTTGATGAAGATGATGAGTTACACTCCAACTTAGGTTCCTTCTTCAATGCCTTTAAGGCTGCGTTTGGTTGTGGGACAAGAGAGGAACAGAACAGAACAAGGACTTTTGTCCCATGTTTGGCGTGACTTAAGATGGAACAGAACAGAACTAAGTAGAACAAACATGGAATACATGTGTTCCACCAAAAACCATGGAACTAAGTGGAACAAGGAGCTTTTTGACAAAAATACCCTCTTCTTCTTCTTTGTTTCCCACCACCACCGCCGCCACCGCCACCGTCGCCGCCGCCTCCGCCGTCGCCACCACCACCACCACCACCACTGCCACCACTAAATAACCCACTGGGGGTAAATTGGTCATTTTGTCAGTCATGTTCTGTTCTGTCCAGTTTAGTTATGTTCTACCAAACGCTGGACAGCTGTTCTGTTCTGTCCTGTTCTGTCATGTCATGTCCTGCAACCAAACGCACCCTAAAAGCACACACTAAATGTCCTCTTAATTGCTCTCTAGCCTCCAAATATGCTTGTGAAGAAATTGGAGAGGGTTTTGAGGGTTTTACCTTCATTAGCCCTTATTTGCTCCCTAATCCCCGCAGATTGAGAGGTTTCACCAAGTTGTCCCTAAACCCCTGAAACTTATAGTTTATGACTTAGGTTATTACAACTACTTAACTCAGGTTCATACACCCTTAAACCGGTCCTGATATCCATAACCAAATTGATTGTAACCGATTGAATCAGTTTTATGAAAATGGTCACTTTTTTAACTATATGTTACAATTAAACATATATTTATGAAATAATTGATTTTCTCTTTCGTGTGACTTGTATTTATATATGAGATATATTTGTGAATTCCATAAATGTTTAAAAAAACTCCTAAACTATATGGTAAAAACATATTTAACAAAGGAAAAGATAAAATCACCTGATGAAAAATATTATTAAAAAAAATCTACTGGCCCCCTAATCGGTTGTCTTTTTGCTAAATTGTTTAACAGGTAGGAATGTTTGCGGTCCAGTTTGAGTGGTTTAACCCCTCAGACCACAAATCAAATCATAAGTGGCGGTTTATTAAAATTTTCAAACCGAGCGGTTTAACATTAAGTGCCCAGATGGCTAGACCAGTCAAACCGGACCGCGATTTAGGCGGTTTGGTCCTTTTATGGATTTTAAAGTTTAAACTTAAAATAAACATATATAGTTTTGAATTTTAGATTAAATATCTATTTTAATAAAACAAAATATCCCAACTAATTAAGTTAACAACTCTTGAGTTGTCCATTTTAACAAAACAAAGTTTAACAAAATTATATATAAAAATAAATAGATATAAATATTAAAAGTTGGCCTAACTAAAATAAGTAAATATACAAAAATATATGTATTTGGCGGTTGGTTTGGTCCAAACCGTCCAAAATTAGATACAGACCGGAACGGACAACCTGGTTTAGCTATTTTTCAAACTAGACCGGACTGTCAGACCGCTTAAACCGCCAAAAATAGTCCGGTTTGATTTGATTCAACCAGTTTGAGTGGTCCAACGGTTTTTTGGAACACCCCTATTAACCGGTTAGGATAGACGGCATACCTTAATCCGTCCCAAAGTCCTGGATTTGTCTAGTCCCTCTAACCAGTCCCAGACGCACATCTCTACGTACACCCATTTGTAGAGATAGGCATTTGAATGGTGCTAGATAAAGATCAGTTCATGACGTTATTAGTCCGAACCAGGCTGGACCGTCGGTCTTTATTCGTACCAATTTTTTGAGTCAAACTGGATACAACCTGTTGTTTTGGAACAGATAAAAGGTCTATTGTCAGGCCATATAAAGTCCAAATCGGTTAGGACCAAATACTGAGGGGTTGTTGGAGTTTCACGTCGGCTAAACTTGGACCATTTATCCCCCATGTATATTGAAATCTCCATAATGACTCTTTTGAATAACAATCTAATGGGGTTCCACATATTCTCATATGATATAGAGCCAAGGTTTACCACTCTTGTTTATCCCCGTCTAGAATAAGGGGTTCTATGAAGGGTAGGTGGGGAAAATTTATGGAATATATTGGCCAGAGTGCATAGAACATGGGTTTTCTAGTTGAGTGAATGAGGGAATCAGCTCTTACCGACAGCTAGGTATGGCTGCGTGAATAAGCCAATATCTGTTGTACATTACAACTCATTGAATTGTTACTGAACAACCCTTTCTTGCCCTGATCATATACAATACTTAAAATTCATCAAGACCCTTGTACCTGCATCCATCTTGTTAAGTTTGTAATAAGGCACCCGTAGCGGCTCGGGCTTGCTGCGGGCTTCTTGCACAACCGGTACAGGGGGGCCGGGCTTGGGTGCGGGCTTCCCCACTCGGGTTCCCAAACCCGCTCGAGCTTTCCCATTTATTTATTTTTTTTCATTTTTTTTCAAAAATTTGAATTCCAACGGTTTGGAAACGGTTATTTTGGGTTTTTTTATTTTTTTTTCAATTTAATCACACTATATATATTAACCCTCAACCCTTATATTTTTCACACCTCTCAAACTCTCTCAAATTCTCTCAAACTCTCTCAAATTTCATCATGAATCCAAACAAAACACCTACATCCCGTCGTAACCGACCGGATACACCGCAACCGCAAGAAGACCCGGAGCTTGGTTTTCAAGCGTTTGCACAATATCCGCCACAATATCCGCAACAATTTTACAACTCATTAGGCCATCCGCAATCAATTCCTTACCAACTTATACGTCCCGGTTTGATTGAACAAGGTTTTACTCCGGCACAATTTTCCCCACTTCCTTCACCGCCGATTGATCTCGACGCCGACGACATCGTTCTGGAAACCCAACCTTCTAACCCGCATGATCACCTTACGGGAGACGTTTTGAATGCAACTTTGGCGAAGAAAGAGAGAATTAGAAAATATCATAATTTTGGGTAATTTTGTATTTTGTAATTTTTAATTTTTTAGATTTTTGTATTTTGTAATTTTTAATTTTTTAATGAATTATATGAATTTTAATTTTTATTTTTATTATTTATCTTATTTTTATTTATTAAAAAATATATAAATATTTTTATTTTGTTAAATAATTAAATATATAAATAAAAGAATTAAAAAAAATGAGGTGGCATTTAGGGCTTTTTGCAAACGGGTACTTCACTTTTGGGTTTGGAGTGGGTTTATAGAAAAGCTGATGTGGCGCTGTGGGCTTTTGGGTTTTTTGAAAACGGGTACGGATGGTCTAAAAGAAGAAAATTGACCGAAATAACTAATTTCCACAAGCAAATTCACTTTTTCAACAGAATTCCCATTTTAGCTAAAGCTCGATTTTCAGATTTTAAAAAAGGAAAAAAAATTACACAGATTTGCATAAGGATCTTTATGCATTTGTGTAAAGTTTTTTTTTTAATCTCAAAATAGGCTTGACGCAAATGTGTAAACTATGACTAAAATTAGAATTCGGTTCCAAAAGTGACTAAAAAGTGAATTTTATTGGGGAGATCTACTATTTCAGTCAATTTCCCTTAGAAAACAGCTAAAATCATATGGCAAAAAAGAGAGAACCCCAGATTACAGAAACAAAACACAGATTGGTACATTATATATATATATATATATATATAACATCGATTTCAAACCCCAATCTGATACTTCTGGGAAACAAATTAATGTACCCCAGAAAAAATAAATACCCTCGTAACAAAAACTTGACATCATTAAATAGCAGGCCACATACCCTCAACACAAAATATTTATAGCATTTATGAATTAAAAAGATCAGAAAACTAACAGGCTGCTGCTATTGTCAACTGGATTCATCAGCTCACAGAAAAATGAAGGAAGAGGAAAAACAAATGCGGATGGGTCATCTGTTTCATTTACGACGTCTATTGGCGACCATCTCTGGGTTGCCTTTCCTCATCATGGCTGCAAATTCGTCATAATTTATTCGTCCGTCCTGCAAGAATTGGAGTTATGAAATATGATCTATGAAAATCCGGTTTGCTTTTGCGAATGAAGTTTTGGACAAGAAACAAGACTTATGATTATGTTAGTTGTCTTTCCAAGAAGACAGAAAACAGAAAAAGTTTTAAATTAGGAGCTGAGCCAAAAGAGCATGGATGCCCTTCTCAAAATAAATGACTATGCCAGTGAATTTAAGAAGTTTAGGGGTTGTTACCAAATACAAATTGGGTAAGCGCTAACTGGGCAAGAGGTTCGGTCTTGGTAAGCGTTGACCGAGTAAGAGAGCCTTTATTTGCGTACCGAGTCAGCATCATTTGTCGGTCAAAGTGTATGGTAAACAACCTCTCCTCTTAAATAGTAAGCGTCTCTTACCCAGTAAGAAGCGGTTAGCAATTAGGACACAACCCCTTAGTGTGTGGTCTCCATTTTAGGATATTGTGGGTATGCTTAAATAACATTACATAGAGAACAAAATGAGTGCAGGTATACTTCAGACTTCAAAAGGACAATTTTGTGTTAAGAAACCAAAGGGTCATCGGCCCAGGGTACCTAGGTTACCTGGGTTGTTACAGTACAGAAGAACAATTTGATTGAGATGGTGTTGATCTTAACCATTATTAATGATTTAGGTTAGCTAATTTGATGATAATTAGATAGAGATGATATAATTGATGTGATTGTGAGGGAATAAATAAAATTAAGAAAGTTTTTTTCTGTAAGGTATGCAATTGAAAAAATTATGAGAAACTAGTGACCACTTTATCTATTATAACAAAATTATAACTTAAGGTTACCAAAGACATATTTTATCCTATGTTCAAGGGGGTGGGGGGAAAGAGGAGAGAGAGCATACATTATCTGTGTCAACTTCTGCTATAATCTCCTTTATTGTTTTCTCATCACCCATATTATATTTCTTCAAGGCATGCTCCAATTCTTCCACTGTTATATATCTGCATTTAGAAAAATGATCCGCTAAGGTAAGCTTAAAAAAGCAACAAACTAACATTATAGTTATAAGCCAAGAAATGAACTTTTAGTCCTTGTACTTGTGAAACATGCATTTAAATTAAGAAATAGTTAGCGTAAAAATGCCAACCCGCTCTTGTCTTTGTCGAAGTATTCAAAGGCTTTATATAAGTGGTCTTCCCTTTCCACGCGATTCAAATGCATTGTAGCAGAAATAAATTCAATGTAATCTATCGTTCCGTTGCCATCCACATCAGCCTGACAAATCAATAATTTAATCACTGGAATACAAGATAAGGGTCTCTCTCACTAGGCATAAAATCAGAAGACAAGAGAAAAGCATTTCGAGAGTACCGCTTCCATTAATTGCCTCACTTCTGACTCAGAAAGCTTGGTTCCAAGTTTAGGAAGGCCTGCTTTCAGTTCTTCAAAGGTTATCGTACCACTATTATCCGTGTCCATGGATTTAAACATCTCTTTCAAGCCGATAATCTCTTCTTCAGAAAGATTTTCTGCAATTACCTAACTCAACAGAAAGAAAGACTTAAAATCAGAATAGTAGACATCTAAGAAGGAAGATGCTAGAAAGAAAAAAAGAAGAAGAAAGAAAGCCACGGAGTTGAATTAAGAAAATGTCACCTTCAGAGCGACTTTTTTAAGTTTGTTCATTGCACGGAACTGTTTCATTCTTGTAAGCACAGCAATATCAATGGGTTTATCTGACGCATCACCATCTTCTCTCATCCATGGGTGATCTACATTCCAATTAGGTGTAAAACTTATTGATCTAACACAAACCCACATGACTACACAACTTGTTTCTTTTGTTTTTTTTACAGTTCCTAATTCATATATCTGCATTTATCAAGATTAACTAACACTTACTTAGGACTTCAACCGCGGTGAGCCTTTCTTTAGGATCAGACTTTAGCATCTTCTTGACAAGATCTTTAGCACTACTTGATATGCTAGGCCAAGGATCAGACACAAAATCCAGATTCGCACGTAAAACCGCATCAAAGATACTCTGCTCAGTTTCTGTAAAAGGAGGAAGAAAATCAGAACTTCAAGGATGAAATGGTACTTTCAGAATTAAGAGAAGAAATGGATATATGACTTCAGTCATACTTGACTAACAACCAAAATTCCCGTCCAAAAAGAATAACATGACTTGAGGACACATTTAATGCATATCTTTTGACAACTCCCTTTCCTGTGGAAAAAATACCCTTCCCCTTTTGATCCGGTCACGAAGAACGTCTATTTCTAAAATGATATGAGCCTACAAAGGGACAAGCTATTCTAAGTATACCATTACCTAAGACCATCTCCAATGAACTCTCTATTTTACTCTCTATCTCAATTTTACTCTCTATATCCTCTCCAATGAACCTCTATTTTACTCTCTAAAGAAATGAATAGTAACTCTCTATATATAGAGAGTTACTATTCACTACTCTCTATTTTTTTTAACTTTTGATAATTACAAAATGACCCTTCTATTTTTAAGATTCTTGTATTTTTTTTATTTTTTTTATTTTTTTTGTTGTCTAATACCAATTTTAATAAACTTGAATTATATTTATCTTTAAGTTTTAAATTAATTTAAATTTATCCAACTAATAAACTTTAACAATTTACAACATAACATATTTAATTAAAAGATGCCATTAACACATATTTTAACATAAAAGCATTACAAATGATAAAGATAAAAATACATAACGACGACCATAATAAAAGCATACGTAATGAGAGAAGTACCACCAATAAAGGTCGAAATGATGACAAATGATAATGATGCATTCCAACAATATGTTGCTCGATATAGACAAATTATAGACAATATAAGGGTACTGTGAAAATAAAAAATATAAGGATGCAATTTATAAAGTTAATAAATATAAAGGGTATTATTGAAAATATATGTAATCAAAATAAAAGAGAATATACTTGGAATATTCTCTTTTAGAGAGTAAAATAGAGTAATACATTGGAGAAGATTTAACACTCTCTATTTTACTCTCTATAATAGAGAGTAATTACTCTCTATAATAGAGAGTAAAATAGAGAAATACATTGGAGATGCCCTAAGAACATGATGGTGGTAGGCGTAAGAATCTAAATTGCTGAAGAACTATAAACTTTTAAATCTAAATAATTTATTTGGAAGATTAAGCTATTTATATTTAAATTGTCATATAAAATTTGAAACTCCTAATTCATTCGATAAACAACAATCTATAGGGCTACATGCATACAGGTGATGGTATCTTATTGTAGGCATGGGATCATGTGAGAAGTGCCATTTTTGGGAGAAGTGTGAGAAGTACTTTTAAACCGTTGGTCACTTTTAATCAAATACTATAAAGTTTTATATCTAAATAATTTATTTGGAAGATTAAGCTATTTATATTTAAATTGTCATATAAAATTTGAAACTCCTAATTCATGAGATAAACAACAATCTATAGGGCTACATGCATACATGTGATGCAGTGATGGTCTCTTATTGTAGGCATGGGATCATGTGAGAAGTGCTATTTTTGGGAGAACTGTGAGAAGTACTTTTAAACCGTTGATCACTTTTAATCAAATACTCTCCCATGAATTGCGGCTTAAAAGGAAATTGATCCGGTGCATCTTATCTCGGTGCATCTCATCCTAATGTTCGTCCATTTCTCATCCAACGGTTGATAACCACTTCTCACGCTTCTCACCAAATTTGGCACTTCTCACCGAACCCAACCCTCTTATTGTATATGTGTGTACTTATTTATCTGCATATGAACCTATACACCAGAATATCTAATTGAACAACTGTTCTCTTTACAAAGAAGGGCAAGAAACAAAGCCTGGAAATTTAACAAGACTCGTCTTTATAAATACTAGTGATAAAGCTGCTCTCTCTCACGAGTTAGTGAAGAAACAAAAGGTGAAATTTATCAATGAGAGAAAGATTCATTCTATGATGACAACCTCATCAAAATTAAATCTAAAAAGCATACCTCCCCAAAATGGTGGGACGCCGCTGAGTAAAATATAGAGAATTACACCAGCACTCCAAATATCCGCCTCAGCACCATAATGCCGGCGCAACACTTCAGGAGCCACATAATATGCACTTCCAACCAGGTCTTTGAAAACATCTCCTGCAGCCACAAGTAACTGTATGATCAAAACACATGGTAAGTGAGCCCACTAAAACACGAGACACTTCAACACATCCAAGAGATCATACTAATCACATTAAACTATAAAAGAAATGAGAAAATAAGTAACAAACATCCAATGTTTGTGAAGGCTTTTTCCTTTCCTTCTTTGTAGTTAGTGATCAGTTATTCTAGATCCCTGGTAGATGTGATATATGTATACAAGGAATGCCTGCCAAAAGAAATACCAAGATATCTCATAGAGTCGTTTCTCTTAGCACCCTAGATGCAACTTAGGTAGTCATAGCATTTGAATAGAGATGGTTAAGGGGCGAGGAGATGTTTGCTCCAATAGGCCGTTGGTCACGAGTTCGAATCCTGCTCCAATTGCCAATGGCGTGTAGCTCAGTTGGTTAAGGGGCGAGGAGATGTTTGCTCCAATAGGCCGTTGGTCACGAGTTCGTATCCTGCGGGAGACGGGCTCGGGGCCCCCTCGCAATCGCCTTGCCGCTGAGTGAGTCTGGTATGCCCCCACATTATGGAATTGGCAGCCGATTGTGGGCCGGTTTGAGGTTGCCGGTTAAACAACCTTTTGCTCCAATAGCATTTGAATAGAGAGAACTCAAGCATGTCCCTTGGAGTACAAGTTTTGAGTTTTACCTCCCAATGGGGATCTCAATCCATACATTATTGGCAAATTAAACCTAGCCAAGGTACATCAACACCGAAATAGTTCGGCAAAATCAGTATGCTCGCATACATGGCCCAGATGGAACTGTCCATTTGGCGCAGTTGAAACCCTCATTCGCTCGGAACTGAATTAGAGGTGTGTTCGAATCTGGTGGACGATGGAAATTAAGTGTTTAATTGGTTATCCCTTTCCTCTAGACTTTGTATGTTGAATTTTAATCGAACAGGTGTTTTGAAAACTACGCTACATTATTCACACAGAATACCTGGTTTGAAAAACATCGAGAGACCGAAGTCAGTAGCTTTCAACGGAGAGTCTTCATCAGTACTCAACAGCAAAAAGTTCTCAGGCTTCAAATCTCTATGAAACACCCCCATCGTATGACAATTATGCACCACTGTCACAATCTGCCGGCACAGTCCAGCAGCTGCACGCTCTGAATAATGTCCCTTGGCAATAATCCGATCAAACAGCTCCCCACCGGCGCACAGCTCCATGATTAGGTTAACAGAGTGCCGATCCTCATAGGCTCCTTTGAGTTCGACGATATTACGGTGTCCAGTGAGGTGATGCATGATCTGAACCTCTCTCCGAACATCGTCGATGTCATCCTTGTTGATCAACTTACGCATCGCGATCGATTTGCAAGCGAACTTTTGGCCCGTGGTTTTATGAGTAGCGAGGTACGTCACACCAAACTGGCCACGGCCTAGCTCGCGGCCCATTGTATAGGTTGCACGAACGTCTTCCATTGGCCGGCCGAGGACACGGCCGACGGTGGCCGGCCGAGGATGGCGAGGAGGCGCCGGCTCCGATGCAGGAAGGATAGTGAGTCCTTTGGGTGGAGATCGTTTATGAGGTGGTGGTGGCGTTGAATCGGTGGGATCGGAGGAGGTGGTGGAGGTGATAGTGGTGGCGCCACCGTCGGCGGCAGCCGGAATGCCGTTGCAATTTCCCATCGCGGTGGTGGAAGTAAGATTCGTCAATGTTAGAGTCAAAGCAAGTGTTGAGGAATGGGATGAGGCATGTGGACTGTGGTGACCGGTGGGTGTCTGAAACGGGCTTGGAGACGAGTTACCAAATTGCCCTTGGATGTGTAATGCTGTATAGAGCGAGACAAAGTATATTTTAGTCAATGCTCACGGGTTTACAGAAATCCACCTGTCCCCGTGGGCACGTGACTAATAAATGTGAGTAGCTACATATCTAATTAAAAAAAAAGTGAAATTCATAAATAGGAAATTAATTAAAATACTCAAAGTTTGACTTTGACTTACTAAAATACTCACTTTCTTGCTATTTTTATCAAAATACTCATTTTTTCCGCGATGGGTCCCACGATCGCGAAACAGTGCCCACGTGGCACCCATGTTTGGCCAAAATGTCCCGCGAAGCCCCCCAACTATGCCCGCGGTGACATGATTGGCCCCTGTCCGCGATAGGCAAAAAAATTACAGTTTTGGTCCTTTTTTTCACGAATTTTTGCATGTTTTTACTGTTTTTTTCCACAATTATTGTACTTTGAAGACCAATTTGTGGTTGCCATTCATCTTCCTCAATGAGATTTCATCCATAAATATCAATAAAATGCAATTCATAATTCACACTCATTCCATCCTTCTTTCTTGCTTTCTTTCTTCAGTAAACAAATGGCATCGTCATCTAACACATCGTCTACACCTGAAAGAATGCCCGTGAAACTCCAGATCGCGATAGCAGAAAGGGAAAAGAAGATAGACCAACTGACACAAGAGTGAAAACAAATGATTGCCAGGAAGGAAGCCCACTTGAAAAGGATCGAAGTGGAAGAAAATGAGATCAAAAGGATGAAAGGGGATATAAAAGATAGGGATGCTCGTATTCGTCGAGAAAAAGAAGACATTCACCACATTATGCAAGACTTCGCAATTCTTCAAGCGAAGGTAGAGATGGCAACGGGGTCGGGGATACCGGGGATCGCAATTCCCATCCCCATCCCTGCTCCCTACTCCCCATCCCCGTCGGGGAACAAAATTCCTTCCCCATCCCCATCCCCATCGGGGAACGGGGATCCCCACCAGGGAATCGGGGATTTTTTCCCGTTTACAAAACTTAATTTTTTTTATATAATATCTTTATAAATATCAATTTCACGATTTAATGACGTATTTTTATAAACTTTAGTTAACCAACTTTTAATTCGTTGTGTTTTTAAAGAGTTTTTCGGAAATAAATACATTAATTACAATACATAATAATATAAATTCTATACATCAACGTTATATTACTAAAAGTTTTTCCGACAAATAATACCAATACTATAATATACTTTGAAAGCTTTCTCATAATCGAAGAAGATTGATTATATTGGTGTGTTATATTATATATATATATATATCATCAGATTTATCATTTTTACTATGTTATATATACGTGTATATATATATATATATAAACATATTATATATAAAAAACTTACATAAATACTCGGGGCCGGGGTCGGGTTTGAGAGGTATCCCCATCCCCACCCCCATCCCCGGTTAACAAATTCGAGGATTCCCCATCCCCGTCCCCATCCCCGGTCAACTCGGGGATTCCCCGGTCAAACCGGGTTCGGGTGTCGGATCCCCGTCGGGGACGGGGTTTTTTGCTATCCCTAAGCGAAGGTAAGCGACAAGCAAAGTTGGATTGATCAAACTAAGCAATTTTTCAGTAGGTGGTGGTACGGGTGTTGCTTTAATACTTTGTTGTTTATGTGTTGTTGTTTTGTACTTTTTCAGTTCGACATTGTTGTTTCGTTCCTTTCCTGTTTCTATGTTGTTGTTTCATTCCTGGAGTTTTTATGTTGATGTTACATGTTGAAGTTTGCTCTTGAAGTTTTTATGTTGATGTTACATGAAAAGTGGTTCATATTAAAAATACAACTCCTAGATGTTATACAAGATTATTTCAGAACAAACACATACTAGTCAGTACAGTTAAAAATTATCCAAATTTGAGACTGCGACTAGACGACGGTTTGGTTTTTGACAATCCGGGTCGACTTCTTACATGCTCTGGCGAGACGAGTCTCAAAGTGTTAAGTTCCACTTTCTCGATGTACACTTCAATCACAGTATGGCCGTCAACATACTGGCGTATGTTGGCTACATCTTCGTCGGTACTCAATTCTACCAGTCCAGTCAAGAAGTCTGCATTCGGCCTCTTAAAATACAACCTATTATATTTTGGTTCTTCATAGTCTAGCTCTTTCATGATCTGTTCAAGCAGTTGCATAGAAAGATCCTCCACATCTAACATGTCAACATAAATTTCTAGACCACGGAAATAATGTCTTCTGGGTGGTTCCGTGAAGTACCCACCATGGTAGACTTTCATGGTGAACAACTGTGGATATGCATCTGTTGATGAACATTAATTAATATAGTTAGGGCGTAGAACAATGGTAGTAACAAGCAAAACTTAATGAAACATGCACACTAACCATATAACTCTTTGCCATTGTCTGAAAGTGATTCAGATAAACGCCTAAAGCACCAAACATGAAGGTTTGGGGATGCCATGTAAGAATACGTTAACGAATAATATGTTCCCGTATATGTGTTTTACGACTAATCTAGCGTGGGTTATTTATAGGAAAATGTGGATGCTTTTACTGCATGTTGGCTATTTTTGGTCCCTGTCTTTGCTCTAACAGAACTTAGGTCCCTGTCAACGCTATCATATGATATAGTTGGTAGACCGCCATTGAAGCTTCCACTAAACCCTCTGTAACGACCCGGTATCCCATAACATACATAATATTCATCATTTAACATCTCATACATAACGTCGTTACTTTCATAACAAAATACATAATAATTCACATTCGGTCCCAAAGTCTCAGAACCATACAATACAAAAAAAACGTAAACATATACTAATCTTCGTCAGCTATCAACCGCCTCCTATGCTTTATTCTTCCCTTTGCTAACAAGAGATCCTTGACCTGGAATACATATTTTTTTGAAAGGAAAATGAGGGTTAGACCAAACGGTCTAGTGAGATAATCCCTGTCAGTTTAGAAATCCTTTTTGTAAAACACCCATATACCACAAAGATTAATTACCAAGCAAGACTCGTACATTATGTTCATCTCTTCCTCATTCCCATGGCCAAATTAGTTGGTAGCAAGCCAACTAATAAAATAACTTCACTATACAACATTTACAGCCAACAACAATGTACGAATATTACAGCCAACACACCGGTCCTAAGCCCGGCCAGTCGTTTTCTTGTTTAGTATAATTCTTATGTAAATACAATATCTCACTATATTATATTTCAACATAAACACACATAATCACACATCTGTCACGTACCCAATCCACACATATACGTATTCAAGTTTGAAAAACGTTTTAAAGTAAAACTCACCTTGAATGCTTAAAATACGCTTCCAAGCCTTTCTCCGAGCTATCCGATCCTTTATCCAAAATTCTCAGAATCTGAAACCATTTACATACAAATATCTCCTTACCAACTTATGTATAAGACTTACTAGCAGGCTAAGGACTCTAGATACATCTATATAACCCTTATCCTCAAAATGACCAAACAGCCAAAGTTTCCGGAAATCCCAAAAGTATCCGGTCAACCCAACCTTTCCGGACAACCCTTCTTTCCGAATAGCATAACTAATCCGGATAACATGAACTATCCGGACAACACAGACAATCCGGATAACACCCGGACAACCCTTCTTTCCGAATAGCATAACTAATCCGTATAACATGAACTATCCGGACAACATAGACAATCCGGATAACACCCGGACACCAAAGCAATCCGGATACCATCCGGTATCTCATTCCATCCGGAAACCATCAAATGAATCGTCCGGACACTAACAAAAGGAACTACCGGACAGCACCCAAGAATCTACCCGGACACATTCATCTTATCCGGGAACTTCTGTCGGTTTACCCTCTTTTTACCCAGATTCAACAGAAAATACTACCAGATATAATTTCAACTATTCTACTCCGATGGAAACTATCTATAAGCAATTACCAACATAAAACACAAAGAAAACATACCTTAAATCCCTTCCAAGTCCACCAATTTAAAGCCCTAGCCTTTTCCTTTCTTCTTCTTCTTTTGCTCCCAAAAACACACACTTACACACACTGAAATATCTGATGTTTCTGAGTTGTGAAATAGCTGAACTCCTAAAGGGGTAATATCAAACTCATTTTACAACTTAGACCTTGAACTATTCATTAATGACCCACACACCCTTAACTTATAAATTTACCTAAACTTACCCTAAAATCCAACTTTAAAGTTAACTTTATTTAACGGAAAAGGGATTTTAACTAACGAACTTACCCGGGGTATTACATTATCTCCCCCTTAAAAGAATTCCGTCCCGGAATTCGGTTAAGCGAAAAGGTAATGAATACTTATCACTACTACTTTGAACTCAATCAAAACCATAGAAACTAACTGAATAAACACCCCACACCCACCTATATTTCTAACACAGATAAGCAACAAAAGCACGGAAATACCAATAATCATTTTACACCGAAGTCATATAAAACTTTAGCACGTATAGAGTTTATTAGAATCATACATGTAACAGCATCAGGACTTTCTTCTACCTCCTGTTCCGTCATCTGAAAAACACGACCTTGGATTCCAGGTAGTTCAGGCCCTTGTACTCCTCCCGACTTACCACCCGTTGGTCTCACTGTCATACTACCCTGCTGTACTTTCCATCGTGGACAGTCTGACTGAACATGATCAGGAGAATTGCAAACGAAACAGAATCGAGTTACGTGACAGTCTTTAGCAATGTGACCAGTTTTCCCACACTTGTTACATTTTCGGGAGTCCACATAACAGTTTCCTTGATGAACACGGTTGCATTTTGGACATGGTCTTTCAGCTGGTCTGAAAGGTGAATGACTATCAAACCTCGGGGATTCGTATTCCTCCAAATCGTACTTCATTTTTTCCAATTTTCTTTTCCCAGCACTCTTATCACCAACGTCTCTCCTATTATCCCGTTCCACATTTTCCGCGGCATCTATTGCGGGTGAGAAGGTATCGGGTCCTTTTGCAATCACTAGCTTTCTAATTTCTGAATTTAACCCGAAAATAAACCTTTCCATCTTCAGAGCCTCCGTGGCAACATAGTACTCCGCAAAGCGAGACTTCTCCAGAAAGCGAGCAGTGTAATCCCTAACCGATAAACTTCTCTGATGTAGGTTCATGAATTCCTCTTCCAGTTGTCTAACTGCTGCTTGAGGACAGAACTGTCCTTTGAAAGTTGTTGTGAATTCGTCCCAAGTAAAAGTTGAGTATACATCAGATCCTCTAGAGGTAATATGAGCCTCCCACCAAAATAGAGCATCTGCCTTCAACATCGCGGTTCCATATAGCACTTTATCTTCTTCTGCACACTTGCTGGTCCTGAAGACAGCTTTTATCTCTTTCAGCCACCTCATGGCCTTCACTGGATCTCTTTCTCCTGTATATGTCGGAGGTTTGCAATTTAAAAACATTTTATAGTCACACTTCCTTGGCACCGGTATGACAGTATGTGTAATGGGCATTTCGTCTTCCAGTCTAGGATCTGGTATTCCAGTTTCTGTGACGAGTTCTATCGAACATAGCTTGTATATTGGCTTGAAGTCTTCCCATTTCCACCGTTAAATCATTTCGTGTAACAAATTCGGTACCTCGCCTCTGAACTCTACCTCCCGTTCTGCCCCGACCTCTTTCTCCCCCTCTTCCCCTTCCTCCGGCTGTTGGGTTTGTTCTATTCGGATTTTCTCCTCCTTCCCGATTCGTTTGTCTAGTACCACTTGCCATTCTGTTGATTCTGACAAGGTTAATATACACATAAGCACATACCCCATATAACAAGGTATTCCAGTTCAAACATGCACCTGTAAGATCACAATTACTCTGGCCAGGTGTAATCTGAAATTACCTTACATGATGTTCTTTCTACCTTTTTATATTTAACATCCCAAGGTTCTATAATAATAGGGACATCCTATTTCACATGCAGTTTAAGTCTAGGTACAAATACTAATACCTAAATCCCTTAAACTAGGGTTCTGATACCATCTGTAACGACCCGGTATCCCATAACATACATAATATTCATCATTTAACATCCCATACATAACGTCGTTACTTTCATAACAAAATACATAATAATTCACATTCGGTCCCAAAGTCTCAGAACCATACAATACAAAAAAAACGTAAACATATACTAATCTTCGTCAGCTATCAACCGCCTCCTATGCTTTATTCTTCCCTTTGCTAACAAGAGATCTTTGACCTGGAATACATATTTTTTTGAAAGGAAAATGAGGGTTAGACCAAACGGTCTAGTGAGATAATCCCTGTCAGTTTAGAAATCCTTTTTGTAAAACACCCATATACCACAAAGATTAATTACCAAGCAAGACTCGTACATTATGTTCATCTCTTCCTCATTCCCATGGCCAAATTAGTTGGTAGCAAGCCAACTAATAAAATAACTTCACTATACAACATTTACAGCCAACAACAATGTACGAATATTACAGCCAACACACCGGTCCTAAGCCCGGCCAGTCGTTTTCTTGTTTAGTATAATTCTTATGTAAATACAATATCTCACTATATTATATTTCAACATAAACACACATAATCACACATCTGTCACGTACCCAATCCACACATATACGTATTCCAGTTTGAAAAACGTTTTAAAGTAAAACTCACCTTGAATGCTTAAAATACGCTTCCAAGCCTTTCTCCGAGCTATCCGATCCTTTATCCAAAATTCTCAGAATCTGAAACCATTTACATACAAATATCTCCTTACCAACTTATGTATAAGACTTACTAGCAGGCTAAGGACTCTAGATACATCTATATAACCCTTATCCTCAAAATGACCAAACAGCCAAAGTTTCCGGAAACCCCAAAAGTATCCGATCAACCCAACCTTTCCGGACAACCCTTCTTTCCGAATAGCATAACTAATCCGGATAACATGAACTATCCGGACAACACAGACAATCCGGATAACACCCGGACACCAAAGCAATCCGGATACCATCCGGTATCTCATTCCATCCGGAAACCATCAAATGAATCGTTCGAACACTAACAAAATGAACTACCGGACAACACCCAAGAATCTACCCGGACACATTCATCTTGTCCGGGAACTTCTGTCGGTTTACCCTCTTTTTACCCAGATTCAACAGAAAATACTACCAGATATGATTTCAACTATTCTACTCCGATGGAAACTATCTATAAGCAATTACCAACATAAAACACAAAGAAAACATACCTTAAATCCTTTCCAAGTCCACCAATTTAAAGCCCTAGCCTTTTCCTTTCTTCTTCTTCTTTTGCTCCAAAAAACACACACTTACACACACTGAAATATCTGATGTTTCTGAGTTGTGAAATAGCTGAACTCCTAAAGGGGTAATATCAAACTCATTTTACAACTTAGACCTTGAACTATTCATTAATGACCCACACACCCTTAACTTATAAATTTACCTAAACTTACCCTAAAATCCAACTTTAAAGTTAACTTTATTTAACGGAAAAGGGATTTTAACTAACGAACTTACCCGGGGTATTACACCCTCCAAGTTGATTGTCTTCCAGTTCTATATAACCATTACTATTCTCTCCATTTAGACTACTACCATTATGATCATCATCCCATGCCATGTGACCATGATTATCCATGTCCATGGTAGACATGAAGTTGTGCTCTCTTTCTCTCTCTCTCTTGCCATACCCATGTTCTATTTCAAGTACCTTTCAAAAGATAACTGGTCCCAATCAAGGGAAATCAATGTTCAGATCAACGTATATAAGTTATGTTTGATAAATTACAACGGGCCGATAAAGTAGATAAAATAATGGTATATATCAAAACAAGCACACTAAATATACAATATTTATCGTCCCAATCAAGGGAAATCAATGTTCAGATCAACGCTATCATATGATATAGTTCCATTTGGTTCAAGCTCCGACAAGCCTGTGTGTTACTTAGTTGGCTGACTGAACGTCTACTCCTTGGCACAGTTGAAGGGGCGGGATTTAGACACTCTCCACGAATATGTGCTACGCATTGGCACCGAGTACATTTTCACTGTATCGAACCTTCACCACGTGATGGACGTCGGTCGTTCTTTCTCGGTCTCCCAGCTCTGTTCTTAGTGTTTAACGGTGGATAGCATGGCGGAAGGGGGTCGGGTGTTGACACCCATGCTTCAGGGGGTCCAGCTGGATTTATTACCTCTGCGTATGTTGCCCGGTAAGTTTCGGACGTGAAGAAACTAACAGCCAAGTCGCTGCAATCTCTACGACCCATATATCTTGCCGCAACGATGGCATGGCCGCACGGTAACCCAGATTTTTGCCATTGGAAACATGAACAAACATGGTCGGTCATATTGACAATTGCGTCAAGTTTATTATCCCGAACCTGGTACCTCCCATACCCGATTTCGCTTACCCTCCATGTCGACGCGTGACCCGCAATGAGGAGAACTATCTCCTCCGCCGCTGGTGTGAGTCTATTACGCATCTCGGCTCCTTTTCGTCGTCGAAGTTGGTACCACTCTTGTTGAAAGGCCCGAAAGTACTCCATAAGAGTAACAATCGGACATCTATGCGCAAAACGAGAGAGTGCATTCACCGACTCTGCACTATTGGAGGTCAGAATGTCATACCGTTGTGCAGGAAAATGGGTCGTGGACCACCTCTCCGGTCCAACATCGTACATGACTTTGGCTGCTTTGTTGGAACTAACTCGTAGAACATTCATGTACCGGTCAAACTCCCGAGCCGTATATGTTTTGCATGCCTTCTAGTAGACATCGTGGTAGGTGGTAATACGTTTGTCCTGGCCTTTGGCGTTCATCTCCAAATGTCGACAACATAAGGCGTGAGGGGCGTTTGGGTACATGGCAGAGATTGCGGCGCTTATGGAAGGAGCCCTGTAAGACATAAACACCAACCCTTGCGGGTCTCCGATAGCTTGTCTCAACATAGACAGAAACCAAGTCCACTCCTCCCCGGTTTCGGACTTGCCTACTCCGAAATCTACGGGAACGATGGAGTTATTCCCGTCCATGACAACCGCCAGGAACATCATACCCAAGTAAGGGCCCTTTAAATGGGCAGCGTCTATTACCAGGACACAACGCAGATTTGCCACAAATGTGCGGATCTGCAAAAACGTAGGTGGTTTCCCTTTGTAAATGTTATAGTTTATAATGTGTAAACATATGACGTGTTAAAATACGTACCGCGGGTCCAAGGGCAACGAAGCGCATCTCAAACCATCCATTTGAATCGGTCCTTATCTGGGTGACCGTACCTGGATTGTGCAGCTGCAAATTATATAAATACCTCGTTCATACGACTCCTCGAACGTGCCTCTGACCATTAGCAGTGCCCTGCATCGCGCACGCCAGCCTTGGTGGTAACCAATTGTGATCCCGTAATGCTGGTGTACATCGTTCACGGTGTCCTTTGGACGCATTGACCTGCTAGCATCAAGAAATTTGTTTTTCAGTATCGCACCCAAAGTCCTTTTGGTGGCTTGTTTGTGGTTGGGATTCAGTTGCGTCCTCGAACAAGTGTGTTCGTCGTGCAACTTTCTAATGACAAATATCCCTCCTTTATCGCCCACGGACCTCGCGTACAGCCTCCAATTACAGTTTTCTCTCCCACATATAACTTTGTATCTGGTTTTGTCGGATCTCGGCGTGTAACTTTCGAAACCCTCTTCCATGAACTTAATTCTGACCTGTGTGGCCAAGTCATCCTTCGAATCAAAAATCTCACCTACTTGTATCATTGAACTGCGATTATAAGGTGTAGGTTCGTAGGTTTGTGTATGGGTATTCGGGTCTGGAAGAATAGGGGGCATATCAAAAAAGTCATTTAACTGACTAAATGATTTATTACTAGGGGTATATTCTTCGTCCTCATCACTATCGGTATCTGATATGTCTATATCAGAATTACCCATTGTGAAAACATGGGTTTCGTCATCAGCAACTCCAGCAAAGCGTCCTTCTTGGTGTTTTTTCTTCTTCTTCTTCTTGTGGTTGTTGTTGTTGCGTCTCCAGGACAAAATTAGGCTCCTCCATTTGGAGGTCTTCGTCATCACCGTCGTCATCGCCTTCGTCATCGTCTTCGTCGCACACCGATGAATCGGCATACACAAAAAGTAATGGAGGTCTTTCTGATTCGGCTGCAAAGTGCAGAAAACCAGAGATATCCCCATCGTTGGATAACTCAACAAATGACCCATCACCATTCTTAAACACTAACTTGCAAACAGCAGAAGGGTCGATTCCACATTTTTGCATGGCGTATGCAACAAACTTCTGATAAGTATAGTTTACTGAAAATTTTACACCATGCTTAGATTTATAAGCAAAATTCCACTCATTGTTGTCTTGCACCCATTCACCATCGAAACAGAAAAATAGTTTAGCTTTTGCAACAGATGAACTCATTTTTTCATTAGTATCTCAAAAACAAAATACTGAAGAAAGAAAGCAAGAAAGAAAGATGGAATGGGTGTGAATTATGGATTGCATTTCACTAATATTTATGGATGAAATCTCATTGATGAAACAACCAACATTGATGAAACAACCAACATGAATTGCAACCACAAATTGGTGTTCCAAGTACAATGATTCAACATTGATGAAACAACCCAGTGGATTTTAACCACAAATTGGTCTTTAAAGTACAATAATTGTGGAAAAAACAGTAAAAACATGCAAAGATTCGTGCAAAAAGGACCAAAATTGTAATTTTTTTGCCTATCACGGAACCATCGCTGACAACCACCGCGGACAGGGGACAATCATGTCACCGCGGGCATAGTTGGGGGGGTTCCGCGGGACATTTTGGCCAAACATGGGTGCCACGTGGGCACTGTTCCGCGATCGCAGGATCCATCGCAGGATCCATCGCACTTTTCCAATTTGCTTGTTGTTTGGGGTTTTTAGAGTTTTGATTTAAGTTCCATTTGGTTCAAATACCAGTATGACATCCTTTGATTTGGTTTTCAGATTATCATCTGGATATGGGTTTTTTGTTTTTTGTTTTCAGATTTGGGTTTTGAGATAATGGATGGCCTTAGGCCATCAGTACCCCGTGGAAGAATCTTTCAAATATTCCAGCTCCACATCAGCGCCACATCAGCTTTTCTCCCATCCCTCACTCCATCCCTAACAATCCCTAAACACCCGTACCCCATTCCCTCAAACCCTTTTGCCACCTCATTTATTTTAATTCTTTTATTTATACATTTAATTATTTAACAAAATAAAAATATTTATATATTTTTTAATAAATAAAAATAAGATAAATAATAAAAATAAAAATTCATACCATTCATTAAAAATAAAAATTACAAAATACAAAACACTACCAATCATGAAATTTTTGAATTTGCTCTTTTCTCGCTAAAGTAACCCTCAAAGCTTTTCCCGTAAGGTGATCATGTGGGGCCATGAAAAACTCGAAGTCTTTATCAAATCGGTTTGCGCGTTCGATTTCGCGTTCTTGATCCAACCTATGTCGTTCGAGTTTTGAGCGTTCGATTTCGAGATCGAGTTTTTTCATTTTGTATTCCATTGTATCATCAATCTTGTCGTTGAACGTCGTCAACAACTGAGTAACACTTTCGTCCGTATTCGCCCCGGACGTATTACTCGTTGATGATTTTTTTGCCTTGTTTCTCCCGATGGGTCGTTGAATTTGCTCGTCATCGTCATCATCGGAAGGTTGGGTACGTTTTGAACCCCGCGATGAAGTTGTCGTCATCGTTGGAACGGCTCCTCATTTTGGACATTTTTTTAGGACGTCCCAAGCTTGTTCGTGAGTGAAGGCAACTTTATGGCGTGCTAGATACCGTTCGTGTGCCGTTCGGGATATATCGGCCTCACTCATCCCGCTTGATCTATTATTGAGCAAGTTGTTGTAGATGCCGCCAAACGAATTAACTCTTTTATTGAGGTCGTTGAACTTGCTATTGAGTTGATGGGTTGATCTATAACCTGGTTCACGACCCATGCGAGTAAAGAACACATGCCCGATTCGGCCCCAAAAATTTCCTACATTTATGTAAAATTAAGTATAAGTATAAGAATAATAATAATAATAATAATAATAATAATAACAATAAAAATAATTACCACCGCTTTGTGTGTTACCGACCACGGGGTCCTCCGAAACGTCAACCCACGCCGACACTAACGCGAGTTCCTCGGCTTTACTCCACGTTTGTTTGGCGGCTTTCTTTGGTCTCAGATTTGATGGTTCCTGGGTTAGATTGTTGTGTTGGGATAGATTGTGGTGTGTTCGGGGTAGAAGGTTGGGTTTCCGGAACAATGTCGTCGTCGAGATTGAAGTTGGCCGGAGTAAAACTTTGTTCAATCAACCCGGGACGTGTAAATTGGTAAGGAATTTGTTGGTGAAATTGTTGGGGAAATTGTTGCGGATATTGTGGCGGATTTTGTTGCGACCATTGTGGTGGAATTTGTTGCGAAAATTGCGGATGATAACCTTGTTGTGTAAACGCTTGGAAACCAAGCTCTTGATCTTCTTGCGATTGTGGTGTATTCGGTCGGTTACGACGGGATGTAGGTGTTCTGTTTGAATTCATGATGAGAGAGGTGTGAAAAATAAGAGGTTGAGAGAATTTGAGAGGTGTGAGAAATAAGAGGTTGAGAGAATTTGAGAGGTCTGAAAAATAAGAGGTTGAGAGGTGTGAGAAATAAGAGGTTGAGAGGTGTGAGAAATAAGAGGTTGAGGGTTAAATATATAGTGGGATTAAATTGAGAAAAATAATTTTTTTTAGTAATAGAGCCGTTCAACGGCATGAATTTTAAAAAATTTAATTAAATTTTTTTTTTAAAAACCCTTCGGGATGGATCGGGATCCCATCCCCGGATTCCATCCCTTACCGCCATCCCCGCAACCTCCGTAGCCCACCCCGCATGATCCCCGCATGATCCCCGCACCATCCCGAGCCCGGGTACGGATGGCCTTAGTGGTTATGATGATGGTGCAAGAGATGGAAGGCTTCCACCGGAGAAGATGAAATTTAAAGAAACACGGACATCTTTTATATTTAATTGAAAATTAAAGAAAATGCTAAAGTGTAATTTCATATTTAAGGTTAAATTGGACCATTTTGCCCCAGGATGAGGTTAGCATTTAAAGGCACATAAATGGATTAAAGTCAATAAGGACTAACATTGAAATGGAATGGATACCACAATGACTATTATTGTAATTAGTTTGAAATAGGGACTACTTTTGATAGTAGGTGGTAACCACAGGGACCGAAAGTGTAATTTAATCTTGGAAATATATGAGATTTAAACATGTGTGGTGTCTCACATATTTGATTTAAATAGCTTAATAAGTGGAAAAAATCTTCGTTTCCCCGTTGTGGACGGGAATTAGGATGTGATCATATTTCCCGATAGAGACGTGGATGGGCATTGTGACGGGGATGGGGATTGAGGTTCTTGTTCCATCCCATCCCATTCTCATGCCTATACACACACCTCAGCTAATCCTAATAGTCCTGAAAACAACTAAAAAAAATTAAATGACCCTGCAGGTAGGGGTGCTCAAAAACCCGACCAACCCGATCAACCCAACCCAACCCGACGTGAAATAACCCAACCCGAAGCAACCTGATGTCCAATCGAGTTGTAAAGTCTTCAAACCGTATGTATTGGGTTGATATCGGGTTACGAGAATTTGAACCCAATCCAACCCGGTGAACCCGATATACTTTTATTTCTTGAATTTAATATTTTATTTAAGTCTTTACTAATATGTACATTAGACAGTACACCTTTACGTATCATATATATATATATATATTCACTCTCTTCTCCATCTCTATATAACTCCTTCACACACATTTATATATATATATATATAGTAAATGTTAACACATATATGCAAATTGAGAAAAACAGTTGAAGGCGATATGTCAACATGTTTAAGATTTAAGTAATATGCAAATTTGAGACGTCAAGTTATTTGATCATATTTGGTTTAGACATTTTTATATGTAGTATCTAAATATTGTCTGAATCATTGGTTGTATTTTATGTTTCCTTTATTTTTATCTTATTAATTTTGATTTTACTTTGTTTAAACACAACCCGATCGACCCGAACGGGTTGGGTTGGATTGTACCTTTGTTTGGATTGGGTTGAATTTTTTTCAAACCGCCAACATTGGATTGATGTGTCGAAATGCCTTCAACCCTATCAACCCAACCCATGAGCACCTTTACCTGCAGGATTCAAATTGGATGACCTCTGAGCTAGTTCAAAGCCTCAAGTATTATAATCAGTTAAGCTAACCCACAAAATTTCATATTAAAAAACAAAAGTAAAAACTAATATATTGAACTTTTGATCTCGAGGTTTATCAAATAATAAGTTTTAAGAGTTAGGTTTAAAAAATGATTTCATTTTGATATAACTTGTATTAGGAGTATATGGGTTAGGTCGGACGGTTTGAAGCTATTTGAATAAATATAATCCAACTAATTCAGTTTAGAAAATTATAACTCATTCAACTCTTTTAAAAAAGATCAACCCAACCCATAAGTAATAATATTTGATCGATTTTCTTTAAAAATACAAAAAAAAAACAAATTTGGTCGATTTTCTTTGTAAAAAAAATTGATCCAGTTCCATAATTACGGATCTAGGTCCGCAATATGCAAAAGAAAAATTATTATTTTTGGAAAATCGACCAAAAAAATTTTTTTATTTTTTTTAAGGTAGGTCTGCAATTACGGACCTATTTTGCGAACCTGGCGACTATTTCAATAAAAATAGAAAGAAGGTGGCTAGGAGATAGAAAGTTAGACCATCCACACACCTGCAAGACCATACTTCTTTCTAAAGTGCCACATCAGCTTTGCAATAACACCTTCCACACACATGCAAGACCAAACTCCTTTCTAAACTAATAAATTATAATATAAATAATAAACATATTAATAATTAATGTTAAAATAAACAAACAAACAAATTAATTAAATTAAAAAATGTTATTGTTTAATATTTTGTGAAAGTGATTTCTAATTTAGAAAGATGAGATTCCTTGCAAGCCACATGACATGTCATGTCATCTTGCAAGGGGTCTTACAAGACTTGTGTGAATGCTCTTATGTCGTCGGAGAGCTATTATGTGCTCTTGGTAGCCGTAGAAGGTTCACATGAGGGTACTGAATAGATGCCGTTAACGAAAGTTAGGATGATGAATACAAAGCAAAATCAAAGGTTTGAGGGGTTGATGGTAATTTAGCTATAATAGCCTGGAAAGAATTTAGGTAATTTATTGCCCCATTATTAATTTTGAAGAAATGACACGTAAGCAGAAAAAAATGAAAAAGTGCGTTTGCCGGGAGTCGAACCCGGGTCTATTGCTTGGAAGGCAATTATCCTAACCGTTGGACTACAAACGCATTTTGATTTTTTATTTCAACACCTATTATAAATTAAAACTTTATCAAGAATTGTCCTTTCTTGCCAATCAAATGTGAAAAAATAGTCTCCAAGATGAAGCGATATGGACAAATGAAATAAAATCTTGTTTGTTGTTACTTGTATTTTTCTACCTACCTCAAATATGAAAATAGGTAAATACCATCAATCCATATGTACATTTACTTTTTACTTCATATAAATTTCTTTGGACGTGTTGTGAATTTGATATCATTGGTATATAAACGACTTATAAACTATGATACTTTAATGCGTGTGGTAAATAAACCATTTCCGATAGAGTTTTTTTAATTTTTGTCTGTGTATTTGATTTCCATTGGATCAATGTTTAAGTTTAAATTTAAGACCCCAAACTATAGGACAGGTGGTTCTGGTACAATCTATTTGCCCAAACATTTATGTTTAGAACACAAGCGACAACGAAGAAGTTCAAAATTGGATTATCCAAAATATTGATTTATACGAAGACACGTCCAATCTAATCACCTAAGTATTGGTTTTATGTACGTTATGCTCCATTTATTTTTGTTACTTGATGCGGGTAGGATGTAAAGGAAGTTCGGTAATTTATCAAGATGCATTCTGTAAATCAAACGGAAAATGACCAATTTAATTTGTGTTATAAAAATTGGTTGGTTCTTAGCGAAATATCATATTTATTCGGTAACATTAACATGTATATATAAATCAATTAAATTTATTGAAAACAAATACATAATTGAAAATGCTAGATAACCCTCATCAACAAGTCAATAACATTTATATATCAGGTCTTTTTTTTGAACGACGACATTTTATAAAACTAGCAAGAAGCTAGAGAAATATAACAATTACATAGAGATAATGGCTAGGGAAGAAATTGTGAGTCAACCAACCCAGTTAATAGACAAATTACTACTTCTATGATTAACCCAGAAATAAGTACGAGTTATAATGTTCTAAAAAATTGTCGCCTTCCTTGGCTTCGGTTGCCATAAAGAATACCATTCCGAAACACCCATATAGACCACAAAGTGGTAAGCGTAACTGCCTTAAAGCACAAAAAAATCTCCTTCTTCAACTGAATTGAGTCAATCCAAGAGACCCAATCTAAATAAGTATGGAGATTCGGAATATCCATTTGCCACCAACGGCCGCCCATAAGACTTTAGCAATAGGACATGAGAAGAAAAGATGATTGCAGTCCCCCACCCTCATATCACAATTAGGACATAAGAGAGACGAAACATAGATACCTCTTTTATCCAAATTTATCCGAGTAGGGAGCCGATTGAGATGAAGTCACCACGCGAACACATTAACTTTGATGGGAACAAGTCTATTCCATCTAGTAGGATGAGAAACCACCTCCAAATGACTAGAATCAATTAAACGCCTAGCTGAAGCCACTGAGTAATCACCCAACCCGTATGCCAACCACACACATCTATCCTTTTGACTCGAGGGCACAAAGGTGGAAAAAATTTGTTGAAGTTCAAAAAATTGGACAGCCTAAACCCCACCCCTCGGCGCTCTACGAAGGCACACATCCCAACACCCTACCTCCAAACGAGACTTGACGTTTGCCGTTTTATCCAACTCTAAAGCGTAAACTCTAGGAAATTGAATTTTAAAAGGAGAGTCTCCAAGCCAGGCATCATCGCAAAACGCAGTCAAAGCACCATCACCCACCTTTTTCTTACAGAAGGAAAAAAGATCAATACCTTTGTCCTTTAGAGAGTTGACTGCTTTTATAATAGAGACTCATGTGGAATTCGAAGTCTGCCTAGGCAAATTCGAACCAATTAAACCTTCTCGCCATATATGGATTTAATAATTTTAACCCAAAGTGCCCCATCCTCCAACCAAAACCGCCAAATCCACTTGAAAAGCAAAGAACGATTAAATGCCATAATGCTACCAATACCAAGCCCTCCAAGTTTGAGGCTAGCCATAACCTTTTTCCACTTGACCCAGGACATTTTCGTTTCCTCCGTATCACCACCAATAAAGAATCTATTTCGGAGAGATTCCAAGCCTTGATCAACCAATCTTGGGATTTTGTAGATAGACATGAAGTAAGTAGGAATGCTCCCCAAAACGGACTTTAGAAGGGTAACCTGACCACCAATTGAAAGAGTTTTAACTTTCCAATTGGAAAGTTTGACCAAGAATTTATCGAACACCACATTCCATCCCTCCATTTTAGACATGTTACCCCCAACGCTTAAGCCTAAATACGAAAATGGAAGCTTCGATCCACCACACCCAATACAAGAGGCCAAATACTCAATTTCTTGTGAATCCACCCCCACACCAAAAAGGTTGCTTTTATGAAGATTAATTTTGAGACTCGAGATAAGGAAAAAAAACATCTAAGAATACGAATAATAATCCTAGCATTTGATAAAGACCATTCACCCACATAGAAAAGGTGTGAAAGAGGGTACCGTTCTTTACCAATAGCAGCACCCTAAAAGAGATTTTTTTTCAACCACCTCTTGAATAATGACATGTAATCCTTCAATGGCTAAGATGAAAAGGAAAGGGGATAGAAGGTCTCCTTGCCTTAATCCTCTACGAATGCAAAATTCCTTAGTCGAAGAGCCATTAACAAGAACTTACCCCATCGAATCCTCAAGGCATCCACGAATCCACCCCCGCCAAACTAAGCCAAATCCCATTTTCGTTAGAATTAAATCCAAGTAATCCCACCTTAAACAATTGTACGCTTTCTCAAAATCAACTTTAAGTATCAGAAGCTTAGACCTATTTTTTATACCAATCCATGGCTTCATTCAAAATTAAAGGGCCATCAAGAATCTGACGCCCTTTTATGAAGGCGGATTGCTCACTACTAACGATGTCCCCAATAACCATACTAAGTCGATTAGCAAGAAGTTTACCAATTGTTTTATATTAGCAACCTATAAGACTAATCGGCGTGTAGTCTATAACAAATTTAGCATCATGGACTTTCGGAATTAGAGCAATGAAGGACGAGTTACAACCTTTCGGGAATCGACTAGACTCAAAGAAATCACCCACCAATTTCACCACGTCATTTTCAATGAGGGGCCAAAATTTCTTGAAAATGTGGAAAGTAAAACCATCCAGGGGATTTATCCGCTCCACAATCCCAAATGGCTTTTTTAATTTAATCATGCGAGAAAGGCTCCTCAAGAAAGGAAGCTTGATCTGAAGACAAAATGTTCAGAAACTCCACCTTTACTTCTGGACGAACCCCTCCACAAGTGTTGAACTGATCTTAAAAATGGTAATAAAACTCGTCTTTGACCTTGGTTGGCTCCATAACCCAATCGCCGTCAATCATAACTCCAGGAATGGCTAGTCGACGTCTTTTATTTTTAAGAGTTCCATGGAAAAACTTGGAATTCTCATCACCTTCAACTCCTCAACGGATTTTAGGTTTTTGCACCACATCCAAATTTTCTACCCTTTCCAAGTCACTCAAAGTCTTCATAAATTGGATACGATATTCCATATCCAATTTGGAAGCATTATCCGAATCAATCCGAGAGTCAATGTCTCTAATACTTGATTTTATGCCATTTTCACCTCCAAATCATTCTTTCTTTTATCATCAATCCATATGCATAGATTTTTCTTTAATACTTGAAGTTTCTTTTTAAAAGCAAGCATACCATTAGAATCACGAACACTATCATCAGACCAAGATTTTTTCACAAATTGGTCAAATTCGGGCAATTCAATCCAAATTTTCTCGTTTTTTTTATTCATTTGGTTTAACCGTCTTAATCACTTACGAAGATCTGTGGCTACGATTTTTCAGTAATCGTCTTCCAGATCTACTCGTTTTTTTTTGTTTTTCTCGATCGACAAATCGGGCTTCTCTGTAGATTCTCGGTTTGATCTCTCGATCTTGTGTCAGATCCGTTTTTGGATCTGTTTTGTCCTTGTTTCCTTTGTTTAGATCTGATCTGTACGAGATATCCAAGTTCTTTGGTATCTTCGTTTAGATCTAAGATCTGATATGCTTTCATTTCTTTCGTCCTTTTTCTTCACTTGAATCTAGTCGGGTTTTTTATCTGTGGCTCGTTGAAATATGAGATCCATGATGCTTGAATCGGCGAAACTGATGAAACCACAAGTGTTTTGTTAACGTCATTCCTGCTAGTCTCCTCATCGAGTTCCGGTTTATATCTCCTCTTCTCGAGATATCCAAGTGTTTCGGTGTTCATCGTATTGCTGACCAAAACGAGTTTCTTTTTAGAATCTTCGCTTTGCTCTTGCTATCTTCGTTTTTTAAATTTGTTTTTAAAACCAGACCACTTGGATCTGATTTGTGGTTTTTTTAGTTTTGTCCTTTCCTTATGCTTGTGAATCGATGATGCTTATACATCGATGATCTGATGAATCTTAAAAGGTTTTATTGACATCGTTTATAGCTAGATTGTCTTCTTATTTTTCTTCTCTGTTTCAATCTCGTATTCAGACCTGAGTAGTTAGTTTAGTTTGGCTAACCTTGTCGTTTTTGTTGTTGTTTTCTCTCAGATCTGGTCCGTTGTCTCAGATCTGGTCCTTTTGTTTACTCTCAGATCTAGTCCAAATCTGAGATCTGGTCCTTTTACTTTACTGTTTTTTTACAATCTGGTCCTAATTCTCTCAAATCTCTTTGTATATTTTTTAGTGTTATCTTGCTCTATTGTTGGCATATTGTTATCTGTTCAGGTGTCTAAGCATATCACTACTGTGATTAATACTTAGACGGTTGGGGACCTTCTTTGAAGACGCTTTGTAAGTCTCCTTTTTCTCTATTGTTTCGACTGTACTTTCCGGTTTTTTTCTTTTTGGCAAGGAGCGCTTTGTAAGTCCTTCTCTCTGTCAACTCGAGTATTGTCTTTCGTGTCTTGTTTTTCATTTGTGTGTTATTTGCTCTTGTGTTTCTTGTTTCGCCTTGTATTTGGCTTGTTGTGTGCCTGTTTTTTTCGGTATCTGAATAGTGGCCATGACCTAGTACCTTTGAGTGTTTTAGGAATCCTGTTGTAATCTATTCAGATTTTACGTTGTGTGCTTTTATTCTTTGTTGTTGTGTTCATGGTTGGTTCTACTGTTGACCCTGAGGATTCATGTTCAAAGGAATCCAAAGTTGCCAAACTAGACTTTGGAGATCTCTTGTACCTGTACCCCAGTGACACCAGTCGAGCTCCTCTATTGAATTTTAAATTGAGTGGCACAGAGAACTATAGAGTTTAGGCTTGTGCAATGACCTTGGCATTGGAAACAAAGAATAAATTGGGTTTTATTGATGGATCATGTCCTCGTCCTGGTAATGACCCCGTCTTAGGAAAACAATGGGATAGGTGTAACTCGGTTGTCCTTTTCTGGATTCTAGGTTCTATGACTGAGGACTTGTTTTTAGGACAAGTTTTTTCAAAAGAATCCTCTAAAGTCTGGGAGGAATTAAAAGAAACGTATGATAAGGTGGACAGATCTGTCACTTTTAATCTGCACCGAAAGATAAATTCGCTAACTCAAAATGGTACTTCTGTTTTTGAGTATTATCACAAACTTAACTCCCTGTGGAAACAATTTGATGCTCTTGTTAAACTACCTTCATGTACTTGTAATACATCTCATGATTTTTATGAACATAGTCAACTTATCAAATTGATGCAATTTTTGATGGGTCTTGATGATATCTATCAACCTATCAGAAGTAACATTCTTACCCGTGACCCCCTTCCGTCTGTCAAAACTGCTTTCTCCCTAGTTTCTAGAGAGGAATATAATCGTGGGGGTACCACACCTTCTTCCCACACCAAGTCCCAGCACTCTGCCTTTTTAAGCAAAACCACTTAAACAAAAAAGAAAACTTGTGCCAAACCTTCTAATCTCACGTGTAAACATTGTGGGATTTCCGGTCATACTATTGAACGATGATACAGACTCATAGGCTTTCCAAAAGACTTTCAATTTCGACCCAAATCTCAAAATTTTAAACATGTCGCTGGAAATGCACGTGTCTCTGAGTCTCTTTCTCCTAAACAACCTGTTTCTACTTTATCATTTCCCTTTTTCTGAGGAACGGGTTGCCAATATATTAAACTTGATTGGTCAGAAAAACACTCAAGATGGGGTATCAGGTATAACTTCTATGCCTCATCTGGGTTGGATCATTGATTCTGGTGCAAACCAGCATATGACATCCAACATTTCTCGACTTGAAAATGTTGTTGATGTTTCTGACTTGAACCTTACGGTAAATCAACCCAATGGGGCTGAAGCCAAAATAAATAAAATCGGAAATTTCAAACTCACAAATACTGTAACTCTGTTTGATGTGTTGGTAATACCTTATTTTCACGTCAACCTTCTTTCTGTTCACAAATTAGCCAGAGACAGTAAACTTTTCATAGGTTTTGATGAATTTCGTTGTTATGTTCTCAATCTTCAGGCTTCTCTTCGAGAGAGTGTTGTGGGGATTGGTAGCGAGGTAGGTGGGTTATATTTCTTTGATCAAAATGGTAACACTGAGTCCCTCCCTAGTAGTAACATGGTTGTTTCTTGTTCTGTGTCCACTCACTTATGGCACAGTCGCCTAGGTCGCCCAGCTGACCCAGTGTTGAAAGTGCTAAATGACCAACTTAATCTTGGAGATGACTTGAGTGTTCCCTGTGAGATTTGCCATATGACAAAACAAACCCGAGATAAATTTCACCTAAGTGAGCGTAAAACTAAATGTCTTGGGGAATTGGTCCATTTGGATATCTGGGGACCCTATCATGTTCAAAGTAGGGATGGATACAAATACTTTCTGACTATTGTTGATGACTTTACCCGTGCTGTGTGGATTTATTTGTTAAAAGAAAAACATGAAGTTGGTGATTACATAGTTGAGTTTGTGAACCTTATTGCTACTCAATTTGAAAAATATGTCAAAATTTTTAGAAGTGACAATGGGACTGAATTTTCCAATTCCAAACTTACCTCATATTTTAAAAACAAAGGCATCATTCATCAAACCTCTTGTGTTTACACCCCACAACAAAACGGGGTGGTGGAACGCAAGCATCGACATTTACTTAATGTAGCCATAGCTTTTATGTTTCAGGGGGTGTACCTCTTAACATGTGGAGCGAATGTGTTCTTACGACTACGTATTTGATAAATAGGACCCCTGCATCTATTTTAAATGGTAAGTGTCCCTATGAGCTTGTCCATGGCTTTAAACCTGTCCTTACTCATCTTAGGAACTCTGGGTGTTTGTGCTTTGCTGTTATACCAAATTTGACTGATAAATTTTCAGCTAGATCTGAAAAGTGTATTCTTTTAGGATATGCAAATTCCCAAAAGGGATATAGACTTTTTAGCTTGGACTCAAAGAAAATTATAATTTCTCGTGACGTGAAATTTTATGAAAACATTTTTCCATATAAGATGAGTTCGGATAAGTCGTTTAATCAAAATAATGGTAACTTAAATACCCTGAATTTCTTTGATTTTGTAAATGAAACTACTGATGATTGTATTGATTCACCTCCCAATGATGAAAATGGGAACCCCTTAATAGATGAAACCTTTAGTGACCATAGTCAACTAGGTAGCCCTAGTAGAGCTGACAGTAGGCTGCATCTACGCAAGTCAAATGACTGCATTAATCAATGCACATCCATGCCATCTGGAAGTGACCTTGAACAAGATATAGGTTGGCAGCCACTGAGTAGCACCGATGTGGCTGCCAGTCGGCCATGTGATGCTAATATTGAAATTGTTAATGATCAAAACTTGGGTTCCAATTCTGAGGGAAATCTGTCCCAACCTTCCTCTTCTTCTTCTCATTTTTCTAGAAAATCTGCAAGGGTATCAAATTTTCCAAGAAATTTTGATGACTTTGTGGTAGAGGGAAAGGTTAAATATGGGATAGCAAAAGGTTGTGAATTATTCCTGTCTTAGCAATGAGAATTTTTGTTTTGTTTCTAGTCTTAATAAATCTGTTGAACCCAAAACTTTTAAAGAGGCTTGTAATGATATTAATTGGATAAATGCTATGAACGAGAAAATTGAAGCCCTTCATAGAAATGGTACATGGATAGTTTGTGATTTACCTTCTAATTGAAAACCTATAGGTTGTAAATGGATCTATAAAATAAAATACAAGTCTACGGGTGAAATTGAACGATATAAGGCTAGACTAGTTGCTAAGGGTTATAGTCAAAGAGAGGGTATTGACTATGATGAGACTTCTTCTCCGGTGGTTAAAATGGTAACGGTAAGATGTATTATTGCTTTAGCTGTACAATTTAAATGGAGTCTTTGCCACTTAGATGTTAATAATGCTTTCTTGTATGGAGATTTGTCCGAAGATGTTTATATGACATTACCTGAAGGTTATTATAATTCAGATGATCATAAAGTGTGTAAACTTGTTAAATCTCTTTATGGGTTAAAACAAGCTCCTCGCCAATGGTACGCTAAACTATCTACTTGCCTTATTGACTGTGGTTTTATTCAAAGTGAAAGTGATTACTCTATTTTTACAAAATTTTCTGGTTCTGTTTTTCTTGCATTATTAGTCTATGTTGATGATATTGTATTGACCGGTAATAGTTTAGATGAAATAAATAAAGTGAAAGATCAGCTGAAAAGTCAATTTCTTATAAAAGACTTAGGAAAATTAAAGTTTTTTCTAGGTATTGAAATTTTAGACTGTATTGATGGTGCGTAACACCCGGAAAATCCTTGTAAGTAATAATAGTCCTAATATTTCTTTATATTTTGACTTCTTAGATTATAAGTGATTTCCTAAGTAATTTCCGTGATTGTCACTTATTAATTGAGAACTCCCGATAGAAAACAGTAAGTTTATTCCTTAAGGAAATAAATGAAAAATAGATAATAAAGTTAAATATTAGATTTTATGGATTAGTTGGATGGGTAATTTGAATACGAGTCCAACGGTTCTTTCCGGGGTAAAAACGGAGTTCTAACGAAGAAGTTACGGCTAAATTAGTGGAAGTTGGATTGATCGGCAAACAGAAGCCGGCGCCGATGGTGTGGCGCCGATGCATCGGCGCGGGTGATCGGCGCCGAGCACCCGACGTGCCAAAAGGGGGTTAAACCCACCTCTTTATCCTTAGTCATTCATTCATCCTCTCAAATTAGAATTTCTGCTGCTCTTCACTCTTCAGACGATTTCTTCAATTAAACCTAAGGTAAATCCATTTCTATCAATCCAAATCTAAATCAAGCATCTAGTAAATGAATCTTACCCATTTAAACTTGAATTAGGGCATTTCATCTTCATTCTTCTTCTTGGAGCAATTAGGTTCAAGTATTCAAGTTAGGGTGTTAGCAATTGAAGATTTGAGGTGAGTAACTTGTAATTAATTGTTTGTATTACATTTACATACTATTCCTCATCTTGATTTTTGGTATAGCTAATGGGAAATCTTGAATAAATGCTCTTAATGGTTAAGAGGGAAACAAGAGGAGTTCAAGTAAGTTTATGTGGCTTAATTGTGTTTATTACTTTGTATGCCATAATAAATGTTGATGTTAAGAGTTTGGTTGGATTATATATCCAAAGTATGTGATATTGAGATGATGACTTAATAGATGTCTTAATGATGAATTGATGGCTTAATGGTCAAAATGGACTTATTATTGAATTGTAAACATGGATGTTTATTATTGATATCATATAGAATATGATTTGATACATATGGTTGTATATGAACTACATGGAAGTAGTATTGATCATGTTAAATGGTTGGACCATTGTTATGTGTTAAATATGCTTGATATTATCTAGAATATGATTTATTACATATGGATGTATGTGAACTACATGGAAGTAGTATAGATTATGATAAATGGTTGGACCATTGTTAAGTGCTTAATATGCTTTGAATATTACTTGGATTAACATATTTGGTATTCACATAATTGGAGGAGCACCTAGTAGGCATTGGAGGATATAATCATACATACCGTGGGGTAAATGTATTTTGTTCATACCTTCGGATACCGTGGGGTTTTCCGTTGTGTTATGCCTTGTGACAATACCGTGGGGTATCAATCAAGGTATATCTTCGATTATGATGTAACCGGGTAGCGATATGGACCTTCTCCATGGAATCCAATTTGTGAATGTATCGAATTGTTATTCCTACATGCTATGATTATGCTCTATGTGCTATGTGTAAATCTCACTTAGGCTTTAAAAGCCTAACACTTGTTATGTGTTTTATGTATTACAGATTTTAGTGGTTCCGGACACAAGAAGGTCTAGAACGGGGTTGTGAGCATGGGATCATTGTTAGAGAGATAAAGATTGGAAGATTGATGATACAACTTTCCGGCATTCTTTGGATATTTGATATCTATAGTAGTGATCAAATAAGCTAGTGGTCCAATAGTAGTTATGATTAACTAAATCTTTGTATTAATGATTATGTAATGTTATTTAGGTATACTTTTACTTAAGTCATGTGTACCACTCTTCCGTTTTATGGAAGTTTTTGTTAACCCCTGTTTTGGGGTGTTACATGGTGTTTGTATGTCACAAAGGAAATATTGTCTAGAACTGCTTAACGATTTTGGATATCTTAGGTGTAAACCTTGTAGTACACCTATGGATATGAATATGATGGTTATTGATTCTAGCAACTCTTGTGATCCTCCTTTGACTGATTTTTCTGGTTATCAAAGATTAATTGGTAGGTTAATTTATTTATTAGCTACTCGACCATACATAGATTTTGATGTCCATTGTCTTAGCCAATTTATGCATGCTCCTAGACAATCTCACTTGAAACTTGCCCTTAGAGTGCTTAGATACTTGAAGCTTTCTCCGGGAAGAGGTGTTAGCTTCACCAGGTCAGATAATTTTTGTTTAAAAGGCTCCGTAGATGTTAATTGAGGTAAGTGTCTCTCTACTCGAAGGTTTGTTACTGGTTATTGTTTGTTTCTTGGAAATTGTATGATTTCGTGGAGAAGTAAGAAACAAAATATTGTTTCTTGTTCCTCCGCTGAATCTGAATATCGTGCAATGGCTGCCACTGGTCGTGAAATTGTTTGGGTTTTGAAAATTTTAGATGATTTACATATAAAAGATTTACTGCCTGTAAATCTGTTTTGCGATAATAAATCAACAATTCAAATAGCCTATAATCTTGTTTTTCACGAACGCACTAAACACATCGAAATTGATGTTCATCAAGTTCGATGTCTAATTAGTGTGGATGTGTTAAAAGTTTCTAAAATTCCTTCTGCTGAAAATACTGCTGATATCTCTACAAAATCTCTTGGAATAAATCAACACAATTTTTTTTGTTCTAAAATGAGAATGCTTGATTTATTCCAATGTCAAGATTGAGGGCGGATGTTGGAAATATAATAATATTATCCAATCTTGACTTTGGGTTTGGTTTGTAATATTTCAGAAGTAGATAAGGAATAAAAGGATGAAACTGGAGTTCAAGGGCTAAAAGGGTACACAGCTGAAACATGTGGGTAGCTCCTCACATCTGGACAAAGACGGAGATTAGCGCAACTATTAAGTTGAACTTCAGGGGTTGGAGTTGTAAAATGCTGATAGTATTTAAAGAGTGGTCTTCTTCCTTTGAAGGCTAATCAGATTCATTTTTCTTATTCTTTCTAAAGAAGCTACATAGTTCTCTCTCTCATTTGTTTTAGGGTTTTATCTTTAGCTAGTTATTTCTTTCATACATTGTAACTAGTTTAGGTTTATATTTGTATGTGATTGTAATAAAAGAGAAGTATAGTTTTCTAGAGTAATCTATTGATGCGGTGTCATTATAACATCCTATTCTTCTAAGGGGTTGTTTATCTTTTTCTCGTATATGTTCGACATATAATGTAGACATATGGTTGTTTATCCAATTCAACCATTTTTAGTCATTGCTTAGAAAAACATTATTAATGACTGAATAAATAAGCCATTAAACTAGCATAAAACAAACAAGCCCTCAAGTTCTAAAAATGGTTTCAATTTACCTATCAAAAAGCAGACTTTCAAACAACATCAACCAGATTTCAGCTTTAACCTAAAGCTTCTAAGATTCTTGATGTACTACATTTAATGCATGTTGTACAAGCATTTAAGGCACAATATCATACAAAATACCCTGATATCCTACATCCATAAGCTATTTTTCTGTCATATAAACTCTTTGCTACTCCATAACCTATCAACACTATCACATTTATCTTTCTTGTGACTTTCGATTCAATTTATGCGTAAACTCCGTCTATGGATAAACGCCAACCACGTGCGTCTGGGCTTGCAATCTAACATCCCCTGCTTATCAGGCTATCGGCCAACAACTAACTTATCAGCTCACAACTAGTTTACCAGTGAACAACTAACTTTTCAACAAGCCAGCTAATTATTAGCCAACAACTAATTTTTCATCTACTTTGTCAAACAGTCTAAGGGGCTGTTTGTTGGTTTTCCATTAAGTTCTATATGGACAAAGTTGTCATTGTGGATTAATTCATCTGTATAGATTAGAAAGATTCTTGCATGAGTATTTTTTTCATAGATGTAAGGAGGGTGCTTTTTTAATTGAGAATGGCAGGTTAGGAAAAAACTTGGCTTTCTGCATAAAACTCCTCCTAGGAAGCTATAACTGAATAAGCCTATTTCTATAGCATTAAGTCACTACCAAACTGTCATGTATAGGGATGGGAAAAAAACGAGAAAGCAATGATGAAAACCGAAAACAAAATTTTTTAAGACGGGTTTGAGGACTTTTTTATCGGGGATTGGGGGTGGGGGGGGGGGGTCGGGGACATTTTGGGATTTTATTGGGACCGGGGGTGGGGGGTCGGGGACAAATTTTGGGATTTTATCGGGGCCGGAGACGGTGATCACCGGACCGGCCCGATATGTGTGTATATACATGTATCATTAAAATAAAAATACTAACATTAAATTTAAAAAAAAATAAACATTTTACCTCAACACCCCAAATAAGTCTTGTGAATAAACTCTAGTTTATTTGTCGAAACGTGAAATCTTGATGTTAATTAGATGATATTGTATGCTATCACTTTTATAATATAATCTAACACATTGTTTGTAATTGGTTTGATTATGTTTGAGACATTTATTAGGCTTGCAAATTGAAATTTACTTTTAGTTGTGAAAATTATCATTATTGTAATTTTTTGGGCCCGTTTTGGTTTCGGGTTCGGTATAACTAACAGTGAACGGGGAAATTAGATTTTTACCCTTAATAGGTTCCCAACTGGAATCGGGGAAACCGCAGGCCCGATGGGGATCCCCGACGGGAATCGGGGCGGTTACAGGGATGGGGATACCAATATCCGATATTGGCCCGAACTCGGCCCGTTGCCATTCCTAGTCACGTATAGTTAACCGAATAAGTTGTGAGTCCCGTTAAGTTGCTAACAAACGGGCCCTAAACCACAGTGAAACTAGTCAAGGAGTTTTAACACACATACACTTTCCCTATACAACACTATCCTCACAATGCATGAATCAAGTTCCCAAAACAAAAGGGGTAAGACCACCAATTGCCATTTATTGATTTTTAGCCTGCTAGATATCTGAAACTCAGATATGAGATCTAGCATGATCATGTACCCTTTCTGCCATTCCTCTTTGTTGACTGGTCAAGGATGATGGGTAAGGTATCTACACTTTTTCAAGAAATAAAGTACATAAAAATGAGATTAAATTTAGTCCAGGCTATATGCATATATTCCCTAAGTTTCAGATCTGGACAGAAAACATGTCAAATAAATCAAAAGATCATTGCCACCAAACTTAAATTGCCAACATCTTGCTCATAGTCAAAAGCGGCTTTCACGTAGGAATTTGTTTTCCAGCAAGAAAAAACAACGAAAAGTACCTCAAACACGCAACCACCAGAGGCGGATCCAGAAAATTTTCAAAGTGGTTGCACCAACTAACTATCATAAAATAAAATATAATATAATTAAAAAATATGGTTTTATTAACAAAAATATGCAAAAATTAACCTAAAAACATTAATAAATTATTCCCACTTTCAAGAACTTTCCATGTTTTTCTTCATAAATATTTCACCCAAGTCTTTAAACTTTCAATAGTTATGGTTGCACACAACAAAATCTATAGTTTCACCTTTATTAATATTAAAAAACTTACCCTTTATGGAAACAAATATGTGGTTGCGCATGCTACCACACTACTTCAAGTGGATTCCCCAACGACAGCAACCGAATATATGCCACTGGCTCGTAACAGCCTTTCTTTTTCTTCCTCTGCCCAAACAAATTCACCATCTAATCAACGCCAAAGAAAAACAGTAAGAAAAAACTCGAAGGCAAGACTCAAGAAAAGGAATATTAAAAAAAAAACATCCGACTGTAATCTACACGAGCACCCAATGGTGCAAAAGAAATCTTCCATTCAGAGAAGAATCGAGCACGGCTGCAAAAAAGTGAAAATGGTGTCGAGGCATATTAGAAAAGGGTGCGAATAATTGTGGGACTTGTTGATGAACTGATAAAAGATTAGTCCTTTTTATTTCGTTTTCGTGGGA